>JBAIZL010000024.1:267500-385000 GCA_036971475.1 Prosapia bicincta | reverse complement strand
GTACAGCTGATACTTATTGAATTAAAACATGATTTTAAACAGCAATTTTCAAGTGTTTATGCTAGTTTCGATAACAGTTGTTTCATCAAATTAAGTTAAAATGCTATTAATTTGAAAAAGTCTTTGAATTGTAAGTTAATAGATACATAAAACTATAAAATAAATCTTACTAAATAATTTTAATATCGTATTATTTGAATGTAATAGATATAGAATTAGACTAAATAGCTTTGAACAGATACGTATTAGGTTATTATTTTTATCTATAAGTTTTAACCAGAGATATACTTATTGGAATTTATTTAGTAATCTATGATGCCGAATTATTTTATATATAGTGGCCATTGGCTACAGATGTTTTTCAGAGACCGTAGAATTAATACAGGAATTCATTTCTTCGTAAAACTAAAAAGAGTAAAATCGTATTAGATGTAACTACCCAAAAGCAACCGAATGAATAAATATAATTAAAACTACACTTTGAAAATTTTCCCAATATATAAACAAATCTATTTTCAATAAAAATACTTGAGTTAAATTGAATTTCTTACCACCGAGTTTCGTTGGCATTTCTTTATTATTATACCGCAGCATGGGTAAGCGATAAGATAGTCTTAAATAAATGTCCAGAGAATAATTAGATCAACTACGTTGCGTTTCTTTGCACGAAAAAGCATAATATTGATTCCATGATGTATTCCAGAAGATTCTTTAAAAATACCCTACTTCTACAAATACCTAAATTCCAATACCCAACTAATGATCTCAACTAAAGTACAACGGGAACAAAAACACTTTCAGCTTTTCTAGTGTTGGATTTATTATGCACTTACAAAATGATCAGCCACCACCATCAGCTGTTGATAGTATCCACACTCTAGAAGACCAACATTTTTTAAAGTATGGTTGCACTTCTAGTTAGGCTAATTAAAAAAGCAATACACTTTCTTACAGCACTTACTTCTTCACTTTTACTAGGAATTCGTGTAAGATACGACCTCCGATTGTTACATTTGCAACTCCTTTAGACTCATTTCGGTTCCTCTTTCTGCGCAAACAACTGTTTCCGAACTTCAAAGTCCAAAGTACAGTATGCCTTATCTAAGGGAAAACTTAACATCCGGGTTAATTTTTAAAACTTTGTAGAAAACCAAAATAGTTACATTGATTCCACAATACACTTAAAACATGGGTTACATATTCGATTTTTTAATTCCTTCTTCTATTAGCTCATAATGTCCTTATATATATATATATATATATATATATTATAACATACCTTCACTTATGATTGCCTACAGGATAATTTTGACTCTTAGGAAATGAAATTAATAACCCAGCTACTTGCTTTTATAATAACAGATTTATTTTATCCTGAGATCAATATTGCAATTTACAGGTAGTTCATATAATTCGTTTTACTAACTCTAATATTTGCCGATAGGCATCAAGACTCTTATTTGACTATTGATTTTTTAACAATTCTAAATTTACTTTCTTTTAGCTAACTAAGGGCGTGTATAAGTTACTGCACTTGTGGTTTGATAATTTTTTTTTATATTTCAATTAATTATGACTTTTTAAGGAATTTATAAAAGTTTAAATGTTCCTAAATGTTTTGGTTTTAAAGAGTTGGCTTTATAATGAAAATAAATTATTAATTAGTACTTGCGTGGTTCCTTGTTTCACTTCACTTGACACAAATTCACTTATTAATATTTTCTATCAATTTCACTTTTCTTAATCTCTCGAAATGCTTCTATCCCGTAACTGACTTTATTAATCACTCCCTTATTAATTCCACTTACTATTTAGTTATCTCCCTTATTCAATTTCTCGTACTACTTTCTTATCTCCCTCACTTAATATAACTCATTAATTAGTAATCTCCCTTGCTTTAATCTCACTTATTACCCTTTAATCTCCCTTATAATTCTCCCTTACTTTAAATTGCCACGTTGCTTTGTTTGAATTTGATATTTTTTACTAAAACTGAACATTACTTATCCCTCGAGTCCTGCATTATGACTCCTCGAGTCCTACCACTTGACCCTTTCGAGTACTGAAAATTGACTGTCTTTCCTGAACATCCTCTTGGATCGTATCCGTTTGTGTTTCATCCCCTCTTCAAATTTGATTGACTCCCTTATGGCGCTCAAAATGAAATTTTGACGCTTCCCTCACTTTCATTTGGGCTTCGTGGGAATTTGTCTAACTTTCCCACAGGTACATGTGTTTTTCTGTATTCTCAGGGATTCATAGTCATAAATCTCCCTGGTCCGAGGATGTCTAGGTAAAGCTTCTCTCCCATGAACGAGGCACGTCCTGGTTTACTTACAATTAAACTTTCCGACGTTTATTAATATTTATGGCTCACCAGATGCGTGCAGTAACCGTTTTTGGCCGAAAGATATAACAATAGACTACCCCTTGCTAGATAGCGACCGTGTACTACGATCTCACAAGTTCAAATATTTAACCAACAGTTTTCTCAACTTAATGAATTTCGTTATAATATACATATATATATTTTTTTTCAATCGTTTATAAAATTTGCTTTTATTCATCCAATCAAGTCCAAATACATTTTATTAACCTATAGTGGATGACAATTGAAGTTAATAAAGTTTTTTCAAACATTTATTCATTAAAATGTAAAAAACACGTTCAGATTCAAATTCAGTAACTACATGTTTTAAATCCAGCTCTTTGGCACTGAGCCAACCTCACATAACTAAAAATCTGTTACCTTAATAAGAAATTATAAGAGAAAGATTCCTTTCAATAATGAGGCATTACAAGAGATGAATAGAGTGAGAAATTATAGACCGACATCAGCTTCATAAATTAAAAACGAAAAAAAGGAAGCGAATAAATAGTGACAAACAAAAATAATACTCCAAGACCATGTATTACATGGAGAGGGAAATGGAAAATTCCAAGGAAATTCTATTTCCTACTTTCTTGCCACTTAATAATATGATTCTGTCATGTGAATACACATTTTGGCTATAGGCCTATTAATTCTAATTATAAAATAGGCCTAAAAAGTAACTAAACAATTTTTTTCTTTGTAGACCTCAGTAGAAATTGACTAATTTTTATTTATTTGTGATTTGTTTAACCTTTTTTGCCCTTATTCTTAATTCACAAATAAGAGAATTTACAAGATTCTATTAAACGTAATGCAAAAGTAAAGAGCGAGACAAACATAAAGTTGTATATATTCCTTACTTTATATAAGATTTATTTAAAAGACTAACTCGTACGAGGAGAAATTTTGTTCGAATTAATTTGTTTGCCCCATAACATAATACTCAAGATTGGTGATGTCACAAAAATTCTAAATTGTTTGAAATAACCAAATTAATCTTTTTTTTTTAATAAAACAATTTTTCAACCAGCAATGCAGTTATTAAACTTACATAAAATAATTCAATATTTTAAAGTTAAAAACATTAATAATAATATAATAGAAACGTTAGCTAGCTAAACATCGATCTCAAATAACCCTAAAGGAAATGATAAACGAATGAGCTCGTATATTAGGCAAACAGGTCGCAGCTTGTTTAAGCAGAAATTTAAATAGCACATACACTCTGTTATATATGACAATGAGTCACGTTTTGCTGTTAAATATGTCACTGGCTAATGTTTCCCTAATTATATAACAAAAACATGCCACACTTACGCAGACATCAACCATAACCTAGAAATTTTCCACGTCAACAAAAAAGGCCAATACCTCAATACAATAGAACAGTACAAAGTTTACAAATATTAGAAAGCATAAAACATATTGAATAAACAAACCTGATGAAGAACACATACATTTTTAGAAAACACACTTTTTATAATGTTTTGTCTCCGTACGTTTCTATAATTATAACACCTTTAATGATTTTAATTTAAACTCAACGTAAAAATATCATTTGAAGTTAATGAAAATGAATAAATTTTATGTTCAGTTTCATAATATTTTACAAACTCAACTATTTCTATCACATTTTTTAAAAAAAAAACTTCCGAGTGTCGATCTGAAAGTGCTACAAAAGTAAAAATATTTCCAAAATCAAGAGAATGGACACTAGCCGACAGGTGCGTACATTTTTTATTCCAGATAATTACTTCGAAAGTTTTAGTTTTTAAGACATAATTAATTTTAACCAAATAACTCTTTCAGAATCAAATATTCTGACCCTTAAATGAAAATTTTATTATAGGTTTTTAATTTTATAATTACTATTAATGCAAATGTCAGAATAACAATACTAAGTGACAAAGTAGAAAGCGAATGTCCTGGCAATTTTCCATTTCCGTTTTTATGTATGGCGTTATTTTTGTTTGTTACTATTTATACGATTTCTTTTTTCGTCGCTTGCAATGTGATGTAGTTTCTTTCCGCTTTCCTTTCGTATTGTCCGTTTGTGAAGTAAGGTTCGATGTAGAAGGTGTTAATCCAGTTTCTTTGTTTATTTTATTCTTTTCATTCATTTTTAATCCTAGATCATTATTTATGATATCGTGTGGTAACCACGGCAACAATTTAAGGTTTAACAATAGAAGTTTTGACAACCAGATAGGGGCAAAAAAAAATGTATACACATCTTTGAGAAGTTCTAGCTATGGGAGGAGTTCATACACATTTCGAGCTATGGGAAAGTTATCTCAGTGGCAAAGTGCTAGACTTCGAACATGAAGATACTCAGTTCGAATCCTATTTAGACCACCCTCCCCAAATTCTTAAAATTTAATTAATGCATAAATATTTGAAGAAAAACTGAATTAACATCAATTGACATCCACTATAGGTTACAGGAAATTTATTTCCAATTATAGATATAGCGGTCCCCTTTGAAATCGCTACCAGAGTCTGGCAGAAGCACGTAGTGCGAAAATTCAAAAATATTCACACCTGGCAGAGGAGCTCCGCTTACAGGGTTATGAAGTGACCCTCAATGCCCTAGTGGTAGGAGCCCTCGGTTCGTGGGACCAACGTAACGAGGGGTCATCCGGTTGCTAAAGATATCTCCTCGATACGGAAAGACGATGAAAAGACTAATGGTGTCGGATGCCTTTAGATGGTCCCGGGACATATACGTGATGCACATCACCGGCAGCAACAGTGGTAGCAGCTGGGATGTTGCGGGAGGGTTGCACCAGCCACATTATGGTGTCGGATGCCTTTAGATGGTCCCGGGACATATACGTGATGCACATCACCGGCAGCAACAGTGGTAGCAGCTGGGATGTTGCGGGAGGGTTGCACCAGCCACATTATGGTGTCGGATGCCTTTAGATGGTCCCGGGACATATACGTGATGCACATCACCGGCAGCAACAGTGGTAGCAGCTGGGATGTTGCGGGAGGGTTGCACCAGCCACATTATGGTGTCGGATGCCTTTAGATGGTCCCGGGACATATACGTGATGCACATCACCGGCAGCAACAGTGGTAGCAGCTGAGATGTTGCGGGAGGGTTGCACCAGCCACATTATGGTGTCGGATGCCTTTAGATGGTCCCGGGACATATACGTGATGCACATCACCGGCAGCAACAGTGGTAGCAGCTGGGATGTTGCGGGAGGGTTGCACCAGCCACATTATGGTGTCGGATGCCTTTATATGGTCCCGGGACATATACGTGATGCACAACACCGGCAGCAACAGTGGTAGCAGCTGGGATGTTGCGGGAGGGTTGCACCAGCCACATTATGGTGTCGGATGCCTTTAGATGGTCCCGGGACATATACGTGATGCACATCACCGGCAGCAACAGTGGTAGCAGCTGGGATGTTGCGGGAGGGTTGCACCAGCCACATTATGGTGTCGGATGCCTTTAGATGGTCCCGGGACATATACGTGATGCACATCACCGGCAGCAACAGTGGTAGCAGCTGGGATGTTGCGGGAGGGTTGCACCAGCCACATTGTGGTGTCGGATGCCTTTAGATGGTCCCGGGACATATACGTGATGCACATCACCGGCAGCAACAGTGGTAGCAGCTGGGATGTTGCGGGAGGGTTGTACCAGCCACATTATGGTGTCGGATGCCTTTAGATGGTCCCGGGACATATACGTGATGCACATCACCGGCAGCAACAGTGGTAGCAGCTGGGATGTTGCGGGAGGGTTGCACCAGCCACATTATGGTGTCGGATGCCTTTAGATGGTCCCGGGACATATACGTGATGCACAACACCGGCAGCAACAGTGGTAGCAGCTGGGATGTTGCGGGAGGGTTGCACCAGCCACATTATGGTGTCGGATGCCTTTAGATGGTCCCGGGACATATACGTGACGCACATCACCGGCAGCAACAGTGGTAGCAGCTGGGATGTTGCGGGAGGGTTGCACCAGCCACATTATGGTGTCGGATGCCTTTAGATGGTCCCGGGACATATACGTGATGCACATCACCGGCAGCAACAGTGGTAGCAGCTGGGATGTTGCGGGAGGGTTGCACCAGCCACATTATGGTGTCGGATGCCTTTAGATGGTCCCGGGACATATACGTGATGCACATCACCGGCAGCAACAGTGGTAGCAGCTGGGATGTTGCGGGAGGGTTGCACCAGCCACATTATGGTGTCGGATGCCTTTAGATGGTCCCGGGACATATACGTGATGCACATCACCGGCAGCAACAGTGGTAGCAGCTGGGATGTTGCGGGAGGGTTGCACCAGCCACATTATGGTGTCGGATGCCTTTAGATGGTCCCGGGACATATACGTGATGCACATCACCGGCAGCAACAGTGGTAGCAGCTGGGATGTTGCGGGAGGGTTGCACCAGCCACATTATGGTGTCGGATGCCTTTAGATGGTCCCGGGACATATACGTGATGCACATCACCGGCAGCAACAGTGGTAGCAGCTGGGATGTTGCGGGAGGGTTGCACCAGCCACATTATGGTGTCGGATGCCTTTAGATGGTCCCGGGACATATACGTGATGCACATCACCGGCAGCAACAGTGGTAGCAGCTGAGATGTTGCGGGAGGGTTGCACCAGCCACATTATGGTGTCGGATGCCTTTAGATGGTCCCGGGACATACACGTGACGCACATCACTGGCAGCAACAGTGGTAGCAGCTGGGATGTTGCGGGAGGGTTGCACCAGCCACATTATGGTGTCGGATGCCTTTAGATGGTCCCGGGACATATACGTGATGCACATCACTGGCAGCAACAGTGGTAGCAGCTGGGATGTTGCGGGAGGGTTGCACCAGCCACATTATGGTGTCGGATGTCTTTAGATGGTCCCGGGACATATACGTGATGCACATCACCGGCAGCAACAGTGGTAGCAGCTGAGATGTTGCGGGAGGGTTGCACCAGCCACATTATGGTGTCGGATGCCTTTAGATGGTCCCGGGACATACACGTGATGCACATCACCGGCAGCAACAGTGGTAGCAGCTGTGATGTTGCGGGAGGGTTGCACCAGCCACATTATGGTGTCGGATGCCTTTAGATGGTCCCGGGACATATACGTGATGCACATCACCGGCAGCAACAGTGGTAGCAGCTGGGATGTTGCGGGAGGGTTGCACCAGCCACATTATGGTGTCGGATGCCTTTAGATGGTCCCGGGACATATACGTGATGCACATCACCGGCAGCAACAGTGGTAGCAGCTGGGATGTTGCGGGAGGGTTGCACCAGCCACATTATGGTGTCGGATGCCTTTAGATGGTCCCGGGACATATACGTGACGCACATCACCGGCAGCAACAGTGGTAGCAGCTGGGATGTTGCGGGAGGGTTGCACCAGCCACATTATGGTGTCGGATGCCTTTAGATGGTCCCGGGACATATACGTGATGCACATCACCGGCAGCAACAGTGGTAGCAGCTGGGATGTTGCGGGAGGGTTGCACCAGCCACATTATGGTGTCGGATGCCTTTAGATGGTCCCGGGACATATACGTGACGCACATCACCGGCAGCAACAGTGGTAGCAGCTGGGATGTTGCGGGAGGGTTGCACCAGCCACATTATGGTGTCGGATGCCTTTAGATGGTCCCGGGACATATACGTGATGCACATCACCGGCAGCAACAGTGGTAGCAGCTGAGATGTTGCGGGAGGGTTGCACCAGCCACATTATGGTGTCGGATGCCTTTAGATGGTCCCGGGACATATACGTGATGCACATCACCGGCAGCAACAGTGGTAGCAGCTGGGATGTTGCGGGAGGGTTGCACCAGCCACATTATGGTGTCGGATGCCTTTAGATGGTCCCGGGACATATACGTGACGCACATCACCGGCAGCAACAGTGGTAGCAGCTGGGATGTTGCGGGAGGGTTGCACCAGCCACATTATGGTGTCGGATGCCTTTAGATGGTCCCGGGACATATACGTGACGCACATCACCGGCAGCAACAGTGGTAGCAGCTGGGATGTTGCGGGAGGGTTGCACCAGCCACATTATGGTGTCGGATGCCTTTAGATGGTCCCGGGACATATACGTGACGCACATCACCGGCAGCAACAGTGGTAGCAGCTGGGATGTTGCGGGAGGGTTGCACCAGCCACATTATGGTGTCGGATGCCTTTAGATGGTCCCGGGACATATACGTGACGCACATCACCGGCAGCAACAGTGGTAGCAGCTGGGATGTTGCGGGAGGGTTGCACCAGCCACATTATGGTGTCGGATGCCTTTAGATGGTCCCGGGACATATACGTGATGCACATCACCGGCAGCAACAGTGGTAGCAGCTGGGATGTTGCGGGAGGGTTGCACCAGCCACATTATGGTGTCGGATGCCTTTAGATGGTCCCGGGACATATACGTGATGCACATCACCGGCAGCAACAGTGGTAGCAGCTGGGATGTTGCGGGAGGGTTGCACCAGCCACATTATGGTGTCGGATGCCTTTAGATGGTCCCGGGACATATACGTGACGCACATCACCGGCAGCAACAGTGGTAGCAGCTGGGATGTTGCGGGAGGGTTGCACCAGCCACATTATGGTGTCGGATGCCTTTAGATGGTCCCGGGACATATACGTGATGCACATCACCGGCAGCAACAGTGGTAGCAGCTGGGATGTTGCGGGAGGGTTGCACCAGCCACATTATGGTGTCGGATGCCTTTAGATGGTCCCGGGACATATACGTGATGCACATCACCGGCAGCAACAGTGGTAGCAGCTGGGATGTTGCGGGAGGGTTGCACCAGCCACATTATGGTGTCGGATGCCTTTAGATGGTCCCGGGACATATACGTGATGCACATCACCGGCAGCAACAGTGGTAGCAGCTGAGATGTTGCGGGAGGGTTGCACCAGCCACATTATGGTGTCGGATGCCTTTAGATGGTCCCGGGACATACACGTGACGCACATCACTGGCAGCAACAGTGGTAGCAGCTGGGATGTTGCGGGAGGGTTGCACCAGCCACATTATGGTGTCGGATGCCTTTAGATGGTCCCGGGACATATACGTGATGCACATCACTGGCAGCAACAGTGGTAGCAGCTGGGATGTTGCGGGAGGGTTGCACCAGCCACATTATGGTGTCGGATGTCTTTAGATGGTCCCGGGACATATACGTGATGCACATCACCGGCAGCAACAGTGGTAGCAGCTGAGATGTTGCGGGAGGGTTGCACCAGCCACATTATGGTGTCGGATGCCTTTAGATGGTCCCGGGACATACACGTGATGCACATCACCGGCAGCAACAGTGGTAGCAGCTGTGATGTTGCGGGAGGGTTGCACCAGCCACATTATGGTGTCGGATGCCTTTAGATGGTCCCGGGACATACACGTGACGCACATCACTGGCAGCAACAGTGGTAGCAGCTGGGATGTTGCGGGAGGGTTGCACCAGCCACATTATAGTGTCGGATGCCTTTAGATGGTCCCGGGACATACACGTGACGCACATCACCGGCAGCAACAGTGGTAGCAGCTGGGATGTTGCGGGAGGGTTGCACCAGCCACATTATGGTGTCGGATGCCTTTAGATGGTCCCGGGACATATACGTGATGCACATCACCGGCAGCAACAGTGGTAGCAGCTGGGATGTTGCGGGAGGGTTGCACCAGCCACATTATGGTGTCGGATGTCTTTAGATGGTCCCGGGACATATACGTGATGCACATCACCGGCAGCAACAGTGGTAGCAGCTGGGATGTTGCGGGAGGGTTGCACCAGCCACATTATGGTGGCGGATGCCTTTAGATGGTCCCGGGACATATACGTGATGCACATCACCGGCAGCAACAGTGATAGCAGCTGGGATGTTGCGGGAGGGTTGCACCAGCCACATTATGGTGTCGGATGTCTTTAGATGGTCCCGGGACATATACGTGATGCACATCACCGGCAGCAACAGTGGTAGCAGCTGAGATGTTGCGGGAGGGTTGCACCAGCCACATTATGGTGTCGGATGCCTTTAGATGGTCCCGGGACATATACGTGATGCACATCACCGGCAGCAACAGTGGTAGCAGCTGGGATGTTGCGGGAGGGTTGCACCAGCCACATTATGGTGTCGGATGCCTTTAGATGGTCCCGGGACATATACGTGACGCACATCACCGGCAGCAACAGTGGTGGCAGCTGGGATGTTGCGGGAGGGTTGCACCAGCCACATTATGGTGTCGGATGCCTTTAGATGGTCCCGGGACATATACGTGATGCACATCACCGGCAGCAACAGTGGTAGCAGCTGGGATGTTGCGGGAGGGTTGCACCAGCCACATTATGGTATCGGATGCCTTTAGATGGTCCCGGGACATATACTTGATGCACATCACCGGCAGCAACAGTGGTAGCAGCTGAGATGTTGCGGGAGGGTTGCACCAGCCACATTATGGTGTCGGATGCCTTTAGATGGTCCCGGGACATATACGTGATGCACATCACCGGCAGCAACAGTGGTAGCAGCTGGGATGTTGCGGGAGGGTTGCACCAGCCACATTATGGTGTCGGATGCCTTTAGATGGTCCCGGGACATATACGTGATGCACATCACCGGCAGCAACAGTGGTAGCAGCTGGGATGTTGCGGGAGGGTTGCACCAGCCACATTATGGTATCGGATGCCTTTAGATGGTCCCGGGACATATACGTGACGCACATCACCGGCAGCAACAGTGGTAGCAGCTGGGATGTTGCGGGAGGGTTGCACCAGCCACATTATGGTGTCGGATGCCTTTAGATGGTCCCGGGACATATACGTGATGCACATCACCGGCAGCAACAGTGGTAGCAGCTGGGATGTTGCGGGAGGGTTGCACCAGCCACATTATGGTGTCGGATGCCTTTAGATGGTCCCGGGACAAATACGTGATGCACATCACCGGCAGCAACAGTGGTAGCAGCTGAGATGTTGCGGGAGGGTTGCACCAGCCACATTATGGTGTCGGATGCCTTTAGATGGTCCCGGGACATATACGTGATGCACATCACCGGCAGCAACAGTGGTAGCAGCTGGGATGTTGCGGGAGGGTTGCACCAGCCACATTATGGTGTCGGATGCCTTTAGATGGTCCCGGGACATATACGTGATGCACATCACCGGCAGCAACAGTGGTAGCAGCTGGGATGTTGCGGGAGGGTTGCACCAGCCACATTATGGTGTCGGATGCCTTTAGATGGTCCCGGGACATATACGTGATGCACATCACCGGCAGCAACAGTGGTAGCAGCTGGGATGTTGCGGGAGGGTTGCACCAGCCACATTATGGTGTCGGATGCCTTTAGATGGTCCCGGGACATATACGTGATGCACATCACCGGCAGCAACAGTGGTAGCAGCTGGGATGTTGCGGGAGGGTTGCACCAGCCACATTATTGGTGTCGGATGTCTTTAGATGGTCCCGGGACATATACGTGATGCACAACACCGGCAGCAACAGTGGTAGCAGCTGGGATGTTGCGGGAGGGTTGCACCAGCCACATTATGGTGTCGGATGCCTTTAGATGGTCCCGGGACATATACGTGATGCACATCACCGGCAGCAACAGTGGTAGCAGCTGGGATGTTGCGGGAGGGTTGCACCAGCCACATTATGGTGTCGGATGCCTTTAGATGGTCCCGGGACATATACGTGATGCACATCACCGGCAGCAACAGTGGTAGCAGCTGGGATGTTGCGGGAGGGTTGCACCAGCCACATTATGGTGTCGGATGCCTTTAGATGGTCCCGGGACATATACGTGATGCACATCACCGGCAGCAACAGTGGTAGCAGCTGGGATGTTGCGGGAGGGTTGCACCAGCCACATTATGGTGTCGGATGCCTTTAGATGGTCCCGGGACATATACGTGATGCACATCACCGGCAGCAACAGTGGTAGCAGCTGAGATGTTGCGGGAGGGTTGCACCAGCCACATTATGGTGTCGGATGTCTTTAGATGGTCCCGGGACATATACGTGACGCACATCACCGGCAGCAACAGTGGTAGCAGCTGAGATGTTGCGGGAGGGTTGCACCAGCCACATTATGGTGTCGGATGTCTTTAGATGGTCCCGGGACATATACGTGACGCACATCACCGGCAGCAACAGTGGTAGCAGCTGGGATGTTGCGGGAGGGTTGCACCAGCCACATTATGGTGTCGGATGCCTTTAGATGGTCCCGGGACATACACGTGACGCACATCACTGGCAGCAACAGTGGTAGCAGCTGGGATGTTGCGGGAGGGTTGCACCAGCCACATTATAGTGTCGGATGCCTTTAGATGGTCCCGGGACATACACGTGACGCACATCACCGGCAGCAACAGTGGTAGCAGCTGGGATGTTGCGGGAGGGTTGCACCAGCCACATTATGGTGTCGGATGCCTTTAGATGGTCCCGGGACATATACGTGATGCACATCACCGGCAGCAACAGTGGTAGCAGCTGGGATGTTGCGGGAGGGTTGCACCAGCCACATTATGGTGTCGGATGTCTTTAGATGGTCCCGGGACATATACGTGATGCACATCACCGGCAGCAACAGTGGTAGCAGCTGGGATGTTGCGGGAGGGTTGCACCAGCCACATTATGGTGGCGGATGCCTTTAGATGGTCCCGGGACATATACGTGATGCACATCACCGGCAGCAACAGTGATAGCAGCTGGGATGTTGCGGGAGGGTTGCACCAGCCACATTATGGTGTCGGATGTCTTTAGATGGTCCCGGGACATATACGTGATGCACATCACCGGCAGCAACAGTGGTAGCAGCTGAGATGTTGCGGGAGGGTTGCACCAGCCACATTATGGTGTCGGATGCCTTTAGATGGTCCCGGGACATATACGTGATGCACATCACCGGCAGCAACAGTGGTAGCAGCTGGGATGTTGCGGGAGGGTTGCACCAGCCACATTATGGTGTCGGATGCCTTTAGATGGTCCCGGGACATATACGTGACGCACATCACCGGCAGCAACAGTGGTGGCAGCTGGGATGTTGCGGGAGGGTTGCACCAGCCACATTATGGTGTCGGATGCCTTTAGATGGTCCCGGGACATATACGTGATGCACATCACCGGCAGCAACAGTGGTAGCAGCTGGGATGTTGCGGGAGGGTTGCACCAGCCACATTATGGTATCGGATGCCTTTAGATGGTCCCGGGACATATACTTGATGCACATCACCGGCAGCAACAGTGGTAGCAGCTGAGATGTTGCGGGAGGGTTGCACCAGCCACATTATGGTGTCGGATGCCTTTAGATGGTCCCGGGACATATACGTGATGCACATCACCGGCAGCAACAGTGGTAGCAGCTGGGATGTTGCGGGAGGGTTGCACCAGCCACATTATGGTGTCGGATGCCTTTAGATGGTCCCGGGACATATACGTGATGCACATCACCGGCAGCAACAGTGGTAGCAGCTGGGATGTTGCGGGAGGGTTGCACCAGCCACATTATGGTATCGGATGCCTTTAGATGGTCCCGGGACATATACGTGACGCACATCACCGGCAGCAACAGTGGTAGCAGCTGGGATGTTGCGGGAGGGTTGCACCAGCCACATTATGGTGTCGGATGCCTTTAGATGGTCCCGGGACATATACGTGATGCACATCACCGGCAGCAACAGTGGTAGCAGCTGGGATGTTGCGGGAGGGTTGCACCAGCCACATTATGGTGTCGGATGCCTTTAGATGGTCCCGGGACAAATACGTGATGCACATCACCGGCAGCAACAGTGGTAGCAGCTGAGATGTTGCGGGAGGGTTGCACCAGCCACATTATGGTGTCGGATGCCTTTAGATGGTCCCGGGACATATACGTGATGCACATCACCGGCAGCAACAGTGGTAGCAGCTGGGATGTTGCGGGAGGGTTGCACCAGCCACATTATGGTGTCGGATGCCTTTAGATGGTCCCGGGACATATACGTGATGCACATCACCGGCAGCAACAGTGGTAGCAGCTGGGATGTTGCGGGAGGGTTGCACCAGCCACATTATGGTGTCGGATGCCTTTAGATGGTCCCGGGACATATACGTGATGCACATCACCGGCAGCAACAGTGGTAGCAGCTGGGATGTTGCGGGAGGGTTGCACCAGCCACATTATGGTGTCGGATGCCTTTAGATGGTCCCGGGACATATACGTGATGCACATCACCGGCAGCAACAGTGGTAGCAGCTGGGATGTTGCGGGAGGGTTGCACCAGCCACATTATTGGTGTCGGATGTCTTTAGATGGTCCCGGGACATATACGTGATGCACAACACCGGCAGCAACAGTGGTAGCAGCTGGGATGTTGCGGGAGGGTTGCACCAGCCACATTATGGTGTCGGATGCCTTTAGATGGTCCCGGGACATATACGTGATGCACATCACCGGCAGCAACAGTGGTAGCAGCTGGGATGTTGCGGGAGGGTTGCACCAGCCACATTATGGTGTCGGATGCCTTTAGATGGTCCCGGGACATATACGTGATGCACATCACCGGCAGCAACAGTGGTAGCAGCTGGGATGTTGCGGGAGGGTTGCACCAGCCACATTATGGTGTCGGATGCCTTTAGATGGTCCCGGGACATATACGTGATGCACATCACCGGCAGCAACAGTGGTAGCAGCTGGGATGTTGCGGGAGGGTTGCACCAGCCACATTATGGTGTCGGATGCCTTTAGATGGTCCCGGGACATATACGTGATGCACATCACCGGCAGCAACAGTGGTAGCAGCTGAGATGTTGCGGGAGGGTTGCACCAGCCACATTATGGTGTCGGATGTCTTTAGATGGTCCCGGGACATATACGTGACGCACATCACCGGCAGCAACAGTGGTAGCAGCTGAGATGTTGCGGGAGGGTTGCACCAGCCACATTATGGTGTCGGATGTCTTTAGATGGTCCCGGGACATATACGTGACGCACATCACCGGCAGCAACAGTGGTAGCAGCTGGGATGTTGCGGGAGGGTTGCACCAGCCACATTATGGTGTCGGATGCCTTTAGATGGTCCCGGGACATATACGTGATGCACATCACCGGCAGCAACAGTGGTAGCAGCTGGGATGTTGCGGGAGGGTTGCACCAGCCACATTATGGTGTCGGATGCCTTTAGATGGTCCCGGGACATATACGTGACGCACATCACCGGCAGCAACAGTGGTAGCAGCTGGGATGTTGCGGGAGGGTTGCACCAGCCACATTATGGTGTCGGATGCCTTTAGATGGTCCCGGGACATATACGTGATGCACATCACCGGCAGCAACAGTGGTAGCAGCTGGGATGTTGCGGGAGGGTTGCACCAGCCACATTATGGTGTCGGATGCCTTTAGATGGTCCCGGGACATATACGTGATGCACATCACCGGCAGCAACAGTGGTAGCAGCTGGGATGTTGCGGGAGGGTTGCACCAGCCACATTATGGTGTCGGATGCCTTTAGATGGTCCCGGGACATACACGTGACGCACATCACCGGCAGCAACAGTGGTAGCAGCTGGGATGTTGCGGGAGGGTTGCACCAGCCACATTATGGTGTCGGATGCCTTTAGATGGTCCCGGGACATATACGTGACGCACATCACCGGCAGCAACAGTGGTAGCAGCTGGGATGTTGCGGGAGGGTTGCACCAGCCACATTATGGTGTCGGATGCCTTTAGATGGTCCCGGGACATACACGTGACGCACATCACCGGCAGCAACAGTGGTAGCAGCTGGGATGTTGCGGGAGGGTTGCACCAGCCACATTATGGTGTCGGATGCCTTTAGATGGTCCCGGGACATATACGTGATGCACATCACCGGCAGCAACAGTGGTAGCAGCTGGGATGTTGCGGGAGGGTTGCACCAGCCACATTATGGTGTCGGATGCCTTTAGATGGTCCCGGGACATATACGTGATGCACATCACCGGCAGCAACAGTGGTAGCAGCTGGGATGTTGCGGGAGGGTTGCACCAGCCACATTATGGTGTCGGATGCCTTTAGATGGTCCCGGGACATATACGTGATGCACATCACCGGCAGCAACAGTGGTAGCAGCTGGGATGTTGCGGGAGGGTTGCACCAGCCACATTATGGTGTCGGATGCCTTTAGATGGTCCCGGGACATACACGTGACGCAGATCACTGGCAGCAACAGTGGTAGCAGCTGGGATGTTGCGGGAGGGTTGCACCAGCCACATTATGGTGTCGGATGCCTTTAGATGGTCCCGGGACATATACGTGATGCACATCACCGGCAGCAACAGTGGTAGCAGCTGGGATGTTGCGGGAGGGTTGCACCAGCCACATTATAGTGTCGGATGCCTTTAGATGGTCCCGGGACATACACGTGACGCACATCACCGGCAGCAACAGTGGTAGCAGCTGGGATGTTGCGGGAGGGTTGCACCAGCCACATTATGGTGTCGGATGCCTTTAGATGGTCCCGGGACATATACGTGATGCACATCACCGGCAGCAACAGTGGTAGCAGCTGGGATGTTGCGGGAGGGTTGCACCAGCCACATTATGGTGTCGGATGCCTTTAGATGGTCCCGGGACATATACGTGATGCACATCACCGGCAGCAACAGTGGTAGCAGCTGGGATGTTGCGGGAGGGTTGCACCAGCCACATTATGGTGTCGGATGCCTTTAGATGGTCCCGGGACATATACGTGATGCACATCACCGGCAGCAACAGTGGTAGCAGCTGGGATGTTGCGGGAGGGTTGCACCAGCCACATTATGGTGTCGGATGTCTTTAGATGGTCCCGGGACATATACGTGATGCACAACACCGGCAGCAACAGTGGTAGCAGCTGGGATGTTGCGGGAGGGTTGCACCAGCCACATTATGGTGTCGGATGCCTTTAGATGGTCCCGGGACATATACGTGATGCACATCACCGGCAGCAACAGTGGTAGCAGCTGGGATGTTGCGGGAGGGTTGCACCAGCCACATTATGGTGTCGGATGCCTTTAGATGGTCCCGGGACATATACGTGATGCACATCACCGGCAGCAACAGTGGTAGCAGCTGGGATGTTGCGGGAGGGTTGCACCAGCCACATTATGGTGTCGGATGCCTTTAGATGGTCCCGGGACATATACGTGATGCACATCACCGGCAGCAACAGTGGTAGCAGCTGGGATGTTGCGGGAGGGTTGCACCAGCCACATTATGGTGTCGGATGCCTTTAGATGGTCCCGGGACATACACGTGACGCAGATCACTGGCAGCAACAGTGGTAGCAGCTGGGATGTTGCGGGAGGGTTGCACCAGCCACATTATGGTGTCGGATGCCTTTAGATGGTCCCGGGACATATACGTGATGCACATCACCGGCAGCAACAGTGGTAGCAGCTGGGATGTTGCGGGAGGGTTGCACCAGCCACATTATAGTGTCGGATGCCTTTAGATGGTCCCGGGACATACACGTGACGCACATCACCGGCAGCAACAGTGGTAGCAGCTGGGATGTTGCGGGAGGGTTGCACCAGCCACATTATGGTGTCGGATGCCTTTAGATGGTCCCGGGACATATACGTGATGCACATCACCGGCAGCAACAGTGGTAGCAGCTGGGATGTTGCGGGAGGGTTGCACCAGCCACATTATGGTGTCGGATGCCTTTAGATGGTCCCGGGACATATACGTGATGCACATCACCGGCAGCAACAGTGGTAGCAGCTGGGATGTTGCGGGAGGGTTGCACCAGCCACATTATGGTGTCGGATGCCTTTAGATGGTCCCGGGACATATACGTGATGCACATCACCGGCAGCAACAGTGGTAGCAGCTGGGATGTTGCGGGAGGGTTGCACCAGCCACATTATGGTGTCGGATGTCTTTAGATGGTCCCGGGACATATACGTGATGCACAACACCGGCAGCAACAGTGGTAGCAGCTGGGATGTTGCGGGAGGGTTGCACCAGCCACATTATGGTGTCGGATGCCTTTAGATGGTCCCGGGACATATACGTGATGCACATCACCGGCAGCAACAGTGGTAGCAGCTGGGATGTTGCGGGAGGGTTGCACCAGCCACATTATGGTGTCGGATGCCTTTAGATGGTCCCGGGACATATACGTGATGCACATCACCGGCAGCAACAGTGGTAGCAGCTGGGATGTTGCGGGAGGGTTGCACCAGCCACATTATGGTGTCGGATGTCTTTAGATGGTCCCGGGACATATACGTGATGCACATCACCGGCAGCAACAGTGGTAGCAGCTGGGATGTTGCGGGAGGGTTGCACCAGCCACATTATGGTGTCGGATGTCTTTAGATGGTCCCGGGACATATACGTGATGCACAACACCGGCAGCAACAGTGGTAGCAGCTGGGATGTTGCGGGAGGGTTGCACCAGCCACATTATGGTGTCGGATGCCTTTAGATGGTCCCGGGACATATACGTGATGCACATCACCGGCAGCAACAGTGGTAGCAGCTGGGATGTTGCGGGAGGGTTGCACCAGCCACATTATGGTGTCGGATGCCTTTAGATGGTCCCGGGACATATACGTGATGCACATCACCGGCAGCAACAGTGGTAGCAGCTGAGATGTTGCGGGAGGGTTGCACCAGCCACATTATGGTGTCGGATGTCTTTAGATGGTCCCGGGACATATACGTGACGCACATCACCGGCAGCAACAGTGGTAGCAGCTGAGATGTTGCGGGAGGGTTGCACCAGCCACATTATGGTGTCGGATGTCTTTAGATGGTCCCGGGACATATACGTGACGCACATCACCGGCAGCAACAGTGATAGCAGCTGGGATGTTGCGGGAGGGTTGCACCAGCCACATTATGGTGTCGGATGCCTTTAGATGGTCCCGGGACATATACGTGACGCACATCACCGGCAGCAACAGTGGTAGCAGCTGGGATGTTGCGGGAGGGTTGCACCAGCCACATTATGGTGTCGGATGCCTTTAGATGGTCCCGGGACATATACGTGATGCACATCACCGGCAGCAACAATGGTAGCAGCTGGGATGTTGCGGGAGGGTTGCACCAGCCACATTATGGTATCGGATGCCTTTAGATGGTCCCGGGACATATACGTGATGCACATCACCGGCAGCAACAGTGGTAGCAGCTGGGATGTTGCGGGAGGGTTGCACCAGCCACATTATGGTATCGGATGCCTTTAGATGGTCCCGGGACATATACGTGACGCACATCACCGGCAGCAACAGTGGTAGCAGCTGGGATGTTGCGGGAGGGTTGCACCAGCCACATTATGGTATCGGATGCCTTTAGATGGTCCCGGGACATATACGTGATGCACATCACCGGCAGCAACAGTGGTAGCAGCTGGGATGTTGCGGGAGGGTTGCACCAGCCACATTATGGTATCGGATGCCTTTAGATGGTCCCGGGACATATACGTGACGCACATCACCGGCAGCAACAGTGATAGCAGCTGGGATGTTGCGGGAGGGTTGCACCAGCCACATTATGGTGTCGGATGTCTTTAGATGGTCCCGGGACATATACGTGACGCACATCACCGGCAGCAACAGTGGTAGCAGCTGGGATGTTGCGGGAGGGTTGTACCAGCCACATTATGGTGTCGGATGCCTTTAGATGGTCCCGGGACATATACGTGATGCACATCACCGGCAGCAACAGTGGTAGCAGCTGGGATGTTGCGGGAGGGTTGCACCAGCCACATTATGGTGTCGGATGCCTTTAGATGGTCCCGGGACATATACGTGATGCACATCACCGGCAGCAACAGTGGTAGCAGCTGGGATGTTGCGGGAGGGTTGCACCAGCCACATTATGGTATCGGATGCCTTTAGATGGTCCCGGGACATATACGTGATGCACATCACCGGCAGCAACAGTGGTAGCAGCTGGGATGTTGCGGGAGGGTTGCACCAGCTACATTATGGTGTCGGATGCCTTTAGACGGTCCCGGGACATATACGTGATGCACATCACCGGCAGCAACAGTGGTAGCAGCTGGGATGTTGCGGGAGGGTTGCACCAGCCACATTATGGTGTCGGATGCCTTTAGATGGTCCCGGGACATATACGTGACGCACATCACCGGCAGCAACAGTGGTAGCAGCTGGGATGTTGCGGGAGGGTTGCACCAGCCACATTATGGTGTCGGATGCCTTTAGATGGTCCCGGGACATATACGTGACGCACATCACCGGCAGCAACAGTGGTAGCAGCTGGGATGTTGCGGGAGGGTTGCACCAGCCACATTGTGGTGTCGGATGCCTTTAGATGGTCCCGGGACATATACGTGATGCACATCACCGGCAGCAACAGTGGTAGCAGCTGGGATGTTGCGGGAGGGTTGCACCAGCCACATTGTGGTGTCGGATGCCTTTAGATGGTCCCGGGACATATACGTGATGCACATCACCGGCAGCAACAGTGGTAGCAGCTGGGATGTTGCGGGAGGGTTGCACCAGCCACATTATGGTGTCGGATGCCTTTAGATGGTCCCGGGACATATACGTGACGCACATCACCGGCAGCAACAGTGGTAGCAGCTGGGATGTTGCGGGAGGGTTGCACCAGCCACATTGTGGTGTCGGATGCCTTTAGATGGTCCCGGGACATATACGTGACGCACATCACCGGCAGCAACAGTGGTAGCAGCTGGGATGTTGCGGGAGGGTTGCACCAGCCACATTGTGGTGTCGGATGCCTTTAGATGGTCCCGGGACATACACGTGACGCACATCACCGGCAGCAACAGTGGTAGCAGCTGAGATGTTGCGGGAGGGTTGCACCAGCCACATTATGGTGTCGGATGCCTTTAGATGGTCCCGGGACATATACGTGATGCACATCACCGGCAGCAACAGTGGTAGCAGCTGGGATGTTGCGGGAGGGTTGCACCAGCCACATTATGGTGTCGGATGTCTTTAGATGGTCCCGGGACATATACGTGATGCACATCACCGGCAGCAACAGTGGTAGCAGCTGGGATGTTGCGGGAGGGTTGCACCAGCCACATTATGGTGTCGGATGTCTTTAGATGGTCCCGGGACATATACGTGATGCACATCACCGGCAGCAACAGTGGTAGCAGCTGGGATGTTGCGGGAGGGTTGCACCAGCCACATTATGGTGTCGGATGTCTTTAGATGGTCCCGGGACATATACGTGATGCACATCACCGGCAGCAACAGTGGTAGCAGCTGGGATGTTGCGGGAGGGTTGCACCAGCCACATTATGGTGTCGGATGTCTTTAGATGGTCCCGGGACATATACGTGATGCACATCACCGGCAGCAACAGTGGTAGCAGCTGGGATGTTGCGGGAGGGTTGCACCAGCCACATTATGGTGTCGGATGCCTTTAGATGGTCCCGGGACATATACGTGACGCACATCACCGGCAGCAACAGTGGTAGCAGCTGGGATGTTGCGGGAGGGTTGCACCAGCCACATTATGGTGTCGGATGCCTTTAGATGGTCCCGGGACATATACGTGATGCACATCACTGGCAGCAACAGTGGTAGCAGCTGGGATGTTGCGGGAGGGTTGCACCAGCCACATTATGGTGTCGGATGCCTTTAGATGGTCCCGGGACATATACGTGACGCACATCACCGGCAGCAACAGTGGTAGCAGCTGGGATGTTGCGGGAGGGTTGCACCAGCCACATTATGGTGTCGGATGCCTTTAGATGGTCCCGGGACATATACGTGACGCACATCACCGGCAGCAACAGTGGTAGCAGCTGGGATGTTGCGGGAGGGTTGCACCAGCCACATTATGGTGTCGGATGTCTTTAGATGGTCCCGGGACATATACGTGATGCACAACACCGGCAGCAACAGTGGTAGCAGCTGGGATGTTGCGGGAGGGTTGCACCAGCCACATTATGGTGTCGGATGCCTTTAGATGGTCCCGGGACATATACGTGACGCACATCACCGGCAGCAACAGTGGTAGCAGCTGGGATGTTGCGGGAGGGTTGCACCAGCCACATTATGGTGTCGGATGTCTTTAGATGGTCCCGGGACATATACGTGATGCACAACACCGGCAGCAACAGTGGTAGCAGCTGGGATGTTGCGGGAGGGTTGCACCAGCCACATTATGGTGTCGGATGTCTTTAGATGGTCCCGGGACATATACGTGATGCACAACACCGGCAGCAACAGTGGTAGCAGCTGGGATGTTGCGGGAGGGTTGCACCAGCCACATTATGGTGTCGGATGCCTTTAGATGGTCCCGGGACATATACGTGATGCACATCACCGGCAGCAACAGTGGTAGCAGCTGGGATGTTGCGGGAGGGTTGCACCAGCCACATTATGGTGTCGGATGCCTTTAGATGGTCCCGGGACATATACGTGATGCACATCACCGGCAGCAACAGTGGTAGCAGCTGGGATGTTGCGGGAGGGTTGCACCAGCCACATTATGGTGTCGGATGCCTTTAGATGGTCCCGGGACATATACGTGATGCACATCACCGGCAGCAACAGTGGTAGCAGCTGGGATGTTGCGGGAGGGTTGCACCAGCCACATTATGGTGTCGGATGCCTTTAGATGGTCCCGGGACATATACGTGATGCACATCACCGGCAGCAACAGTGGTAGCAGCTGGGATGTTGCGGGAGGGTTGCACCAGCCACATTATGGTGTCGGATGCCTTTAGATGGTCCCGGGACATATACGTGATGCACATCACCGGCAGCAACAGTGGTAGCAGCTGGGATGTTGCGGGAGGGTTGCACCAGCCACATTATGGTGTCGGATGCCTTTAGATGGTCCCGGGACATATACGTGATGCACATCACCGGCAGCAACAGTGGTAGCAGCTGGGATGTTGCGGGAGGGTTGCACCAGCCACATTATGGTGTCGGATGCCTTTAGATGGTCCCGGGACATATACGTGATGCACATCACCGGCAGCAACAGTGGTAGCAGCTGGGATGTTGCGGGAGGGTTGCACCAGCCACATTATGGTGTCGGATGCCTTTAGATGGTCCCGGGACATACACGTGATGCACAACACCGGCAGCAACAGTGGTAGCAGCTGGGATGTTGCGGGAGGGTTGCACCAGCCACATTATGGTGTCGGATGCCTTTAGATGGTCCCGGGACATACACGTGATGCACAACACCGGCAGCAACAGTGGTAGCAGCTGGGATGTTGCGGGAGGGTTGCACCAGCCACATTATGGTGTCGGATGTCTTTAGATGGTCCCGGGACATACACGTGATGCACAACACCGGCAGCAACAGTGGTAGCAGCTGGGATGTTGCGGGAGGGTTGCACCAGCCACATTATGGTGTCGGATGCCTTTAGATGGTCCCGGGACATATACGTGATGCACATCACCGGCAGCAACAGTGGTAGCAGCTGGGATGTTGCGGGAGGGTTGCACCAGCCACATTATGGTGTCGGATGCCTTTAGATGGTCCCGGGACATACACGTGATGCACAACACCGGCAGCAACAGTGGTAGCAGCTGGGATGTTGCGGGAGGGTTGCACCAGCCACATTATGGTGTCGGATGTCTTTAGATGGTCCCGGGACATACACGTGATGCACAACACCGGCAGCAACAGTGGTAGCAGCTGGGATGTTGCGGGAGGGTTGCACCAGCCACATTACATTTAAACCTTTATTTGTTTGTAGTTTGCGTGGCTGGTGCTATTAGTAACATATTAAAGAATATTGTGATTTTTAATGTTTTGTTTCGTTGTCATTTAGTAGTTAAGAGCTCAGAGTTGTCCGAAAGCCTGTATTTTTGTTACCATTTTTAATTATGTTAAAGTGAGTGCTATTTACTCTAAGGAGATTAATATGAACATATCGTGTTGCGCAGAACAATATAGGCCTACTATTATAGTAATTATTAGATATTTATGAACTGTGCTGTTTTGCTGCACCTATTTTAATTATGTTAAAGTGAGTGCTATTTACTCTAAGGAGATTAATATGAACATATCGTGTTGTGCAGAACAATATAGCCCTACTATTATAGTAATTATTAGATATTTATGAACTGTGCTGTTTTGCTGCACCTATTTTAATTGTGTTAAAGTGAGTGCTATTTACTCTAAGGAGATTAATATGAACATATCGTGTTGCGCAGAACAATATAGGCCTACTATTATAGTAATTATTAGATATTTATGAACTGTGCTGTTTTGCTGCACCTATTTTAATTATGTTAAAGTGAGTGCTATTTACTCTAAGGAGATTAATATGAACATATCGTGTTGTGCAGAACAATATAGGCCTACTATTATAGTAATTATTAGATATTTATGAACTGTGCTGTTTTGCTGCACCTATTTTAATTATGTTAAAGTGAGTGCTATTTACTCTAAGGAGATTAATATGAACATATCGTGTTGTGCAGAACAATATAGGCCTACTATTATAGTAATTATTAGATATTTATGAACTGTGCTGTTTTGCTGCACCTATTTTAATTGTGTTAAAGTGAGTGCTATTTACTCTAAGGAGATTAATATGAACATATCGTGTTGTGCAGAACAATATAGGCCTACTATTATAGTAATTATTAGATATTTATGAAATGTGCTGTTTTGCTGCACCTATTTTAATTGTGTTAAAGTGAGTGCTATTTACTCTAAGGAGATTAATATGAACATATCGTGTTGTGCAGAACAATATAGGCCTACTATTATAGTAATTATTAGATATTTATGAACTGTGCTGTTTTGCTGCACCTATTTTAATTGTGTTAAAGTGAGTGCTATTTACTCTAAGGAGATTAATATGAACATATCGTGTTGTGCAGAACAATATAGGCCTACTATTATAGTAATTATTAGATATTTATGAAATGTGCTGTTTTGCTGCACCTATTTTAATTGTGTTAAAGTGAGTGCTATTTACTCTAAGGAGATTAATATGAACATATCGTGTTGTGCAGAACAATATAGGCCTACTATTATAGTAATTATTAGATATTTATGAACTGTGCTGTTTTGCTGCACCTATTTTAATTTTTTTGTCAAGAATGATCTATGTATTGAACTATTATTGTCTTAATAAATGGCTTTTAAAATTGATTGAAAGTTTGTACAAGATATATACATATTAGGAGACTGTGGGCTAATAGAAGGAATACCTAACCTTCCTCCTGTGATTCTACTTGAGCAATGCTTTCTTTAATCAAATTTTTTTCCAGACGAAAAATCAATCAAGGGTTATCATCGCCTACCTCAAGCGTTATTTAAAATGAAATTTCCATAAACGAAAACTAATCAAAATAAAATAAATAGTTAAAACTAATTTTAATCGTCTAAAGGTAAAGAAATAAAAATTTTACAAAATTAAAATAATTTAAATATTTAAATATAAATTTATTCAGTTTATACTAGTGGATATCAGTGTCGGATCCAGGTAGGGCTGCACACTAGCATTTAATAACAAACGTAGGGGTGTGGAATACAGTTTTTACAGATATCTAGACCACACGTATACTATATATGCAGTCCACATACGCGTTGTATACAGATATCAAGACCACATGTATTCTTATACGCAGATCCCGAGTGTTATACATAATGAAACCACATGTTTTGAGAGAAAATGTTCGTTTTTATTTAGTGTATTTCATTTTAGCTCAAGCAATGATTTTGAATCAGGTGTTCGTCCAATGGCCCAACATAATTATAAAAGTAACTCTCCCTCTAAAAAAATAAAACCCATCCCCCTTTTCTCTAAAATCTTAATAACGGAAAAGATATATAAAAAAGTATCAGCCACCCTGTATTTGGAATTTTTCCAAGATTTGCACATTACCATAGAGAGATCTTAGACCTAGTTTCTATTTTAAATTATTTCCACATACACTTATAGATTTGGCAACGACAATAGCCTACGGCTCTTAGACTAATATTTACTCGTATTGTGAAGGCATTGGCAATACACCTGTTAACCGTATTCAATGGGCTCTATAGAATGACCGAATTTTAATGGAAAGGCCGCGTCTCTCTTTACAGTACGTCGAAAGCATTTTAACGACCTGAATTACCAGCATTGTTGTGTTGATGTTAAGGACAAAGAGCCGCACAAAAGGAAATCACTAAACACCGTTTCACGGCTTATCCTAGTCATCGTTTATTTTGGCGATTTTTCTCTTGTAGAACAACCATACTTTCAAAGCAGTCCCAAAATTTTCAAACAATATTTAAGATATATTGAAATAAAATCCTATTAGGGCCTACTATCCTAACAAATAAAACATTTTTAATATAACATTCAAAATATAAGCAAGAAAAACTAATACCTACACAGAATATAACTGTTTCAAAGCTCTATGTTCACTTCTCTAACGCAGCATAATTCTGACCCCACTAACAAATTGATCTGAATTGGGTGTTCAAGATATTTATAGACTATTGCTTTTTCAACCACTTGTATTCCCTGTACCTTATTTCTTGATTATAATTTACGCTATTGTACTCTGTATTGTTTATTATGTAGCTTTAAAACTAGACTCAAAATAAGTAGAAATTTCTGAAGCAAATGTAAATAAATATTAGAAACCTATGTTCTTGAGAGTAAGATATACCACAAAACCTTCAATTGTATTTAAAACCAGATATAGTATATATATATATATATATATATATATATATATATATATATATATATATATATATTAGGGATGGGCCGATTCCTATAATTTTCGATTCCGATTCCGATTCTAAAATTTTCCTTTCGATTCTCGATTCTTTACTCGATTCTCGATTCTTTCAAGTTATATTAGCTTATACGCTAGTTCTCTAATAATTAATTTAGTTAACATCTTGGTCATATGGCAAAACCTTTTAAAAGTTCTGTTTTAATGTAATAGGCTACACAAAACCTTCAACCGTGAGAGTGATATCTGTCTATAATATAATTTATTAAGGTTAAGTTTCGGAGGAATAATACAGTGTTTCTGTTATCCGTGTATTCGCTCAACCGTCATGGCCACGGTTCCGACGGTGACGGTTAATCGAGTTTTTACTGTACTTTTTTGTGTTTTGTTCTGACATCTATAAATCAGTGGCAGTAAGACACGTGGGTGAGAGAGAGAGAGCAAAAGAGAGTATCGAACCCACTCTAGTGAGAGAGAGAGAGAGAGAGAGACGAGCGATGTCAAACGACCAGAAATGGTTACGATCTTGATTGCTGTTGCTTCATAAATAATAATATTTTCGTTTACTTTAATCATTTAATTCATTCAAATCAACTAATACATAAATAAGACATAGTTGGTAATTAATTATTTTTCCACACAAATATAATAAATTTTGTTTGGTAATAAATTACTCCACACGCATATTTTAATAGTTAACAAAATAGGAATCGAAATCGACACTTTTATGAATGAAGAATCGAGTATCGACGATTCCTCGATACCACCTAGAATCGACGATTCCTGGAATCGAAAATCGGAATCGGCCCATCCCTAATATATATATATATATATATATATATATATATATATATATATATATATATATATATATATATATATATATATTAGGGATGGGCCGATTCCTAAAATTTTCGATTCCGATTCTAAAATTTTCCTTTCAATTCTCGATTCTTTAGTCGATTCTTGATTCTCGATTCTTTCAAGTTATATTAGCTTACATGCTAGTTCTCTAATCATTAATTTAGTTAACATCTTGGTCATATGGCAAAACCTTTTAAAAGTTCTGTTTTAATGTAATAGGCTACACAAAACCTTCAACCGTGAGAGTGATATCTGTCTATAATATAATTTATTAAGGTTAAGTTTCGGAGGAATAATACAATGTTTCTGTTATCCGTCTATTCGCTCAACCGTCATGGCCACGGTTCCGACGGTGACGGTTAATCGAGTTTTTACTGTACTTTTTTGTGTTTTGTTCTGACATTTAGTGAGAGAGAGAGAGAGACGAGCGATGTCAAACGAACAGAAATGGTTACGATCTTGATTGCTGTTGCTTCATAAATAATAATATTTTCTTTTACTTTAATCATTTAATTCATTCAAATCAGCTAATACATAAATAAGGCATAGTTGGTAATTAATTATTTTTCCACACAAATATAATAAATTTTAGTAATAAATTTTGTTTGGTAATAAATTACTCCACACGCATATTTTAATAGTTAACAAAATAGGAATCGGAATCGACACTTTTATGATGAAGAATCGAGTATCGACGATTCCTCGATACCACCTAGAATCGACGATTCCTGGAATCGAGAATCGGAATCGGTCCATCCCTAATTAAAAGTATTCTTGTTTTTGAAATATTTTTAATTTATTAACTATATTACAAGAAAACATATCACCATATTTAATATATAATATTAAAATTCAATTGTTTAATATTTCTGATGATGTTGGTACTGTTAGCCAACGAAAAGCTTTGAATTGTAAATTCAATTATAATTCTTGTATTTGTGTTTTAACTTATGTTCTTTATTAATACACAAGAATACATATTGCGATATATATATATATATATATATATAATATATATATTACGTTATCCATTGTTTTTCCGTTGCACTTATGAAGTTAATATATTACTATTGTAAGTAATTTTATCCACCATTAAGTGCAATGAGGTAAAATCATTGTACTTAATGGTGGATAAAATTACTTACAATAGTAATATATTAACTTCATATATATATATATATATATATATATATATATATATATATATATATATATATATATATATATACATTCATATACTGTTCAAATACACCAGTGAAATAACAAATCTCATATTTAAAATAAATCCGTGAGCTTAGTTTGTGAGGTGCAGATAGTGTTAATAGAGATGTACACTAACTCGCCATAAATAGTTTATCTACTCAAGCGACGTGTCACCTTCAGTGAGTTATAAAAACAAAAAGCCCTAATTATAAATAAAAATAAAATATGAAAGTAATTTTAGTCCTAATTATGTTTTCTTAGTCATAAGACTTCAACTCATTGAATATGGTGGCATTGTAATTTAAACGTCGTATTAGTAAATAAACTGGTAATTGCGAGTTAGTTTACATCATTTTACTAAATATAAAAATTTTTATACCTGCAAAAGAATGCAATATTGATAACTATTGTTCAAATTCAATAAAGCTGTATAAAAGAAACACAGTTTATGCAAATGTATTTTATAAATGAGATATATTTCTTTAAAAAAAAGAAAAATCCTTTCAACTTCAACGCGTTGGTTTGAAAATATTAAAAAAACGCGCGCGCGCGCGCGCGTGTGTATGTGTGTGTGTGCGCGCGCGCGTGTGCGTGTGTAAAATTTCAGCTTATTAGAAATCCTAATGTAATCATAAATTAGGATTCATAGATCCTAATCCTAAAATCGATCATTTTGCAAGAAAGACAACGGTTAATATCAAATCCAAAATTGCGTGGACCTGTAACGTCACCGACCACTAACTACCCACAGCTGATTAATCCTTTTACCTCAAGGCCCTAAATTACAGCGTCTTATTAACAACGGTGCCGTAGCAGTCGCTTTTTCAACCTCATTGCGTAAACTTCTTACTATGAACGTAGAACACGAAACGATTTCGTGCCTAATCTCTTATTTATCGCCCAATCATCCTTCATGTAAACGTCTAACTCGAAATGTTACGTAGTGTGATTGCTACGATAGATTTGTGTCAAATAATTGAGCGTAGCCATTTTCTGCTTTCCTCGGCACTGGCACGCCTACTTACGCCGATAGGGACAATCTTCTCGTAGTTACCCGAGGCACGTAGACTAAACAATGTATAACAAAACGCATAAACTTCATGTGCATCACATAACACATAATGTTTATTATATTAATTCACACAGAACTGAATTTTGTTTTACAAACAAAGTACAGTACTTTCCATAAAGAAAACATCTCACTAGTAAGTTGGTTTAAAATTTTAAATCATTTATTGATCAATTTTGCAGTTCTGCAATAAATTCAATGAAACCAGTTAAAAGAAGTTTGGGAGGACACATAAAAAGTTTAATATATGCCACACTAAATACTTCAAGGTATGAGACATAAGCATTGACCTTAGCATTATTTGACATTCTTAAACATTTAACAATGTATTGACAGTTTGAAAATTAGCTGCAGCATAATTAGCAAAAGATAACTGTTCTTGGAAAACTATTATCAACAATAAAAAAGTGGATTTTTTTGTATACCATAAGCAATTAGAATGACCTAATTCTATAAAACAAAATGTTACCAAGACAATGTTTACAGCAAAGTGATAAACATTAATGAATGATTAAAATCTTTAGCTGCATATGTAAATGTTTCTATTTAGCTTGTGAAAGTGCTTAGATAAAAACATAATACCTCCTTGGGTATGATTTTAGTTAATTTTATATGAAAACAAACTGTTTAAAGTTCAAGATATCTTTTGTTTTATAACACTGTTTTAATACACTGAAACATACTTGAAAATTTTACACATAAAAATTAAAATTTTATGAGTTCAAATTTATGAGTTAAAATTTTTTAAAGTTGATGTATTATCTTCAGGTTAACTTTATAGACAACAAATTCAAGATTACATAGCAGAGATGCCTATTGTAAATGTCTTATTATAAAAATTTTAATAGTTCTAAAAACATATCAAAGCACGATTAAATCTTAGTTTAATGTATTAGTCGAATCCAATTTTTTTTTTTTTTTAATATGTAAAAATCTATACTTTTATTTACAATTCTAGTCATTTTATATATAAAAATTATAGTGAATTTTATAAATAAAAGAACAAATATGCTACTCACAATCATAAAAAACTTTATTATCATACGTGTTTCAATGACAATGTCATCATCCTCAGTGATGCTGAACAAATTAAACTTAATTGAAAAAACTTAACATAACCTATAATATTTTAACAAAAGTAAGAACCAGATCTGGGCATTGCCAAATTTACAACCACGGCTACTAATATATTTACATTGAACAACATATGATAATTATAAATATTTAATTTTAATGAACCTTTAGTGAATTTTGTTTAACTTATACAATATTAGGACACCAATTTTCTGGGTTTATTTATAATCTCGTGGTCTAGTAATGATAAAAATCTATTAATTTTGTTTCAGCAATAATCCCACATATAGCCTATTATCTCCTACTATATTGAAGTGATGTGTTTAAATCACCAAAGTATTTATGGATGATTGTATGGTAACTAAAACAAACGCAGATGAACCTTCTGCTGCCTGAACCAATGTATACTGTTATATTTAAGGAGTGTTGTGCTAATAAAACCTTTAAAAAAAAAAAGTTTTTAAAATTTAGTTGATAAAAAAACAATTTGTACATTCTTTTGAGAAAACAGTTTGTAAGTATTGTAACTGATACGGTAATAAATATAGATCATAAAAGCATTTATTATAATTAACAATAACAGACCGTTAGCTACAAGTGTAAGATACAAATTGTGAATGTATATTTCTCTATTGGAACATTACCAGATTTAACATGAACTGAACAAACATTCTAATTGTTACCTTTAATTTTGTTGTAAATTTCAAATAATGTTAACTATGTTAGAGAAATGTATTTAAAGGTTTTGTAAATGTTTTATTTTTGTACCTAGGACTCTCTCAATATTAAATTTTAATTCATCTTACACCAGATCAATTTTATTCCACAACCCGTAGCCTGCAAGAGATTTTTTTCCTCCATTGGTAAGTATATTTGAGAATTTTATATCTTTTATGCATGATAATTATTTTTTTTACTTTTAGTTAACTATATTTATAAGAAATCTTTGTAATGTAATCTCATAGAAGAACTTCATATTAAAATGTATTTTTATATAATGTATTTTGTTATTGAGAGATATTATTTTCATTTTACTAGACAATTTTATGTGGATTTGTAAAAGTCATTTGTTTACAAAGTTTTCATTTTGAAATATGATCAATTTTATTCCACAACCCGTAGCCTGCAAGAGATTTTTTACTCCATTGGTAAGTATATTTGAGAATTATATATCTTTTGTGCATGACAATTATTTTTTTTTTACTTTTAGTTAATTATATTTATACGGAATCTTTGTAATGTAATCTCATAGAAGAACAATATTAAAATGTATTTTTATATAATGTATTTTGTTATTGAGAGATATTATTTTCATTTTACTAGACAATTTTATGTGGATTTGTAAAAGTCATTTGTTTACAAAGTTTTCATTTTGAAATATGATCAATTTTATTCCACAACCCGTAGCCTGCAAGAGATTTTTTACTCCATTGGTAAGTATATTTGAGAATTATATATCTTTTGTGCATGACAATTATTTTTTTTTTACTTTTAGTTAATTATATTTATACGGAATCTTTGTAATGTAATCTCATAGAAGAACAATATTAAAATGTATTTTTATATAATGTATTTTGTTATTGAGAGATATTATTTTCATTTTACTAGACAATTTTATGTGGATTTGTAAAAGTCATTTGTTTACAAAGTTTTCATTTTGAAATATGATCAATTTTATTCCACAACCCGTAGCCTGCAAGAGATTTTTTACTCCATTGGTAAGTATATTTGAGAATTATATATCTTTTGTGCATGACAATTATTTTTTTTTTACTTTTAGTTAATTATATTTATACGGAATCTTTGTAATGTAATCTCATAGAAGAACAATATTAAAATGTATTTTTATATAATGTATTTTGTTATTGAGAGATATTATTTTCATTTTACTAGACAATTTTATGTGGATTTGTAAAAGTCATTTGTTTACAAAGTTTTCATTTTGAAATATGATCAATTTTATTCCACAACCCGTAGCCTGCAAGAGATTTTTTACTCCATTGGTAAGTATATTTGAGAATTATATATCTTTTGTGCATGACAATTATTTTTTTTTTACTTTTAGTTAATTATATTTATACGGAATCTTTGTAATGTAATCTCATAGAAGAACAATATTAAAATGTATTTTTATATAATGTATTTTGTTATTGAGAGATATTATTTTCATTTTACTAGACAATTTTATGTGGATTTGTAAAAGTCATTTGTTTACAAAGTTTTCATTTTGAAATATGATCAATTTTATTCCACAACCCGTAGCCTGCAAGAGATTTTTTACTCCATTGGTAAGTATATTTGAGAATTATATATCTTTTGTGCATGACAATTATTTTTTTTTTACTTTTAGTTAATTATATTTATACGGAATCTTTGTAATGTAATCTCATAGAAGAACAATATTAAAATGTATTTTTATATAATGTATTTTGTTATTGAGAGATATTATTTTCATTTTACTAGACAATTTTATGTGGATTTGTAAAAGTCATTTGTTTACAAAGTTTTCATTTTGAAATATTAAGCAAGAACACTGATTAAAAACCAGACTCGTTATATTACTCATAAAATATATAAACTTACTGCAGAGTATACAATTTTTGTATTCTACTTACTTCAAAAAATCTATTGAAAATAACACATTTTATTCATGCCAAACATCTACTTCCACTACTTGTAAAATAATAACTTTATAATAAATTACAAAATAATAAATAAAAGCTACAGTTTTTATTGTTTTGTGGATGCTAAAATTATTAACTGGCAAAAATGTAAAATTATGAATGGTTTGTAACTCAAGTTATATCTTTCTGATCAGGCTATGTTAGCAAAATGTATAGTAATTTGTAACTCTTTTAATTATTTGTAGCTAAATGGTCAAGTTTTTTTTTTATACTGAAAATGTCTAACTTCTGTGCAGCTGTAACTAGAGGACATGACACTATACCAATATCAATACGATATTTTGCAGTTTTAAACCAGCCTTTAAACACACTTTTGAATACTGACTTGAAGTACTCCAGCACTTTTTGTAAGCCTTAGTCCTTCTACTATATTTCAATGGAATATTATCAATAAAACTCTGACAGAAATAAATTCATAGAAAATAATTAAAGCTTGTAGAATAAACTTGGGATAGTGTCTATTCAAATTAAATCATTTAAAAATTTTAAAGTAGAGGATTGAAAATTGTTTATATTGCATAAGCTATGGAATTAATTGTAATTTAAATGAATCTGATCTGGAACAATATTTTGCTTTCAAATTCCACTATATTATAAAAAAAAATTCATTTATCTCAACAGAATTATAAAAAAACATTTGTTAAAAATATCAAATGGTTGAAATATTTTTAGTAGAAAAAACAGTTTTATTAGAATGATAGCAATGTACTTATTAGTAAAACAAGGATTATGATGTATCTGTATATTTCTTTCTGTGCTCCGTACATCACGTTTGAAGTTTTCAACAAATGTTCTGGACCAAAAGTATTCGATTATAATACTTTTATTTTACATTTTGTCCATGTTTGAAAGAAAAGTGATATGAATTTTATTTTATTTTAGGTTTCATGAGTTGACAGAAAAGTTTTTTTTAAATATTGAATCAATAAAAACATTCAATTCAATAACGGAAACAATTATTAATTCAAACCCTTCACGTAAAAGATTTCTTTTCCTTTGAAGTTTTACATGGCCCTACATATGTCAAAATTCTTAGAATAGATTTTCACTCTTGGTTCTGCTACCCCACTATAACTAAAAACTAATTCTTTCAATTAGGTTCGAAATATTTCACAGTTACTAGTGAACTTGTAACCATTTATTTATACAAATTCTCTGGTGAATTCGGGTATTTTATTTTGAAACAGTTGTAATACTGGTTTAGTATCTTGAAGATTTTTAGTAACATCGAAACAAAACATATATAAACCCTAAAAAAATTCATCCAGACACTCAACTTCAACTTCCAGTAAGTTACAATTTTTTACGGAGTTGATTCATGCTTTTATATGCGCAGATATTCCAATTTATAAGATTAACAATTCTGAAGTAAAAGAGTTTTTTTCTAAAGTATACTGGAGTCAAAATCCTAGACTAACGCACTATCAAAATAATTATCTCTCTGACATTTGCCAGTAGATCATGCATAAAATAAACGACCTAGATGGACCAATCTGTGTGTCCATTGATGAGATGGAGGTTCTCTGGACGGTATCTGGCCAATATTATTATCGCATATGGAAACCTTTTCTTCAAAATGTGCTGTTGTTTGACAAATGCAATTACAAAATCATAATCCGATTTTGTAATGTTACCATAACATTTTCCTCTGGCCAAACAGAACTCTACACACTTTTTATCCACATCTGATGCTGGGGCTTCAACCATGGTTAAAGCTGCAAAGTCGTTGAAAATATTTTACCCTAAAAAGATTTGCCTTGCCCGTCTATTTCATAGAATCATGGAAACTTTCAGAAATTAATTTGAAGATGTAGAATTGGTGATTTCAGATGTCAAAAAATCTTTTAGAAAGCACCAAGTAGCATTGAAAAATTACCCATAATTAGGATTACCAACAATGGTACATCACACGGGAAACCTTGTTTACGTAGGCAACCAAGTTTAAATTCTACATCATGTGCAGAGCTTTGTTCGAGGTCTACTTAACATAGGCAACCTTTTTTATGGTCTATTTCAAGTAGGCAAACTTGTTGAAAGTCTACTTCATGTAGGAAATCTTGTTGACGGTGTACTTAACATAAAAAACCTTGTTAAAGATCTACTTCAGGTAGGCAACCTTGTTTAAGAACTATTTCATGTAGGCAAACTTGTAGGTCTACTTTATGTAGAATATATTGTTGAAGGTCTACTTGAGGTAGGCAACCTTGTTTAAGAACTATTTCATGTAGGCAAACTTGTAGGAGGTCTACTTTATGTAGAATATATTGTTGAAGGTCTACTTCAGGTAGGCAACCTTGTTTAAGAACTATTTCATGTAGGCAAACTTGTAGGAGGTCTACTTTATGTAGAATATATTGTTGAAGGTCTACTTGAGGTAGGCAACCTTGTTTAAGAACTATTTCATGTAGGCAAACTTGTAGGAGGTCTACTTTATGTAGAATATATTGTTGAAGGTCTACTTGAGGTAGGCAACCTTGTTTAAGAACTATTTCATGTAGGCAAACTTGTAGGAGGTCTACTTTATGTAGAATATATTGTTGAAGGTCTACTTGAGGTAGGCAACCTTGTTTAAGAACTATTTCATGTAGGCAAACTTGTAGGAGGTCTACTTTATGTAGAATATATTGTTGAAGGTCTACTTCAGGTAGGCAACCTTGTTGAAGAACTATTTCATGTAGGCAAACTTGTAGGAGGTCTACTTTATGTAGAATATATTGTTGATGGTCTACTTGAGGTAGGCAACCTTGTTTAAGAACTATTTCATGTAGGCAAACTTGTAGGAGGTCTACTTTATGTAGAATATATTGTTGAAGGTCTACTTGAGGTAGGCAACCTTGTTTAAGAACTATTTCATGTAGGCAAACTTGTAGGAGGTCTACTTTATGTAGAATATATTGTTGAAGGTCTACTTGAGGTAGGCAACCTTGTTTAAGAACTATTTCATGTAGGCAAACTTGTAGGAGGTCTACTTTATGTAGAATATATTGTTGAAGGTCTACTTGAGGTAGGCAACCTTGTTTAAGAACTATTTCATGTAGGCAAACTTGTAGGAGGTCTACTTTATGTAGAATATATTGTTGAAGGTCTACTTGAGGTAGGCAACCTTGTTTAAGAACTATTTCATGTAGGCAAACTTGTAGGAGGTCTACTTTATGTAGAATATATTGTTGAAGGTCTACTTGAGGTAGGCAACCTTGTTTAAGAACTATTTCATGTAGGCAAACTTGTAGGAGGTCTACTTTATGTAGAATATATTGTTGAAGGTCTACTTGAGGTAGGCAACCTTGTTTAAGAACTATTTCATGTAGGCAAACTTGTAGGAGGTCTACTTTATGTAGAATATATTGTTGAAGGTCTACTTGAGGTAGGCAACCTTGTTTAAGAACTATTTCATGTAGGCAAACTTGTAGGAGGTCTACTTTATGTAGAATATATTGTTGAAGGTCTACTTGAGGTAGGCAACCTTGTTTAAGAACTATTTCATGTAGGCAAACTTGTAGGAGGTCTACTTTATGTAGAATATATTGTTGAAGGTCTACTTGAGGTAGGCAACCTTGTTTAAGAACTATTTCATGTAGGCAAACTTGTAGGAGGTCTACTTTATGTAGAATATATTGTTGAAGGTCTACTTGAGGTAGGCAACCTTGTTTAAGAACTATTTCATGTAGGCAAACTTGTAGGAGGTCTACTTTATGTAGAATATATTGTTGAAGGTCTACTTGAGGTAGGCAACCTTGTTTAAGAACTATTTCATGTAGGCAAACTTGTAGGAGGTCTACTTTATGTAGAATATATTGTTGAAGGTCTACTTGAGGTAGGCAACCTTGTTTAAGAACTATTTCATGTAGGCAAACTTGTAGGAGGTCTACTTTATGTAGAATATCTTGTTGAAGGTCTACTTGAGGTAGGCAACCTTGTTTAAGATCTATTTCATGTAGGCAAACTTGTAGTAGGTCTACTTTATGTAGAATATATTGTTGAAAGTCTACTTGAGGTAGGCAACCTTGTTTAAGAACTATTTCATGTAGGCAAACTTGTAGGAGGTCTACTTTATGTAGAATATCTTGTTGAAGGTCTACTTGAGGTAGGCAACCTTGTTTAAGAACTATTTCATGTAGGCAAACTTGTAGGAGGTCTACTTTATGTAGAATATCTTGTTGAAGGTCTACTTGAGGTAGGCAACCTTGTTTAAGAACTATTTCATGTAGGCAAACTTGTAGGAGGTCTACTTTATGTAGAATATCTTGTTGAAGGTCTACTTGAGGTAGGCAACCTTGTTTAAGAACTATTTCATGTAGGCAAACTTGTAGGAGGTCTACTTTATGTAGAATATCTTGTTGAAGGTCTACTTGAGGTAGGCAACCTTGTTTAAGAACTATTTCATGTAGGCAAACTTGTAGGAGGTCTACTTTATGTAGAATATCTTGTTGAAGGTCTACTTGAGGTAGGCAACCTTGTTTAAGAACTATTTCATGTAGGCAAACTTGTAGGAGGTCTACTTTATGTAGAATATCTTGTTGAAGGTCTACTTGAGGTAGGCAACCTTGTTTAAGAACTATTTCATGTAGGCAAACTTGTAGGAGGTCTACTTTATGTAGAATATCTTGTTGAAGGTCTACTTGAGGTAGGCAACCTTGTTTAAGAACTATTTCATGTAGGCAAACTTGTAGGAGGTCTACTTTATGTAGAATATCTTGTTGAAGGTCTACTTGAGGTAGGCAACCTTGTTTAAGAACTATTTCATGTAGGCAAACTTGTAGGAGGTCTACTTTATGTAGAATATCTTGTTGAAGGTCTACTTGAGGTAGGCAACCTTGTTTAAGAACTATTTCATGTAGGCAAACTTGTAGGAGGTCTACTTTATGTAGAATATATTGTTGAAGGTCTACTTGAGGTAGGCAACCTTGTTTAAGAACTATTTCATGTAGGCAAACTTGTAGGAGGTCTACTTTATGTAGAATATCTTGTTGAAGGTCTACTTGAGGTAGGCAACCTTGTTTAAGATCTATTTCATGTAGGCAAACTTGTAGGTCTACTTTATGTAGAATATATTGTTGAAGGTCTACTTGAGGTAGGCAACCTTGTTTAAGAACTATTTCATGTAGGCAAACTTGTAGGAGGTCTACTTTATGTAGAATATATTGTTGAAGGTCTACTTGAGGTAGGCAACCTTGTTTAAGAACTATTTCATGTAGGCAAACTTGTAGGAGGTCTACTTTATGTAGAATATATTGTTGAAGGTCTACTTGAGGTAGGCAACCTTGTTTAAGAACTATTTCATGTAGGCAAACTTGTAGGAGGTCTACTTTATGTAGAATATATTGTTGAAGGTCTACTTGAGGTAGGCAACCTTGTTTAAGAACTATTTCATGTAGGCAAACTTGTAGGTCTACTTTATGTAGAATATATTGTTAAAGATCTACTTCAGGTAGGCAACCTTGTTTAAGAACTATTTCATGTAGGCAAACTTGTAGGTCTACTTTATGTAGAATATCTTGTTGAAGGTCTACTTGAGGTAGGCAACCTTGTTTAAGAACTATTTCATGTAGGCAAACTTGTAGGAGGTCTACTTTATGTAGAATATATTGTTAAAGATCTACTTCAGGTAGGCAACCTTGTTTAAGAACTATTTCATGTAGGCAAACTTGTAGGAGGTCTACTTTATGTAGAATATATTGTTGAAGGTCTACTTGAGGTAGGCAACCTTGTTTAAGAACTATTTCATGTAGGCAAACTTGTAGGTCTACTTTATGTAGAATATATTGTTAAAGATCTACTTCAGGTAGGCAACCTTGTTTAAGAACTATTTCATGTAGGCAAACTTGTAGGAGGTCTACTTTATGTAGAATATATTGTTGAAGGTCTACTTGAGGTAGGCAACCTTATTTAAGAACTATTTCATGTAGGCAAACTTGTAGGTCTACTTTATGTAGAATATATTGTTGAAGGTCTACTTGAGGTAGGCAACCTTATTTAAGATCTATTTCAAGAAGACAACCTTGTTGAAGGTCTACTTCATGTAAAATCTTGTTAAGGTCTAATAATGGAACCAATTATGACAATATGGGGAACCTGGCTAGATGCATCCTGCTACAACTGTCAACATTTTGACAATATCAAAAGAAGATCTTTCCAAATTAGATTATACAACATCGGCAATATCAAGAGTAAAGAAATAAATGGAAAAATAACTAACACAAAATTTATGTTATATTTTGACAAATTGTTTTTGTTTAGTTGAGGCAATAAAAATATTTGAAAAACAACATTTGCTTTTATAAGAAAGCATTTTTTTTTAATGCTATCCTAAAGCTTGAAAATAGTAGATGATTAATATGAAAGCTGAAAAGTATTCATGAAACATTTATACCAAATATATGTTATAATCACATATTTAAGGATTTTAAGGATTGCATACATATAAATCCGGTTCCTACTTACTAGTACTAAAACTGTTGAGATGTATGAACAGGTAACTGTTTACTGTGATGATTTCAGTGTGTGGTCTATGTTGGCGTTGGATATGGCAATAAGGGCTAAAAGAATGCTAATAAGTCGAAGAGATCACCAAGTTTACTGTGATGATTTCAGTGTGTGGTCAGTGTTGGCATTGGATATGGCAATAAGGGCTAAAAGAATGCTAATAAGTCGAAGAGATCACCAAGTTTACTGTGATGATTTCAGTGTGTGGTCAGTGTTGGCGTTGGATATGGCAATAAGGGCTAAAAGAATGATAATAAGTCGAAGAGATCACCAAGTTTACTGTGATGATTTCAGTGTGTGGTCAGTGTTGGCATTGGATATGGCAATAAGGGCTAAAAGAATGCTAATAAGTCGAAGAGATCACCAAGTTTACTGTGATGATTTCAGTGTGTGGTCAGTGTTGGCGTTGGATATGGCAATAAGGGCTAAAAGAATGCTAATAAGTCGAAGAGATCACCAAGTTTACTGTGATGATTTCAGTGTGTGGTCAGTGTTGGCATTGGATATGGCAATAAGGGCTAAAAGAATGCTAATAAGTCGAAGAGATCACCAAGTTTACTGTGATGATTTCAGTGTGTGGTCAGTGTTGGCGTTGGATATGGCAATAAAGGCTAAAAGAATGCTAATAAGTCGAAGAGATCACCAAGTTTACTATGATGATTTCAGTGTGTGGTCAGTGTTGGCGTTGGATATGGCAATAAGGGCTAAAAGAATGCTAATAAGTCGAAGAGATCACCAAGTTTACTGTGATGATTTCAGTGTGTGGTCAGTGTTGGCATTGGATATGGCAATAAGGGCTAAAAGAATGATAATAAGTAGAAGAGATCACCAAGTTTACTGTGATGATTTCAGTGTGTGGTCAGTGTTGACATTGGATATGGCAATAAGGGCTAAAAGAATGCTAATAAGTCGAAGAGATCACCAAGTTTACTGTGATGATTTCAGTGTGTGGTCAGTGTTGGCATTGGATATGGAAATAAGGGCTAAAAGAATGCTAATAAGTCGAAGAGATCACCAAGTTTACTGTGATGATTTCAGTGTGTGGTCAGTGTTGGCGTTGGATATGGCAATAAGGGCTAAAAGAATGCTAATAAGTCAAAGAGATCACCAAGTTTACTGTGATGATTTCAGTGTGTGGTCAGTGTTGGCGTTGGATATGGCAATAAGGGCTAAAAGAATGCTAATAAGTCGAAGAGATCACCAAGTTTACTGTGATCATTTCAGTGTGTGGTCAGTGTTGGCGTTAGATATGGCAATAAGGGCTAAAAGAAAGCTAATAAGTCGAAGAGATCACCAAGTTTACTGTGATGATTTCAGTGTGTGGTCAGTGTTGGCGTTGGATATGGCAATAAGGGCTAAAAGAATGCTAATAAGTCGAAGAGATCACCAAGTTTACTGTGATGATTTCAGTGTGTGGTCAGTGTTGGCGTTGGATATGGCAATAAGGGCTAAAAGAATGCTAATAAGTCGAAGAGATCACCAAGTTTACTGTGATCATTTCAGTGTGTGGTCAGTGTTGGCGTTAGATATGGCAATAAGGGCTAAAAGAATGCTAATAAGTCGAAGAGATCACCAAGTTTACTGTGATGATTTCAGTGTGTGGTCAGTGTTGGCGTTGGATATGGCAATAAGGGCTAAAAGAATGCTAATAAGTCGAAGAGATCACCAAGTTTACTGTGATGATTTCAGTGTGTGGTCAGTGTTGGCGTTGGATATGGCAATAAGGGCTAAAAGAATGCTAATAAGTCGAAGAGATCACCAAGTTTACTGTGATGATTTCAGTGTGTGGTCAGTGTTGGCGTTGGATATGGCAATAAGGGCTAAAAGAATGCTAATAAGTCGAAGAGATCACCAAGTTTACTGTGATGATTTCAGTGTGTGGTCAGTGTTGGCGTTGGATATGGCAATAAGGGCTAAAAGAATGCTAATAAGTCGAAGAGATCACCAAGTTTACTGTGATGATTTCAGTGTGTGGTCAGTGTTGGCGTTGGATATGGCAATAAGGGCTAAAAGAATGCTAATAAGTCGAAGAGATCACCAAGTTTACTGTGATCATTTCAGTGTGTGGTCAGTGTTGGCGTTGGATATGGCAATAAGGGCTAAAAGAATGCTAATAAGTCGAAGAGATCACCACGTTTACTGTGATCATTTCAGTGTGTGGTCAGTGTTGGCGTTGGATATGGCAATAAGGGCTAAAAGAATGCTATTAAGTCGAAGAGATCACCAAGTTTACTGTGATCATTTCAGTGTGTGGTCAGTGTTGGCGTTGGATATGGCAATAAGGGCTAAAAGAATGTTAATAAGTCGAAGAGATCACCAAGTTTACTGTGATGATTTCAGTGTGTGGTCAGTGTTGGCGTTGGATATGGCAATAAGGGCTAAAAGAATGCTAATAAGTCAAAGAGATCACCAAGTTTACTGTGATGATTTCAGTGTGTGGTCAGTGTTGGCGTTGGATATGGCAATAAGGGCTAAAAGAATGCTAATAAGTCGAAGAGATCACCAAGTTTACTGTGATCATTTCAGTGTGTGGTCAGTGTTGGCGTTAGATATGGCAATAAGGGCTAAAAGAATGCTAATAAGTCGAAGAGATCACCAAGTTTACTGTGATGATTTCAGTGTGTGGTCAGTGTTGGCGTTGGATATGGCAATAAGGGCTAAAAGAATGCTAATAAGTCGAAGAGATCACCAAGTTTACTGTGATCATTTCAGTGTGTGGTCAGTGTTGGCGTTGGATATGGCAATAAGGGCTAAAATAATGCTAATAAGTCGAAGAGATCACCAAGTTTACTGTGATCATTTCAGTGTGTGGTCAGTGTTAGCGTTGGATATGGCAATAAGGGCTAAAATAATGCTAATAAGTCGAAGAGATCACCAAGTTTACTGTGATGATTTCAGTGTGTGGTCAGTGTTGGCGTTGGATATGGCAATAAGGGCTAAAAGAATGTTAATAAGTCGAAGAGATCACCAGGTTTATCCTTCAAACAGAAAGTAATCCTAAAGCAACCCTTCTCAAACATATTGATGCATACTTAAGGGAAATAGGGAAACATGCTGCTATCGCTGCTGTGAAAACGTCTTTTTGAAATGCATAGAAACACAAGAAAAGATAATGGAAACAATATGTCCCTATATAATATATTACCTAACTGTCTCTTACCACCAACTACAGTAGACTTCCAGTAGAATTACCTGTAGTATTAGGAGGTGCGGCAACCACGGATAAATCAATTCTGCGGATAAACCACCAGATTCAAAAGATCAACAAAACAATTCAAATCAATGCAAGAAATTTATTTATAATACATCCAGACATTCATATTCATACGTAGTTTATAAAGTAAAGAAGGTTTTTAAAAGTTATCTGTAAGTTTCATTGAAAAATCTGTTTTTTTGTTTTGTATGTTCCTAGTTTTTGTTTTATTGTGGATATATTACCTATTCTTTACTTAAGTTTGAAGCTTTCTTATTACCATTTTATCACAGAGCAATGCATCGTCTTGTTTCTCAAGAAATTTAGTAAGTCCTTCAATATACATTAAAACTGTGTTATGTCTTACTTGCTTCTCCAAATTAACCTCTTCCCAATTCTCCTCCAAATCCATATCTGATGCTCTAGCAACTTGTTGTTCATCAGCAAGATTTCCAAAGCCTGGATCATTGGGATCATAAATCCACTCTCTCCTACAACGTTTTATGCTAAGTTAGCTAAATCACAAGCAGAAACTTCTTTTCCTCTGCAGACTCCTCTAAAGTACTTTCTACATTAGGTTATATTTTCTTTCAGGACTTTACTAGCGTAGATTCTTAAACTGACTCCCAAGGAGTGTTTATCCAAAATTCTGACATAAATCACCTAATCTCTCCAGAATTTTGAAGATTGTTTCAATTTTCTATCCTTTTTTTCAGTTAGTTTCTTCTGCACTGTTTTTCATTGATGCACTCAAACAATGGTCTGCTAGTTAGATAAGAGAAGAGACATAGGGCAGCAAAAACTTAATGGTGAAATGTCTATTTTCTATTTTCACTGGATAAAATAGGGCTTTGTCAATCAGCAGTGGATCTTTGCCTGGTATATTCTGTGACTTCAAATGTTCTTTGACTGAAGAATCATTTTTTTCAAACCTCTCTTTAAATATTTGCTGGTTTAACCAGCCTTTTGGTTACAGGAAATATCTGCTCTCGTTTTTTTTTTATTGTTCACTACCATTTTAATTTATGAGAGCTTGATGCACTGCTCCACATCATTACAGGTATTAGCTCTTTACTTGACTTAAGTCCTGGAGCTTGCCGCTCACTCTCAAAGACCAATGTTTGTGGGGCAAACATTCCCAAAATAGCCCCGACTCAGCATTGTATATTTGATCATACGAAATCTCTTCTGATTTTAGATGATCTTCAAAATCAGTCTTGAAATTTTCCGCTATCTAAATACTTAATTTCTCGCCGAGAAATTCAATATCTCTTATTTCAAAGCATTGTTTGAACCTTGTCAACCAATCCTGATGTGTCAAATGTTCCTTCCACACCTAGCATCTGAAAAATACTCATTTGCTTTAGTATCAATAATAGACCTTGAAATAGTAGTTCCTTCCCTTCTCAGTTAACTCTGTCATTCTAAAAATGCCATATGTAATTCTTCATAACTGTTTGTCTCTTGAATTGATAAAACCACTTGTTTTTTACTTTCACCAGTCACTGTAAATTAAAATCACTAATCATAAAACAAGCAAACTGCTACAACAAAGATGGCAGAACTAAAATTACGATTCACTAAAAACACAAGCTAACTGCTAAGTCCAAGTTGACAAAACTAATGTGAACATGAAAATTGAATAATGAAGGGGAAAAAATTATAGGAGTAAAGTTCTGAGTTGTGATTCATTCATTGAGGTATTACATTGACACTTTAGTAAACAAGCATTCTATTCTGAGGGTTGTGATTGATACAGTTTTCAGGTATATCAAGGCTGGTATACTTGTATAAAGAAACGTTTATCCATCCATAACATTTAACTTATCTACTGCTAGAATTTAACAAATCCTAGGAAGACTGTGAATAATTGAGAATTTACTGTATGCTATTTTGCCTAGTGTTTCACAGTATGATAGAACCAATTTACTTATTCTCCCAGGATATTTTATTGGAGAACTTTGCCACACAGAGTAACTCACTGACGGAGCACTACTGATCTTCGGAAGAAACTGTCTACTGTCAACAGACATAAGTTTGTAACTGATTATTTTAAAAAATAAACTGCCAAAAATGAAATTGAGACTATAAAGTGGGGACTAGGGCAAAAAAGAGTGGCATCTAATAAATCTAGTGCTATATTACAAAGAAAGGGTTTGCTAAAATGACTACTTTTAATCAACAGATTCTTCAAATTACTCCAAGGAAATTAATGAAATCTGAAGAATCAAAGCCTGAAATGTCTCCACAAGCACTTCAGCTCACATTGAGTATATAGTCTTCAAAAGCTTTCATATATCCCCCTACAAATTGTAACCTAATTTTCTCCGGAAATAAAACAGAGAAACAATGAACAATAATGTTGCCAGAATCCAAGTACGTCATAAAAAATCTAGAGATTATTATCCTATGTTCTTTTGTGTTCAAGAAATATATCCCTACTAATCTCATAACTTCAAACTCGGGATTATTTATTTTTTAAATCAAACTTCACTACAGAAAATGAAACTAGAGGTGAAAAAATATATATCCTCAAACCTAATAACTTCAAATTAAAAGGTGTATTCAATTTTTAGATCGAAATCAATTACATAACATTTAACTAGAGATGGTGCAGCCATTCTTGCCTGAATCTCAATAGATACTGATAATACACAATATCAAGAGCACAGTGGTACAATATATTACAATAAAAATATTGAAAAGAACCCCAATACCACAAAAATAATCAAAAATAACAAATAAAACAAGTTACTTAAGATTAAACCCTTATGTACATTTCGATGACCATGTCATCATCATCAGAACCATGATGATCATGACATCATTCTAGTTTGTAACTTCTTGTGTGCTAGATTGTGTTTTGTAACAAGACCCTCTGATGATGATGACATGGTCATCGAAATGTACATAAGGGTTTAATCTTAAGTAACTTGTTTTATTTGTTATTTTTGATTATTTTTGTGGTATTGGGGTTCTTTTCAATATTTTTATTGTAAGATACTGATACATTAACCATAATAACTCCCTCAGAAACAGTGACCATTCAATCAGATGTACCATGACAATCTACTAGTAGATATCATAACCCATTTACCAACTCCATTTTTTTTAGCAGATGGGTTGGTATTGAAAGTCACTGGTTTATACTGCTGAGTGATTATTCTTTGACTCATTTAGCAGCAATCTGTCAATCTCCTTCTGTTGCAGTCTTATTTTGGCTAAAAAGCTCAAACAGTTTCACCATCATATTTCTATATGATTTATATATTACAATAATGACTTGCCGAACTATGAAGCATTAATAATCGGAAACAAACAAACTACTATGCAGTTTATAATGACTCGTGTTTCTCAGAAACAGTAACCACCACGTGGAATCTTTGAAGCAATATGTATTTGGGTAGGTTGTATTTGGATAGTTCAGTATTGTTTTGTCAATTGTATGTATTTATTGTTTATCACATATGTCCTCTTAATCTGTATTTGTTGTTTTGTTGTACAAATTACGGTATGTACAACAAACATCGTTAATTTTTCTGAACCTGTGGGTTGCTGTGCAGTTCTTTTATCTGTATGTGTATTTACTCTAAATGAATTTCTTAATTCAAAATTTAATCATGTAAAGAAGAAAGATCTAGCAGAAAGATATTCTCCAGCAAACATTTATGATCTTGGAAAAGCTACAATATTAGAAAGAGCTGATACATTAGTTGAAGCCAAAACTTATGAAATGGTATAAAAATCTAACAGAATCTTGTGCATCTCAAATGCTTTTACTTAAGAATATACAAAATTTAATGGCTTATGGAAGGTCATCAAAAATAATGCAGTTTTTTTTTTAATGAACTACTGTAGACGGTTTACTGTATTCAGTACTGTAATCTTTTTAAAATTAAATATTTAGGTTAGTGTCAGGCTATTACATAAAAGTATAAACAGTGATGGTATATTTATTTTAAAATATATGAAATACACATTTTAATGCATTTTATTTGAATAATTTTTTCAATATGTTAAATACAGAAACTTTAATACTTCTTTGAATTATTTCACTTCTAAATAATAAATTACCATGTTATAAAGAGTATGTCTGTAACCTTCTGATGATGTTAACCATGTTAGTGAACAAAGGGTGTTAGTGTTAAAGTGCATTAAGGTTGTTTAATTATTTGTAGCAAGAGTTATTGTTTAATTATAATAAAGGACCATGTCTGTATAAGATGGTTTAACAAAATGTATAAGTATGTAGATATCTTATTAGAGTATTTTATTAAATTTCAATTGTTTATATGCGATTTTTTAGTAAAAAAAATTACCACTGTCTTAGATCTGTTGCACTTTAACTCTTTAAATGTTCTTGAATTTTATAGTCCATTACGTTCGGTTGAATCTTATTAAATGTGTTAGATTAGAAAGAAGTACTATGGTTTTACAATGTTCTTATTTTTAAATTAATATTTTTAGGGCACAGTTTATGTGTTGTCACATTTATAGTATTGGCAAAATAATTCTTTTTTTGACGCATTGAAAGTTCTAACTAATGGAAGTTCTTCAAAATGAATCAACAAAAATTGATGTGTACAACAATGTATATAACAATGGTAGGAACAACAAACAACTGACACTCAAATATTAATACTCGTATACAATCTAGCAAAAACTTTACATATAATATTTTTATTGGATTTGTTTAAAATGAAAGTACTGGATCATCAATTATTGCTTATCTAGATGCCATCAATATTACAGAAATAATTATACTTGGTGATGTAAAAAGGTCATCGCAAAACAGAAGGAATATTAAAACTCTGTGCTAATACCCTGAAAATTAAAACTTTCTAAACAGTAAACATTCAACCTCGCTTTACAATGCAAATAAAACTTTATGAGACCTTAAACAGTAATGATGAAAACTATCTATAGAAAAAAAATATTTATTTAATCTTTCGGAATTACATTTTCTTTTTGAAGAAACGGACCTTAGTTCTAATACACTTTTGCCATTGTCTCTCTCACATTTTGACATAAACAGCAGGCTATCTTTTCCAAGTTCCTCGCTGCAGGCGAGGTTTCATGACTTTGTAATTTTTTGACTGAATATCCATCCCATTAGCGAGAACTTGAGTTCAGGAGACATCCAGAAGTCACAGGTCAAATTTAGACTGTTAGTTGGGTACATTTGCAATGTCATACATAATAAAGAGATTTACTACAACCTCACACTATCGAGATGTGGTAAAAATTCATTTTTTGCAGTTTTTTATATAATTATGCAATATTAGGATTAATACTAGTTGTATAGTCTGTGATGATCATATAGTCTTGAGAGAAAGCACGTTCTCTAATAGAGCTCTCTAATAGAGTTTGTCAAACTTGGTGAACAACAGCAGCAGTTATATTTTACACTTCCTCAGTACAAGGTGCTTGTCGGTGATGCGTTCTCTCACCCCTTCCTCTCTAACCTCCTTGAAACATTTTATACCACTTGTAGGTCACTAGGTTCATATCTCTACCATACTCCTTAGTCAATAATTCATATGCTTTTTTTCAGTTCTTCCCAAGTTTCTCCAAAAATATCATTTTACAATATTGTTCAAACTTTATCCATTCTGAATATGGTAGCAAAATATCTAACACATGCTATGCAAAGTGTTATATACATCCACTCACTGCTATATGGTCTACAGTAGAGTCTTGAAAATCCGAGTTCTGATTTTTTGTGGTTCCATTAAATTCGAGCCTATTTATGTTTCAGATTATTTTATCTATTTGAAAGGAGATTCAAATTATTTACTGTTAGACAATGCATCATCACATCCCGATGAAGATCAACTGTGGTCTAATGATATCCATGATTTATTTCTACCAGCAAATATTATGAGAATAATCCAGCCGATGGATCAGGGTGTCCTGGAATATTAAATAAATCATGAAATGAAGTCCTGAGTCATAGTAAAACTTTTGACTGTCTCACTGATTCACAAGAAGAAACAGATTTAACATTTCTTATCAAGAAATTCCCAGGTTGTAAGAATGTCGATGATACGGATGTATGTCAATGGATGAGTAAGGATAAGTAACAATAACACGTTACAACCACTGAAATAGTACAAGAAACTACTGAAGGCAGCGATGACGAGAATAAAGATAAAGGTTCGACAGTCTGTACAAGATGGGAAAATAAGTCATGGTGAAGGAACTACTGCCTTGGAAACTGCACTACATTATATTGAATAACAGACATCAAGCCAACAGATGTGCTTCTGCTAAGACGTCTACGCAACAACGCAGCTCGAAAACGATGTGATAAGCCGACCCAGAAGACACTTTATAACTTTTTCCAAAAGATGTAGCAACCATGATGAACAATGTATTTCAAAGCAACATTAGTTTATGATTACATAAACTAGTTTGGTGATTACACCAAAGTTTTATAAACTTATTTTGTGCGTTCTAAACTATAGCATTAAGAGGAAATCATTAAAACTCCTGTTTTTTTAATGCACAGGAACGTATTTCTGTGTAATCCAGGTTTTCATACATTCAAGGGGGGGGTCTCAGTCCCATCTACCTCGAATTATCGAGACTCTACTGTACTTAAAACTATGGCTAAGGAAATAGTTAAAAATATGATATTCACCCCTGCCACTTTTTACTTCATATTTTTCCTCAAGATCCCTGTTAGCATTACTTTTTCAACAGTACTTGTAAAATCAAGGCATCTTTTTAAAGAAACCTTAAGTTATACTACATTATAATATATCTATAATGTATTGGTCAGTTACAAAATAGCTACAAATGGGGTTGGAATAATTTTTTTATAATATTATTAACTAATAGAGAATGAAAACGAAAACAATTTTCTTGTTTCATCCAGTGTAGTAATGCATACTAAATTAGAGGTCATTTCATTTACCATTTGTTTGAGAAATTGATTTTGTTTTTCTTTAATCAAAAAAACTACCTAAGCAGATACTTTACAAGGAAACTTTTTGGAATCCAGTATAACATAGTGCTCTCCTTTATAAATAAAACCTTGAACATAGAAAGTATGTGTGTTGAAAAGATAAATATGTTTTTCTAAAATTTAAATTTTTAGGGCATCAATGCCAATTTTCATTATTGTATTCATTTCTGTATTCATGAAGATTTTCTGCATCACCAGGTATACGTTTTTGGTCTATATTGATTACTTCTAAAAAAATCCCTAAGCTAAAATCAGGTCATGCCCAATATTCATATTTGATAAATACTTCAGATTATTTGAATTATTACCAGAAATTCTTTTGAATAACAAAGTGACAAACACTGCAAATAGTGACTAATAAATTTCCACACCAGTGGCAGTATCATTACTACATACTCATTCAAAATTTGAAATATTGATTTTATTTATGAAGAATTAGTTGCATAGTAATGATTAATGCACAATTCGGCTCAGAAAACTTACATTTATCTATTGGTTTCTATTTACTAGCTAAACATAGATAATATGCTATGGGATGATACCTCAATAGTTTTTTATTAACAGTGTAGTTTGGTTGGAAAAGGATCACAACACAGGACTTCATATAATTTATATAAAGAGGATTTTTGTTTTAATAGTGACCACAGTATTTTGAAAGTGATATTTCTATTCAGAATAGGGAAATTCTCTTCTAATTTTGAGGATAACAAAAATGAATCGAAAATTAGAAACCAAAATGAATGCTCGCGCTTGGTTGATGTTTTTTTTTAATACATAATGCCCCTTATAACTACAATATATTTATTAATTTCTATTATTAGTGCACACTCTTCAATTGAGTATTTATTTCCCATGCCCACGTGTATGACTTTAGCTAAAAAAAATTATACAGGCCGACGCAGAAAGTCATCAGGGATATGAAAAAAAATAACGAAAACTCTCGCTCAGATAAATAAATATGATTTAATAAAATTAAAGTTGGGTAAAAAATATATTGCAGAGTAGAAAGAAGTACTACATCCGTGTATCAACGGCACGCAGTACTACTTATACATATATTTAAATATACCTATAAAGTTTCCAATTATGATAGATTTCGTTGTAATTTTATACATTACTATATACCTATATTCAAATATACCTGTAAAGTGTCTAGTCAGTATAGATTTGGTTGTAATTATATACCAAATTCCCTAATTAGACATCTTCCGCGGAGTAATACTTTTTGCCAGGTGACGTGATCTGTATTCTGGCCTTACATGTGTACATTTGGTTAAACGTATATAACTATTTATCCTGACAGGATACTTCATAGATATTCAAAATTAAACTTCTGTGACAATAACAAACAATAATTATCAATATAGTTTCAGGACACGTTTTTGATTCATTTTATATGCATTTTATTGGGGGTGGGCAATGTGTCTTTTTTTACTAATACTATTAGCACCATGTTTGAAGGGAAAACTGTTTTCCAAAATTAATAATTTTGGGGCATGAGCGAGAGTTGTAATAATTTTTTTTGTATTCCTGATTACTTTCTGCATCGCCCGGTATAATTTTTTTTTGCTAGAATCGAACACACGGGCATAAGAAATAAATACCTTTAATTGTACACGGCACTCAACAACTGGATTTCAAACATGTAGTCATACAGTTTGAATCCAACCTAATGACATAAACTTTTTAAATAAAAATAATTAATTAATATTGGCAAAAACTTTATTAACATCAAGTGTTATCCAGTACAGGTTTTAAAAAAAATTAATTTGAGCTAAAGTGGATGAATAAAAATTATTTTATCAATGATTGTAAATTTGAACAATTTATAAATATATTTGTATATAATTATTTGTGCATAAGTTTGTTTTTCTTTAATATACTCAGAGAAAAGAATCAGAGCTTTTAAGAAAAACATATCATTGATTTCTCTTATCATAAACATTCAATTTTATAAGGCCATTCAACATTGTCAAACTTCTAGTCAAATAAAATACACTATATAAAATCGAATAATGACAAGTTTTTAGGATAGAGTGGTCAATTTAATGTAAATTTTGCTTATTGTGCAAAACAGCGGCTACCTATGATATTTTGGAAAATTGTTCAAAACCACTAAATAGGACAATATCCACAAGAACTTTTTTTTTACCGAGGAAAGTTACTTTTTTTTAATTTAAAGTAGGGTAAAAAATTCAGTGCGGAGGCATAAGTTGTGAATGGCCGCAGAGTGATACAAATGATTCATGACGTCACAGTGCAGAGTTTCAAGTCGGCCGCGGAGTGATGTCACGTATACCTTACGTGTGTAGATATCTGAGAAACAACGTTTTGCTTAACTTTTATGGTTTTTGCATACATATATTTAAATATATTTGTAAAATCTCCAGTTAGGATAGATTTGGTTTTAAATTCATATATTACTATATACCTATATTAAAACACCTAAAAAGTGTCCAGTTAGGTTAGATTTGGTTTTAATTTTATACATTACCTAAATGGTTACATGTATAAAATTACAACCAAATCGATCCTGACTGGATACTTCAGTAAAAATGCAGAAGCTCGGCGCCATACGATATTTTGGGAAATGGTTTAACACCACCAAATAGGACGATATCCACAAGAATTTTTTAAAAATTGACCTCGGAAAGTTACTTTTTTTCAACTTGAAGTAGCGTAAAAAATTCAGCGCGGATGTAGAAATTGTGAATAGGCGCGGAGTGATACAAATGCTTCGTGATGTTACAACCGTATTTCAATGTATAAAATTAAAACCAAACCTAACCTGACTTGACACTTTTTCGGTAAATTTTAATATAGGTATACAGTATTGTATAAATTTAAAACCAAATCTATCCTAACTGGAGAAGTTGTTTCTCAAATATCTACACACGTACGGTTGCGTGACGTACCGCGGACAATGCGTACAACCTTATGCGCAGCACTGTGACGTAAGTATCACTCCGCGCCTATTCACAACTTCTACATCCGCGCTGAATTTATTACCCTACTTTAAATTTTAAAAAAGTAACTTTCCTACTTCAATTTTTAAAAAAATTCTTGTGGATATCGTCCAATCTGGTGGTTTTGAACAATTTCCCAAAATATCGTATGTTGCCGAGCTACTGCATTTCAACCGATACTTCATAGGTATATTTCAATATAGATATATAAAATTCACCTTCTCTGGCAACAACAAAAATGCTAGTTATCGATATAGCCTCAAGACATATTTTTGTTACATACAGTTTAGATTGCTAAAACACCAACTACAGTTGTGAGGTCACAATACATTTGTATCACTCTGCGCCCATTCACAACTTATGCCTCCGCACTGAAATTTTTACCTTCTTTTAAATTGAAAAAAGTATCTTTCCTTAGTCAGAAAAAAATTGTTGTGGATATTGTCCTATTTGGTGGTTTTGAACAATTTTCCAAAATATCGTAGGTGGCCGCTCTTATGCACAGTTACCATATAAAGTTAAAAGCAGTAAAATTTGTATGTATGTAGCATCTTACCTTGATTACTTTGTATTTCTTTTTAGTAGCAGTATTTAAATCCTCATGAACTTTATCTAACAACCAAAGAAGGAACTCTTGGGCATCATGCTGATTATTACCTCGATACTGACTACCATATTTGTCCACAATTAACTTGAATTTGTTAGATATTTCAGGATCATACTGACACGACCATATAGATTTTAATAATAAAGCCAATTGTTCAGTAACTTCACCTCTTGTTCCATACTTCTTTGAGTTTAGTTTATTCCTTCGAGAGAGGTCTACCTTGTACTGGTCGAGAACAAAATACTCTGCTAATATGTCTGTATGGCTTAAACACTGTAAGATTGCATTAATAAAACAGGTATTACCGTGATTACGAAGACCAATTACACCTGGAACTTTATCACCATTTGCAAAATGTAACGGTCTTGTTGGTGGGACACGAATATCGGAAGACGAAAGAGACACTGTCACTCTACGCCTATTACTATACACATAACTGGAACAAATATTTTTATTGTTATGAATGCCTAATGCTGACACTTTCTGAACCATTTTATTAATAAATTTGTTCCATGAAGGCCTGCGAAAAAGTTTCTTGTTTTGCTTTTGAAGATCCATGCTTTCCTCACTGATAACCATTGCACTTTTACATGACAGATTATCTTTACTATCTTTATGTTTACCTTTACGCTTGCTTATTCTCGTACCACTAAAAGCATGTCTAGTAAACGTAAATGTACGTTTTAACTTTGAATTATTTAAACTTTGATTATTTGAGGCACCTGAATCACTGGCATTTAAAACCTGAGTTTCATTTAAGAGTTCTCCATCGGAAGTTGAGGTTTTCATTAATACTCCTGATGTCATCTCCGACATAATAGACCCAAACAACTATACGATAACATTAAATTGGTATTTTTATCACTAATTCCTTAAAAATTCACACTTTGTTAACTCACTTGCACTTATCATTCCTTTACCCACTTCACTATCACTAACATGTATAGGCAAATCAAACAGAACGTTTAGCTGCCATTAAAATATGATACGATGTGATTGCTTGATTACATTACAAATTACGTTGAGGTAGGAGTGTAAGGTACACCAACATTTGAACACATAATTCATTCACAATATAAATAGTGATAAGGAGAAAAATGTGATTTTGTGGTTCTTAAAAAACTGCTTGGGAAGACTGTAAAATAACAATAATATACTATATTATACTCTTGTATGTTGAAAAATAAACAATATTTTTAAACTCTTTACATCCCATGCGTGTAATTTCAATTTAATCAACAGTAACTCCATTTAAAAGTAAAATATATGAATTTAATAACTTTAATTCATAAAAAAATAATCGACAAACAACAGTTGCACCGAATATATATTTTTCATTTCAATTAAAAGTATATAACAGATAACAGTTGAATATTATATGATTACAATTCTGTATCTTGAATTGTGAAACTTATTAATGATAATGTAGTGGAGCGCTAGTGCCTACTATTATATTATATTATTTAATTTTGTGTATTCAAGGTATATCATACTATTATACAATATACTATACATTAGAAGAAAGAAAAATTATGTTTAATTAAGTGAAGTAGATGGTATATAAAACTTGAGATCACCAGCATATGATGCAGAAAGTTACTATAATTATTTATACTGAACAGAAATTGAATTGACTGTTTTACTATCTCACTAAAAACACTTGAACATATAATAGTATATTGAAGTATAACGTATAATAGTATAACATCTAACACTTAAATTAGTACGTAATGTATTACTATATGTATAAATATTTTTATATTTGTTAATTCCATCTTTACGTGAGCTATTAGTTTTCATTAATAGGCAAGTTTGTAAAATATTTGAAGACCACAGGCAAAGAACATTCAGTCATTATACTTTATCTTACTTTTGAGCAAATCGAAAATTAGTACTAAAAACGTCACATTATGAATGAAATTGATATTTATTGGACAATTACAATTGTTCTGCTCTCATTATGTAATCAATTTATGAATTGAAAATATTCACTCTGTATTTTGTTGTTTATAGAAACAAAAAACTAATAATATTCAGCATAATGTCACTCCTACAAATGAAAAAACAGTCCAAGTCAGCAATGACAAGGAAATAACATTCTATGTTTATTTCAAAATATACAAAATAAAGATGATTAGTTTATTTTATATTATGAGAAGGCATTATGACACCAAATAACAAAGATGAACAAACTTACTATTTAAAATTATCACAAATCATAGACATTTTCATAATCATAAGCAATAATAAAAATTTATTCAGCATCGGTGTTCAATAGCAATTTAGTGTTTCAAATTTGCAAAATACTTGTGTGTTTCTTCACGACAGAATCTCTTTAAAGTCTTTGAATTTTTCAACTGTAATCTTGAGTAACTCACACTATTCATCTCCTGGAAATTCTACTACATTTCTACACTTATTGTCTTTTATAATGAAGGGGTTGCAAGCACCATTGTAGGTGGTTCGTAAATAAATTGTTCTAGGATAACATGACTCAAACTCAATCTCTGATATTGATCTTATTGGGAATCCTGATTTTTTTTATATCCCAATTCAGGGAGAAACAATCCCAACTGTTTGAACATAGATTGATCACAGGAATATACCTTGAATGGCGAAGGTTTAAAACTGGTTGATACAATGTGTGTGACCCAATCTTCTGGTAGTCCAATAGAATAATTTTTCTGTCCTTGGGTACTGAAAGCCAAAATTATATTCTGTGTTAAACACATTCCTATAGAATTCGTATGATACTGGATGTAACTCAGATGTACATTTTATACAGTTTGTTTATGCTCATTTCTTCAGAAAGGTACACTTTACTGAATTTTTTTAAGACGATAATGAGATTTACGTCCTTTTAATTATGAAAGATGCTCATGAATTTTATCTGTTGCTCCTTATGATTTAGCATGTTTTCTATTTTTATGTTTATCACGATTGTCTACTGGAGCTTTTCAAGTTGTATTAAGAGATTTCTTAATGGTATTAACTGTCTGATTTGTTATTCCATGCAATGATATGAAAGCTTTTTGACAAACGATGACTTCATTAATTTTTCCGTCTGTACAAACTCTCCTTTGTATTCATAAGAAAATTGTTTGAGAGAACTACAGTTCGCTTCTTTTTTTTCTACGTTGTTTAATTGGTAAAACACTTATTAGTCACGTCAAATGACCCATTTGTTTGTTGTATTCCCAGATTAGATTGAATTGTTTCAATACTTCATCCCTTTCCTTTTCTTTGATATTTTCAAAACATTGAAAGCGTTTACAAAGACAAGGATCCCCAGGAAAGTGAGACACAGCACGGATTCTTTTTGTTGTATCAGATATTCGTCCATGACGTTTACGCTTTTTAGTTGCATTTTCACTCATTTCAATCCCCTATAATAAATAATAATAATAATAATATCGTAAACTAATTAACACTAATAAATATCGCACACAGCAAACAAAGAGGTTATTTCAAACATAGAATGATACTTCAATATAACTCATAACAGCTGGAATGTGACAGAATATTTTTTCACTCTAATTGAATCAGCTGATTGGACATAGAATGCTATTACCCTAAATATGATTTTTTGGTTCATCAATAACATTAACATTAAATGATATTTCCGTTTGATAATTTACAATTTATCAAAGGTTTAGTAAATACAATACAAGTGTCTAGTAAATATTTTTACTTACAACTTTTTTTAAAAAAATGTTTTAACTTGCCTATAGTAGCACTTACTTTTTTGTGTTGAGGACGGCCGTTTCGGGAGATGTGTCCCTTTGTCAACTCAGACCGTAACTCAAATATTTTTAGTGAAAAAGTACCTGCCCAAGTAAAGATGGAATAAAACAATATTTATTACCACTTTTTGTACACTTATTGGAATTTATTCCGTTTACATTTTAAATTAAATGCTTTATTTCAGTAGCAAGTATTTGAATTAGGTAAAGACTTTTACTGTTATTATTTTATTTTCAGTAGAAACCATCGTTTTCTACAGTGTTGTAAGCTTTTCAGTATGTTCAAGTAAAATAGGATATGCCCAAGGGTCATTCAAAACTTTAGTAAAAATGACAACACTCTGAAATACGACATTTATTTAAAAAATCGCAAGTAGGGTTCCAGCATGGGTAAAATATAATTCACTCCATATTAACTTTTTAGCAAGTTTATGCACCAGAAATTTGGTAAGTTCAATAGCACTCAACAGGGAAAAAACGAGTCAATTATGCTTCAATATACAGAAAACATTTTTAAAGAATGAACTGCTGGGACATGTGTAGGATACATGCAAATCACATTTAAATTAGAACATAAAATCTTTGTTATGCTGGAAGAATGTCAAAACCATTGAAGACAGGGATAAGTAAATGTGTAGGTGACTGTTAATCATTTGTAACTTGCGACAGCTGTACGTAAGTTTTCATCTTTTCTTTCCCGTTCTGGTCCTGGGTTCCAACATCTTTTCCTTTCTTTACCCTTGTCCCTTCTCTTTTTCATCATAAATCTGGTCAAGGAGAGTTGAAGCTTCATACATCATGGCTATTGTATTTTTTTACAACACATGAGTTACTATGCAGTGTTTATTTTTTTAATATTCAACTCATTAATTTTATTAAAATAGGACTGTTAGGGATTTAAAAAATGTCCCTATAATGTGAAAGATGAAAATTTATCATTTATTAACTGATAGTTCAAAGAATTAGTGAGCTAAATCCCAAATCCAAGAGAAATACTTTTTTATTTATATATTTGAATAATGAGGGAATGAGTTTTACTGATTGTTTATTAGAAAAGAGATTGACATTGATTGAAACTGAAAAATTTCACTAAATCTTTTGCATAATAAAAAAAGATGTTAGAAGAAACGAAGTATGTGCATATTTTCTTACTAGAATAACAGGGCATTGGAAATTAACCTGATTTTTGTGTTTATGAATTTAGAAAAGAAATTCATTGGTCATTCTGAAGTCCAAAAAAAGTGATCAAACTTCTAGAAGAAGAAAGAAACTTCCAAAAATCTGTCTGAGTTGGTTTGAAAATGATTTGGTGTATCAAGCTAAAATTAACTTACTTTCTTGACTTAATCAAGTTTTAGAAAATTATTGCACCAGTAAATTGTGAAGTCAAAGAGCAACGGATTAAAAATAAAAACCTATTGATTGGCAAAGAAATAAAAATGATGCAAGAAGCAATCTGGAGAAAAGTCTTTGCTTATGGTGCAGAAATAACAAAACCAATGAAGACAATGGCAAATAGTCTGTTGAGCACTGGAATGAAAAGCTCTTGTATTTCTTATAAGCATATCAACTATAATCTAAAATTCTCCGCACAATAAAAATGACCTCAGCTAACACACTACATCAGAGGTCTTAAAACTACGGCTGCAGGCAAAATCTGACCTGCCAGTAAGATCAATTTGGCCAGATACTACTAATAACTTATTGATCATATTGTTGCAATGATAAGTTGGATAAAAAAACACGGAGTGATAGTAACACGATTATATTTATTTCTTGAATTTTGTAGTCCATTACGTTCGGTGAATCTTATTAATCACTTATACAATAGTTTATGACTATCCGAACTTTTTATTTAGTAAATTTGATAAAACTTACTGAGACAGAACGTTTTCGATCACTATGTGCCGATCTTCATCAGTGTCTTCTGCTTGGAGATGTTGGGTCAAGTGGTGACGGTTTTAATGGTAGTTTTTCGATAGTATCAAAGAGTATGTGTGATTTGTATTGTGTTTGTTCGTTTAATATGTTTGTATTTTGTGTTTTTGTGTGTCTGTAAATTTCATATTGTTCTAGTGTGTTGAGATGTGGTCCTTTTTTGTTGATGTGTAGGATTTCTAAATTATGATAAATGTCTGTGTATTTGTGTCCTGTTTCTATTAAGTGATTGTAAAATGTTGAGTTGGTGTTATGTTTGTGTTCTTCGACTCTTTGTTTAAAGCTGCAACCTGTTTGTCCAATGTAGAATTTGTTACATTCGTTGCAGTTTAGTTTGTATATGCCTGGCGCTTGTAGTTTATCTTTGTTCTTGGTGTTGTGTTGTATTTTGTATTGTAATTTGTTATTGGTTTTGTATGCTATTTTGTAACCTATTTTTTGAAATTTGCGGGACAAAATACAGAACAATATACCTAAAACCCACGTTACTGAAATCATAAACATCCTTCAAATCATCACCGAACAAAACTATTTCACCCACAACTCAAACTTCTATTCACAGCCAGATGGCCTACCCATGGGAAGTCCTATCAGTAGTGTCCTAAGCGAAATCTTTCTACAACACATAGAAAACACCAAAATACTCACAAACAATACACAAGCACACAAAATTATTTACTGGCACAGATACGTTGATGATATAATAACACTATACAGAGGCAACTCCCGTCAATACCAAAAACTCCTCACCTACACTAATAAAATACACCCAAAACTCCAGTTCACATTAGAAATTGAAACCAACCGATCCCTAAACTTCCTCGACCTAACCATAACAAAAACACAGTTTCAACATTTACAGGAAACCCATAACGACAGACACACTTATCCACAACACCTCAAACCACCCTATCCAACACAAACACGTTGCCTTCAGATCCATGCTCCATAGACTTAAAGAACTCCCAATGACCACAGAAAACATAAACAAGGAACTAGACACAATTAAATATTTAGCATACACAAATGGATACAACACCACAATAATAGACAAACTATGGTACAAAATACAAAAAAACACAAGATTAACACTACAGACAGGGAAAACAAATACATCACATTACTATTCATAAATAAAATAACAAACAAAATAGCCCGCAAATTTCGCAAAAAATAGGTTACAAAATAGCATACAAAACCAATAACAAATTACAATACAAAATACAACACAACACCAACATCAAAGATAAACTACAAGCACCAGGCGTATACAAACTAAACTGCGATGAATGTAACAAATTCTACATTGGACAAACAGGTTGCAGCTTTAAACAAAGAGTCGAAAAAACACAAACATAACACTAACTCAACATTTTACAATCACCTAATACAAACAGGATACAAATACACAGACATTTATCATAATTTCACAAAATACAAACATATTAAACGAACAAACACAATACAAATCACACATACTCTTTGATACTATCGAAAACCTACCTTTAAAACCGTCACCACTTGACCCAACATCTCCAAGCAGAAGACACTGATGAAGATCGGCACATAGCGATCGAAAACGTTCTGTCTCAGTAAGTTTTATCAAATTTACTAAATGTGAAGTTCGGATAGTCATAAACTATTGTTTAAGTGATTAATATATTTATTTGTTTGGAAACCCCTTTGACAAGTATAATACACAGGAATTATGCTTTGATAGGCATATTAACAAAGAAATAATTTTAATGAATGTCATTAATATTTACCTTTACATTTGTAAAAAATACAGTATACCCTACTAACGAAATTTATGTAGTTATTAACAGATTGTGGTTGTGGGATAATTTTACTTAAACAGAATAATTCTGTTAAATTATTAAGATGCTCATCAGCTAGCTCATAATTTTAAGCTTTATTGTGTATTTCATTTTGGAGAATGTATTCTCATACAAGTAGTATTAAGTGAGAATCAAAAGGATTTTGAAAAATCTGAATTTAATTCCCATTAACATTAATGTCTAAGAAAAGAGTATTAAAATTTATCTTCAAAGCATTTAAAGCTTTGATTGAAAATTGAACGGGAATTTGAGACCCATTAGTTGGCTAAATATTTCACATGTTTTAAGATATAGAACATTTCTTATGTAATTGTGATCGAAACAGTATTATTTTCTGCTGGAACGATTTGATATTAGTTTAAAAAGCAGGAAGAAGCTGATTTTCTCCTTAAAATCAGTTTGTTCATATGTTTTGTTGAATCGACGTAGAATGCTAACACATGTATCAACAGTTATTTTCTATTGTTTCATTCAATAAGTCATGCTTTTCATTCAAAAAAATTTGATCTCTGCTCAAATTTCAAGAAAGGGCCAACATTTCCACAACAAAGCCAGTGTATGGCATTTTAAGTAATAATAAGTAAGGCATAATAAGTAATTATCGTCAATCTTTATTTTTAATAAACCCATGGAATCGTCAGTGATCCAGGAGTGATGAAATTACCAACTGATATAACAGGTTTTATAACTTCAGACATATTCAAATATCTTCTGGACTAAGACTGTTGATGAATGATATGATGTAAGATTCACAGTTTTGACCCATTGTCATTTTCTACAGCCTTTGACAAAAGAAACTACTCCTTTATTTTTACCCATACATGTTTTTGCCTCCATCAATACTAGTTTTACTTCTTCTCTGTACTAGTAACTCATAAACAAAAACAACAAGTCAAATCAAAACTCTGATACATATGTGTGTTGATTGGTACAAAGATATGTTTTAAAAATTGTAATGAACTAGTTATTTATTATACTTTTGCTTGCGACCAGACTTTTTGTTGACTAAAGGTTGTTAAATTGTTAACTTACATTTGGAGGAAACGTTTTCGTCTTACGACTTCTTCAGCCTCGTAATTTTTGCCTCTAGGATTGCTGCAGTTGTGCTCCTTTGGTACCATTTTTTGAAAGTTAGTACTGATGTGATCGAAGAGTATGGGCGATCTGTGGCGTGTTTGTTCATTTAGGATGTCATTTTTATGTGTGTTGCTATGTCTATATATTTCATACTGTTCTAGTGTGTTTAATTTATGGCCTTTGTTGCATGTGTGGAGGATGCTCATGTTATTTTCCATACTATTGCATGAGTGTTTGATGTCCTTGAGGTGATTTGCGAAGGTGGATTCAATAGTAGTGTGCAGTGTGCTTTTGCGTTCTTTATATCTTTCGACAAAAGTGTAATAAGTAATTTACAACCAGCTTGTCATGAGCAGCAACAAGATTTTGAACTAGTTATTTTCTACTTTGTTTACTTTATTTCACAGTGTTTTATTTCCTTTGCTTTCCTAGGCTGATTCATGTCTACCTCTTAATACTCCAATTATTCCCATCTCAAAGTGAGTGGAATAAACAAGAACTTTCATGAGCCAATGAGACTACTTAAGAATGCTTTTTAAAGTGCTATTAGTATCAACTCGTAGCAATAGAACATTCCACTACCTATTTCCGCTTTTGAACACCAGATGTCGCCAAGTGTGATGGTCATAAAAATCCACAATAATAATTGTACTAACAACTTTAGCAAGTATGTGCTCAGGGCTTTATTACTACTTGATAGATAATGGGAGGAAAATTGAAACTGTTTTGTATGATCCTAAGGCTGGAAAGTTTGGATATCCCTTTACTAGTACAATATGAAATCTACGTATATAGCACAGCATTATTCAAAAACATATTAAATGAAGAAATCCAATTAATACAGTTGTCATAGATTTGACTAGATTGTAGAAAACCTGTCTTTAAAACCTTTGACACTTATCCAAAGAATACATATAACTGGTAAACATTGAGACTCACAAGGATTGCCTATTTTAATAAAAAAACTTTTTATTTAGAAAAATTGTATAATTAATTTTTTTAAACCTTTAGATAAATTACATAAACTCAATTGGAACTTTTAATTAAATCATCTTTGATACTTTAGGAATATTGGTAAGCATTTGATGCATTAATGCATCGTTTGATTTTTAATAACGTTTGGTAATTTAAATACATTATTGAGTTTTGATAATGTAGGTATGAAGTTAAAGTTTTAATAATGTAGGTTTTCCAAAACGTATCAACAAAGAAAAATGTTTTAATGTTAAGAAAGGCAGTAACTAAAGTTTAGTTATAGGTTAGATATCAAAATCTTGTTGCTGTTCATGACGAGCTGGTTGTTAATTTCTTATTACACTTTTGCTATTACTTGCGACCAGACTTTTTGTTAACTAAAGGTTGTTAAATTGTTAACTTACACTTGACGTGTAAGATGAAAACGTTTCCTTCAAGTGTAAGTTAACAATTTAACAACCTTTAGTTAACAAAATGTCTGGTCGCAAGTAATAGCAAAAGTGTAATAAGTATAATTTAGTGTTTGTAGTACCAACACTCACTGATGATGATGACTTTGTCATTAAAACACGTATGAGTCAATAAATGATTAATTTGTGAGTTTTGTGTGTCTTTTATTTGTTTAATTTTTCTCAAATCTCATGATATTATAAAGTTTGAATAATTCATCAAAATATTTTCAATTTTTTTGATACATTATCATTGATACACTTTGGAAACATGTAAGTCAAAGTTGTATATAAGCGTAGTCTTTAAGACCCAATTTTGAAAAACTGTTTTTTTCTCCTAGGGGTAAGTGATTTTTCATTTTCTGTTTGATTGGGTTGCCTTTTTTATTGATTCTGTATTGTATTTTTTTTTATCTACCTTTTGAAGAGTGTTATCCATTGTTTTACCATCATAACTAAAGTTGACTGTGTATTCTTAAATTAGCAGTAAACGAAGTTGATTGCATATTCTTAAATTAGTAATAAACTTGGTTATAAATTTCCAGATCTTGCTACATTACCTTTCTTCAATATAGTTTCCTATTTCCCAGCAATTTTTGTAAAACATTTCTCTTTTGATTTCTGTAAGATTTTACCATCTCTTTCCCTTCATTTCAATTAATTCTCTAAATCCACTTAGATTTTTCCTATTGATAGCTTTTTTATAAGTTTTATTTGTTAGATTATTTATAAGTACTTCTATCTCTAGATTCCACAAATATTTCTCACTTTTTATATTAATATATTTATTTAATGTCTGTTAATAACTATTAATTTTTTTTGTAGGCTTAAAACACTCTAAAAAAGCAAAATTGTCTTTGATCTGTCAATAGCCTATATATAAAAAAACCCTTTTATATTCAGATGGCAATTGACGAACAATGTTCTCTTTGTAATCTTCGAATTACTCAATCTTTATTTCCAAGGATAATATAAAGCTTTTCCCCATTTAAAAAAAATGTTTAATTCAGAGGCAATAATAAATTTTATAATAATAACTTCAGATATAAAGGATCAAGATTCTCTGTTTGGGTTTACTCACTTAGTTGTTATCACTAGTTTCTCCATTCCTCATAGTTATCACCTTCATGATAAGTAAATCACCATTAATAATATTTATGAAGAAAAATAATAACCTTTTTATAACTTTCAGTTCTATGTAAAGAAATTTGCAGAGGAAGTTTAAGATACATCTTTAAACATTAGGAAAGTTTAAGAAAGGGATATACAAATACCCTTTCTAAAATACACAAATTGAGTCCGTTATAATTTTGCATAATTTGAAATTTTATAATAGAACCAAGTTTATTAATACTAAGACTCTCATAAAATAACTTTATTATTTAAATAATTTCATCTATCTAGTTATTGTTCTGGTAAAAAACAAAAGTAATTGACTATTGTCAATATCTTTGATTAAATTATTGCAAATTATCAGTTCCACAGTGAGGAAATGCTTGGGTTTACTTTTCCTAGAAGGTATTGTAAAGTTTATCATTATTCATAGGATAAAATGTTAATTTAAATTGAACAGTTTTGTAACAAATTTCATATAATTTCAAATTTTCAAAATTATAATATTTTAACTTGAAAATAGTTTACATATTAATTAAGTTGACAATGATAATTAATTAATAGCTGTTAATAATTATGTTGTACAATGCTTGTAAAATACTTCAACGTCTTTGGTTTGGAATTGGTTACATATTTAAGAAATAAAATTACTGACAAGTTTATAATGAGTTTTGATGTGGCTTATATAAAACAGAGTCTCACTAAGACAAATTGATTTCTTAACTAGTATTCAAACAACCATTAATTTGTATTAGTAGAATTTTATTAGTTTATGATGGAAACTTTAAAGATAGCATTTAAGGCCTTGGTATTTCTTGCAAGCTTTTCAACTGATTTTCAGAATAAATATCACCTGTAAATATACTACTTAAATTTAATCACACTTTTGGTATCACTTGGCAAGAAAACCACTACTTACTGATAATTTTTCAGCAGATGGGTTTCACACTTGGTCAGTGTATTGTTAGACATAGGAGTCTAGTCCGTAACTCACAGCATTAAACAATGTACTAGACGCATTTTTCAGCAAACGTGCAAAACGCGTCTGCTGAAAAAATATCAGTAAGTATAGGTTCTTTGCCAAGTGATAACAAAAGTGTAATTTATAAGAAAAACCTCAAGATATACAACACAAAAACTGCAAGTTTTAAATTTAATATTTAGGTATTTATCATTTGTTGATTCCATCTTCGCGTGAGCTACTAGTAATCACTTACACTTTTTAAAAAATGTTTTACCTTGCCTATAGTAGCACTTACATTGCTTGTTGAGGACGGCCGTTTCGGGAGATGTGTCCCTTTGTCAACTCAGACCGTAACTGATCTCAACCTACGTAAACCTTGAGATCAGTTACGGTCTGAGTTGACAAAGGGACACATCTCCCGAAACGGCCGTCCTCAACAAGCAATGTAAGTGCTACTATAGGCAAGGTAAAACATTTTTTAAAAAGTGTAAGTAGGTATTTATGTTTTGAATTTGAAATTTAGTCTTTAGTTGGAAATTAATTCACTTATTTCATCAACTTGTTTCTAGTTTTACGAATTAGAATAAGGTAAATTGACATTTAATTTTGAAAAATGGCAGTTTAAAGGTATGAATTAGCTACTATACTCTTTGCATTGTTAATATGCCTAAAAAGAGATTTTTGCTGTGATATTAAAAATTACTAGAGCCACATGGCTTTATTGTAAAATTCACTTCATTAGTTTAAAGGAAAACCTGACTCTTAATTTGGTTTATGCAAAATTAGCTTTTGATCTACAAACAAAGATAAATTGGAAAATGTATCTTGAGTCATAAGCTTTTAGAGCCAAGTTGTAATTATTCTTACAGTGGTAGCCGAAAAACCTTTTTTGTTGGATGCTAAGGCTATTGAAATATCAGATGCTTGCCTCAATATTTTTTTCAATTTTTCACTCACTGTACAAATTAAAACAAGTTACTTTCTATCAAATAAGTAAAGTAAAGTCCTTCATAACGGTATTAAATTATTTTGTGTATGGCAAGTTTTATTTAAACTGGCAAGAGTAGTAGGCCTATTATAAATATTGGGACTGTGAAGCAAGTAAATTCTCTTTTATGCCTCCCAATACAATATTATAGCATTCATTGTACTCCTTACACCCCTGTAGGTTTTGCCTACCTCAGGTGGACATCATAATAGAACTTAGTTTCTTATATAAGGAGCACATTTCAGATGCTGTGATATGTTGTTTATGCAGTTGTGCCTGCCTCAAGGCAGTTATTCCTCTTACGATTTGAAATGTTCATTCATGGAAACTATAAGCTTTCTCATCACCAATAGTACCACGGTATAATGGTAGTAACTGGAAGCTTATGGTCTTATTACTTCTTTGAATATCTTGTATACATTTTTGGGCAGCTTGAATATTAATGCTTATTAGGTTAGATAAGGCAAGAACCTGTTTGACAGATAATGAGTTAAAATAAATTTGCTTTTTAGAGCACTCAGTCATGGCTATTCACTAGGAAAAAGGTTAATTGCTCCTATTTCACATTGAAGGTGATTCAACATTTTCCTATAGTCCTATGTTTATACAAATTGAACCACATTTGGTATTACCTATGTGCAAGGTCATCAGTAATCACAGGGGCCCTTGCGGACCATTGGTACAGTATGTGGACTGTTTCTAATGCTATTGTTTTAATTCCTGTTCAGTTGAATATGTTTTGTAAACTATCTCCATAAAGAGATAGTTTTGTAGTTAATTTTTATGAAATGGTTGGGTGGCATTAAGGGATGGCTGCTGGTAATTAAACGGTGTTATGTATCACTAGTGCCATTTCTTAAAAATTGAGATAGGTAATTGCATATTCTAGTGGAGAAAAGTTAGAGCTACAGTACAACAATTCCTCACACTTTTCTAGCATCAGGTCGTTACATAATAAATACAGATACATACTGATGTTTACCAACATAAGAACTTTGAAAGGCAATATCTTGAGAATCATTTTTGGTGCTTAGTCTAGTAATGCAGAGCGCCGTCCAATTAATCCTATTTTATATTTCCCTAATCTTTTGTACAAACCCAGCTTCCAATTTAAGTCGGGCCTCATTTTATATTTAATCAGTGTTAGTCTTTCAATATCATACTATAGTGGACTGTTCTTTGTCAATATCTGCTTTGCTACTATTGGGGTACTACTATATATTTAAACACTTTCTGTTATCAATATAATTGTTTGATTTAGTGGCTTTTCTAGTTTACCATTGGTTCTTTCATTAGTAGTTATTAATGCTTCACATAAAACCAGTGTAGTACTGGTTTTTATTTTAAATGTCTCTTGGGCTACTGCACTTAGACCCAGCCAACAAGACACTTTTCTGAGCGTCTGTTCTACATCATCTCATACAGATATATTCACCATACTTTTTACTACCCTCTTTATGTTTATTCCACTATTTATATTACCCATTTCAGCTCAACGTAAATGTTTAAAAGTTCTTTCAATGTTTATTTCCAAGTAAATTTTGACCAAATAGGTTTATTTAATCTACTTTAATTATTGCAATATTATTTTGCCGTGTCACTAAATGATTAAAATTTTAATTTTGTTTAGTTATTTGAAGCCTCATGGTTTTTTTAGAAAATGTCCAATTCAAGGTCATTAGCAAAAAATCAATTTACTCCCACTTATTGCTAAGATTGGACCATATCAGCCAATAAATTTATTCAGACATTTAACAATATGGATGCTGTGTCAGTCTCCTAAGGGGTGTTTTCTTTTATAATGGTTTTATTGTGAAAGTTAATTACTGAACCATGGTGAACAAAATGATTAAGACAAGTTCTATATTTGTTTGAGATTATTTTTAGAAATACCTAAACAGTACAGCTTTTCCCCCAACCACATTCTCCAGATAAACTTGAAAGCCCCCCTTGAATTCAACATTACAGATGTAGTATATTTCTTGTCCAAAGCATATATAATTTCATGTGAAGAAAGTTTCTGAATATCTTGTGAATTGATGGCTTCTGAAACCAGGTTAAAGTGAAGATAATTTCTTATGGGTTTTATAGAACCAGTTATGTTAATGAACAATTTCTTTCATTGTTTTTGCAAGGATACAAGCAACTTGTAATTTAGTTTCTAATTCGATAATCTCTCTGGTTTTTTATCTGGCTTTAAAATTGGATCTAAATTTAATTGTATGGGGTTATGAAGAGCTTTTATGTATAACTCTTCTACATTACACGTAACCTCATTTTCTTGTGGCCAAAGTATTGCAACCAATGAGGATCTTAATGTTATAAGCTACTGGAAAACCATCAGTAAGGGATAAAAAATCTACAGTTCAATAATTCATAGGCTAATGATGGTCTAAACCTGTAGTGCCATGTACTAAGTGGGGTAAAGCATAACAATTTGGAAATGAAATTGAGAAGCTTAAAATAAAATTTAAAATGATCTGAATTATTTTTAAGAAGCTAAAAGGCTGTTATTCTAAAAGTATGGATTGATATGTGTTTTTAAAGCACTGTCCTTCAAATGTTTTCCCCCATGTTAGCATTAATAAAAATATATAAAACATGTAAGGCATGCATTTGTAGTTAATACTTGAGTAACTGTTGTCTGAGCTGGTAAAGTGATCCATCTCCTCATTTAACATCAAAAGTAAATGCTATTACATATAATAATTTTACAAACATAATTCCGTTCTATTTTTAAACATGATAACATGTGAACCATTACTGGTAACTAAAGCTGAAAATGGAAACAAACAATGTCAAATCATCAGGGTAGTATATAATAAGTGATTAGTACATCAATTTTCATAAAATAAAGAAAATTAACTTGTCTTGAAAGCTAAATTTAAAACTAATATAGGTTGCCTACAATATTAGTAATTAACAATACATTAAATAAAATAAAAATTATATACTAAAACACTTGAACATATATTAATGTCACACTGGCCATAGTTGGTCTTAATATGATGTGTTTCTGGATTTATGCACAATGAAAATGCTCATTTTGGGATATGTTTCGCATTGTGAATTCAGACTGTTAGTGACCTCTTGGTTGTTTTAGTTTAGAGTAGAGGTTGCGTAAGGTTGGGGTTGGGATATAATAGTGATATTAGGTATTTTTTAGAGAAAGTTTGTGGGTCATGATGTCAAAAAGTGAATATGAATTATAATTTAATTAGATTTTGAGTATGTGTGCTGGGTGTAGCTTAAAGTGGTTTTATATTTCGTATTGTTTGGTTGTGTGGTCTTGGCTATTTTGTGCTCCATTTCAGATGGGAATTTCTTTTAAAGTTGTGGAACACCCTCTGACCTAGGATTTTTGGTATATAAATTGCTTTTAAAACATCATGTACTGGAATTAATGAACTAGGGCTTTGAAATATGAAATAACCCTGACAAATGTCTTTTTTAGGATGTTTTACTGATTCATAGATATGAACTGATGATGTTTATTCATCTGGTGCTTTTTGAACGTATGAAAACCTTTGCCCCTAAAATAAAAAAAATTCATTGGAAAACTTAAAAACTTTTGAACCAAAAGTTTTTAAAAATCCTGTTATCCTCTATCTGCTTTTGCCTATAGAAACATTCTTGGTTTCATATTTCTGATTGTCAAAATCTGCTCAGTGAGGTTTCTGTCCAGAATGAAGAAGCTACTGTATAAGAGTTGTTACCTGCAAATTTTTTCCATTGGTTGGAACTCTTGATTCAAGTTTACAATAGATTATTATGAATTCACTTTACTTTTCTCTCACTTAAACTGATTTTTTTGCAGTGTTTTTTTCTTTAATGGCCATATTTGTTTTCCTTTCAGGAGATGGAGAAGGAATCCAATTTCTTGAAATTTTAAAAATTAGTAGCATTCACTATCTCTAGCCTAATAATACAATTATAAGCTTTTTGCCGTTGTGTAATAGTCTACTCAGAAAGAAAAACTATTTTTGAATGCTTTCATATAGTTAAATGCATTCTTACAATGTATCACAAACTGACACAAACTTGAAAATATGATTTTGGAACAAAAATAGCAGTGCACCCACATCATAAAAATAAAATAAACACTCGGTATTCAGAATAATTTACACACTACTGTATCCATTCCTTAGATAATATTAGATGTATAGACAGATGGTAAGTAGGTTAAAGAGCTTTACCAAGATTAAGAGATTCAGCCTCATGCATTAGCCTATAGTATACAGATATTACCAGAAATGGAGAAATGAGTTTACGTTTAATATCATTATTTATTTCATGAAATAATCTCACAGTACATTTACCTTTTTGAGCCATGTTATCATGAACTATAACCTCATTTAGTTTTTATTTGCATTATTAGTCTTCAAGTTTTAATAGTGTTGATTGGAAGTGGACACATGGAGAACTATCACTCGTACAATGTTAAAAAAAAAAAAAATTATTATAGTGAACGATTTAGGAAGATTTAAAATGGAAAATAATATTACTAAAATACAATGATTGTAAAATTCTAAATAACAAAGTAAAAGCAAGTGTAAATAATTAACATGACAATAAAAAAGCTTGCCAAAGATATGAAATTAGAAACTAATCAGAAATAAATTTCTCTTACGCCTATAAGTAGCCTAAACAAATATTTCGTTCAAAGCCAAATGGAAATAATTATGTCTTCATATTTTGTAGCATCATGTTTAAAATGTATTTGCACAGCTAATTTAAATCTGCACTGCACAGCTAATTTAAATAAGATTTAATTTAAAAACAGTTCAGCGATTGATAATTGTAAAGTGTTTAATAATAATAATTCTTAAGAAAAACATACTTGAACTCTAAGAAAGTGATATTGTATAGGCTATATAAGAGCTAACCCGAAGGTAGATAGCTTCGTAAAAGGAACGAATGTTTTGAAACGCGTCAGCAAGTAAGCAATTACGTATTCACTTAGTTAAGTACTTTTTAAATATAGTTTAATCAGTAAATTCAAGATGATTACATCAAGCAACTTCAAACGTTTATAAGTTGCCAATGCCCTACATAAACATATTTGCCGGAACTTCTTGTTCGTTGCGGCAAAATGAACTTATAATGTATGATTCTGACATACAGAAGCAAACTAAGGAGGTTTATAAATAAAAATATCTATGAACAGAATTAAAATTTCTTTTGTATTTTATGGCGATATTATTATTACAATGTAAAGTTCTGGATGTTTATTTCAACCGTTAAAGGTGATATATAGTTGTTAAACCTACTTTAAAATGGAATTAAAGCACAATAGCGTAATCATAATTAGTAAGCAATTATAAGCCCTTGATGCAAAGTAAGAGCGAGTTACACAACTGACAATGGTCATTTTGTTGTTAAGGGTATATAATTGCTTATTAGTTATGAAACATAAAATTTATATTTAGTGGAAAAGGTCTGTAGAAACTTATAATTAACTACATAAGCTTCAAAGAACCATTTGGTTACATAATAAATCGTTAATATTTTAAAATTTTGGATGCAGTTCTATTAAGAACGAAGTACATTTTCAACACCAAGGAAATGTGTGATGATCTAATTTCAGCTCTTTAATATTTAGTCTGCAGGGAAATTATGTTGCAAAATAAACATCTTGCTTCTATGTTTTATAAACGGGAACGTATTTAGAGAAATTTAAGGGAAAATGGATCCAGTACTTTTCAGGAACTTTGTTTAATACCTCTAAAGAAGAAACACAACTTTTTTTTATAAGTATTATAATTTGGTTTTAGTACATAAAATGTATTGAATTATTAGGTCCTATTTATGTATTTAAAACAATTTTATGGAATGTTTCGAAATAACGCTTTTTGTAATAGGTGGGAAATAGTAAAAATACATGAGCATTTAAACCCAGAAGGAATCATTTTATAGGTCTATGCATCTTTTATGTAACTGTGTAAAATATTAGAGAAATATATATAAAAAAATCAAAGTTATACTTGATGCTAAAAAAATAGCACATCAATTTGGTTTTCCATAAAAACATGGCACTGTAGCTAAAGTACATTGAATTCTAAATCAGATAGTTTTGAAGTTTGACATTATTAGTTGTTGTTTATCTGAGATTCTGAATGTCTTTCTCCCTCCCTCCCTCTCTCCCTCATTACCTATAACAGGTCTTTCGTTGGAAAACACTATCATGTAGGTCTATACTAAATTTTATATGAGACAGAGGCATGAGTAGGGACAGCTTACTCAATACTGTAATATATTTAATATAAATACCATATCTCTTCCCTGATGAAGTATGTTTATCTAAGTACGATGTAAGTACACCTCGAGTAAGTGCAACTATAGCTACAACAAATTTACAAGAAATCGTAGACAATGTCAACACGTGATTTAAAGCATGGAGGAACCATAAAGAGTCAATGTCTCCTCACGTCGCCTTCACTATGAAAAGAAAATATGTTCTTTGTCAAATTTAACAGACATCAAATATCTCAAGCAATAGATGTCTTGCTTGAGAGGAATACATTTGTCTATAGATGGAAAGTTGGTCTGGCAATATGAAATTTTCTCTGAGAAGGAGCAATTAGGACAAGTCAGAAAATTTGGCTACAAAATGTTGAAATGGAGCTCGGAAAGAAGATCCTGTTATATAAAACTATTTTCAAACAAGCTTGACCGTTTAGAGTAGCCTAAAATTATGACGCACTGTGAGAAATAGCAGTTTTAAAGTGTTAGAGAATTCAGAGCAAGAACGGATTCATTGGCACAAAACAACAGACCATAAGCATTAAAACTTTAACGATAGTGGCAATGCAGTCATCGGTCATCCAATTTGGTGGATCTTGGTGGACGAGCAGATTCATGAAGAGTTAAGAGACTTGCAGATCTCTTAAGGAAGAATAAAAGACTAATCACCCTCCGATTTCTCGGGCACATTAGATTAAGTTTAGTGATGAGTCATTATTTTTAATTTAATCAAGGCATAGGTTCAATGAAACCATTTTTAGTTAACAAAAAGTCTGGTCGCAAGTAATAGCAAAAGTGTAATACGAATTAACAACCAGCTCGTCATGAACAGCAGCAAGATTTCGATATTAAATGTTAAAGTGATTAATTTAATTAGGAGTCAATTAAAAATATTTATTTATGATATTAACAAATAAACAAAGAATAGTACTTGTGTTTCCTACAGTTACTAACAACAATACCGGATACATAGAAACTTCCATTCCCTTTGTTGTTGTGAATAGCCCTCTGCGGAGCCAAAATCGGTTAGTTTTATTTAATGGGTGCGGGTCGTCTAAGGAAGTCGTGAGTAATCCTCCCTTAGGGAGCCGACACGGGTAGGCGCGGTGACTCCTACTGTAACCTGATTGGGGTTGTCTGGGGGTCCTTCAGTCTCACGGCGAAGGCTCAAGGTAATAATTCTGCATTACTGTTATACCATAGAAAAACCTTTCTTTTTCTTTGGTATAACATTTTGCCTAATGAGTTTCTTGACCCTTCCTCGTCTCTCTGCTGCACGCCTGCACAGCGCCATTCAGCTTACAGTTGGAGTCTCCTTTACAAACAATATCTATTACAAATTTATAAATAATGAACAATTTATTTAAATAAATACGCAAATTAAATATAGCTGAGTACATTTTCAGCATCTTAGCTGGATATTGTTTAAGAATTAAGGGTATAGTTACTGGCTACTAATCAGTGGTGTAGGTTGTACTTGTACTTCTACTACAAATATCGTATTTTCTAGGTTGTCAAATAAAAAACATCTTTCATAAGGCCCATACTCATATTATTGCTTATTTAGGGCTACGCCTCACAGGGAACATTTCGGTTATTTCTCCATGACAGTATTAAGGGCTAATTATAACTAAAAGCTGATTGATATCAAAACACTCAGAATGTCGACATAAATCTATGTTTTAGTTAGGTATTTACACTAAATGCATTCTTAGTTTTCATTGAAGTTGAGTATTTACATAAAAAAATTCCAGTAGAGTTAGTGTACTGTTCAGACTGCGCGAAAAGAGGAGGTTAAAATCTGTGTTAGTATTTTTCGTTCAAAGTATGAAGATGGACCATTGTTTCATATCGAGTATTCGGAAGATTGAAAGTTGCCAGCGTGACTCGTGTGTGAAAACGAGTGATCTTGCTAACACCGATGATCTTGCTAATAATTATCTAATAAAATATTTTTACAATTTTGTAAAATTATTTTATTAGATAATTTTTTTCCCTGAAGATGCTGGTACTATTTTATCGGCGAAAAGCTTTGAATAAATATATTCATTAAAAGTATTCTTGTTTTTGAAACATTTTTAATTTATTAACTATATTACAAGAAAACATATCACCATATTTAATATATTTAATATATATATATATATATATATATATATATATATATATATATATATATATATATAGTGTGTGTGTGTGTTTAAAACTTTTCATTTTATTTTTAATTAACTTATGATGAAATGTTTTACTAAATATTTCTTAAAACCTTCTCTTTAAACTTGTTCTTTCAATTAATCGTCTTTTGTAATACTTCATAAATTAGATGGTATGCGTAGGGCCTATTACAAGTATTTTAACAAGGTTTTACCCCCAGGAAGGTAATGCTCTATATTATTTTTGTTATTATTATAAAATCTGCAACTTTATTTAATTACCTTATTCAAGAAAACTAGATCAAGCTACAATAGCATTTTTGTGCCAGCTGAATCAGCATTGTTTAGTTTAACTAGACCAAAGTCATTCAGTCAATATCTGATTTCAGCATGTACAGGAATTTCATTGTATTCTATTCAAGTTGTATTTTGACAGCGTGTTGCTGGGATTTGAGCAGTTTTTTCTTAGATACCGCTATTTTGACTAATGTGAACGTCATCAGAAACAGAGCCATACTGAGCATTCAGCGGATAAGTGGAAACCAGACGGTGACGCTGTTAGAAGCGTCTTGGCCTGAGAGAGGGTCGATGAGGAAAGTCATTACAGCGTATCCGAGAAATATTGAACAGGTAAGAGGACATAGCGGGAGCTTAATCACATACACTACCAGGCAGAAAGTCCGGTCCAGACATATTAGTGTAAGTAATCTTAGGACGGACTTTGCCATCTACTTACACTCACTTGTTCTTTACATGATTATAATGTACAAAGTAAAAATACAATTTCAGTAACGTTTTCCCCACACAAAGTAGAAAAATAATATTATGAAATATTTCTTAAAAGAAGTATACACAAAACTCACAAATTAATCATTTATTAATTAACTGAGACGCATTTCAATGAATAGGTATCATCATCAGTGAGTGTTGCTACTACAGCCTGATAGTCGTTTGTAGATGTAAGTTAGAGTTTGTAGTGAGCAACACTCACTGATGATGATGGCTTTGTCATTGAAACGCGTCTGAGTTAAAAGTGATTAATTTGTGAGTTTTGTGTACTTCTTTTATTTGAATAAACATAACCTCACAAGTTAAGCTCAAATAATAGTTTCCATTTTACTCTACTTTAAAGTAGTGCACGATAGTTTTTGTGACAACCATTACTTCATTGAATAACAGGAATAAAAAAAGTTAAAATTTTTGCTGTTTTTAGATCCTTCTACACTTTTTCTGATGAAAATTAGCGTGTAATAATGTCTCTATAAATACAACATACAAAACAACAACCAGAACTAGATTTGTCTTTTATATCTCCTAAATTGATTGTTATTATGGCTTCTGAAAATTAAAAAAATACGTTGCAATATTATTTTTCACAATATTTGTTTGAATTACATTTACCTGTCTTTCAGTTGTGAAATTTTTTTAATTACATCATCTTAATTGTTATTTCTAAAGATTTTGAATGCTATAGAAATAATAAGAGTTTTGATTTTCGTTTCTGTCTCATTTTTGACCTCTGGGGCACATTGAGGGGATTATTAGATCCCTTTATTATTAAAATCCCTTTATAAACTAAAAATCTACATTAAATTAAATAATTTTGTAACATATTTAATAATATCTAAAAACTGCTATGAGGAAAAAGTATTGTAACCTCGAGATAGTTTTCATATAGATCGAGTTGGCAGTAAATTAAATGATGTTAATAAATATGTATATACAATGTACTTCAATTTCATAGCGTAGTTTGACGACTTCATATTTTTTAAATAAAATCACTTATACCCGATACCTATATCCGCAAGGGAGTCGTAGCAACAGGCGATGCAGTTTATAACGAACTATCTAAGATGCCGTATTGGCTCAATATTATTTTGTAGAAGTGTAGTTTGACGATTTCATATTTTTTAAATAAAATCACTTATACCCAATACCTATATCCTCAAGGGAGTCGTAGCAACAGGCGATGCAGTTTATAACGAACTATCTAAGATGCCGTATTGGCTCAATATTATTTTCTAGAAGTGTAGTTTATTAATCTTAAGATTTAAAGTTTGCTCCAACTACTTTGTTACTTTTTGCAAGCCTTTAACCTGATTCATTAAACAAGTTATATAACAAAATATATGTTTTTCTACTAAGGTCAACAATGACAAAATTTATTTTAGTTTTTTTAAATTTTATAATTACAATTAATATAAATATGACATAATCATAAGAAAGTGTCAACATAGAAAGCGAATTTCCTGGCAATTTTCCATTTCCCTCTTTATACAGTGTTTGGCGTTGGACTAATATATTTGTATGTTATTATTAATTCGCTTTCTGTTTTTCGTCTCCAAGTTATTAAGCCGACTGTGATTTAATATTTAGTCATTCAGTTCAAATCCGACCGGGATATCAAGATTAAAAAAGTTTTTAATCAAATAATAGATATTTGAAAAAGCGGTATTAAAATCAATTGTCATCCACTACAAGTTAAAAAAAATGTATTAGAACTTGATTGGATGAATAAAAACTTTGTTTATAAACGGTTGAGAATTTGTACAAGATATATATATATATATATTTATATATATATATTTATATATATATGGGCGTTAATATATATATATATCAAGAAATTGTGAGCTAATGCAAACAACTGAATAAATACCCTTTCTGTACACAGTTAAATTTAATGATCATTAATAACTCTTAAAATCTGAAATGCATTTAAATTAAGAAGAAATAATTCGTCTATTGTGGCCATTTGTGTCTAATATTAAGCGTTATAAGGCTTCAAATGCTAGGCTACTAGCTTTTATTGACCTTATTACATTTCGGTTTCAGCTGCAACAAAAAATGTATTCTGTATTTCTGGGGATATGGTTGCTTTGCAACCGAAATGACATGAGGTTAATTACACATTATTGTCGTTACAGGCTGTGTTTGTGTAAATATTAAGCTAAGTCTGGTTTGATATTAAGGTGTGATAATTATTCTGCCGGCCCTGTAAGCAAATATTGGCTTATCTTTGTAAATACTTCCAGTTTTCCGACTGCATTCTACATTTTAACTCTGACAACCGCTCTATTGAATTCAATTCTCTAAAGCAGACTATAGATTATCGGTTAAAAAAAGAATATTTTAAATCCAATAAAGTATTGCTTCAGAATCTTAGGGGTTATTACGAGAGTTTTTGTAAACTTGAAGTTTGTTTCACCAAGAGTGATTTAGTAATTTTGTCTTAAACCTGAAAATAAGTTATATATATATATATATATATATATATATATATATATATATATATATATATATATATATATTTCACTTCACTTTGTGAAGCTTTTGAACAATTTTTTTAATATAATTTTAGAAGTAGAGATTGAAAACACGTTTATGTAATATTGCTAAACTCGATTTCGATTACAATACAATAGATTATTCTTTATTAACAATGCGTTTGTCCTTAGTAATAATTAAAGAAACATTTTTATATAGATCATTTTCAGATATAAAAGTGGTGTTGATGTAGATAAAAAACCATTTCTACAAATATCATTGATACATTATTTAACACTAATTATTCTTTATTAACAATGCGTTTGTCCTTAGTAATAATTAAAGAAACATTTTTATATAGATCATTTTCAGATATAAAAGTGGTGTTGATGTAGATAAAAAACCATTTCTACAAATATCATTGATACATTATTTAACACTAATTATTCTTTATTAACAATGCGTTTGTCCTTAGTAATAATTAAAGAAACATTTTTATATAGATCATTTTCAGATATAAAAGTGGTGTTGATGTAGATAAAAAACCATTTCTACAAATATCATTGATACATTATTTAACACTAATTATTCTTTATTAACAATGCGTTTGTCCTTAGTAATAATTAAAGAAACATTTTTATATAGATCATTTTCAGATATAAAAGTGGTGTTGATGTAGATAAAAAACCATTTCTACAAATATCATTGATACATTATTTAACACTAATTATTCTTTATTAACAATGCGTTTGTCCTTAGTAATAATTAAAGAAACATTTTTATATAGATCATTTTCAGATATAAAAGTGGTGTTGATGTAGATAAAAAACCATTTCTACAAATATCATAGATACATTATTTAACACTAATTATTCTTTATTAACAATGCGTTTGTCCTTAGTAATAATTAAAGAAACATTTTTATATAGATCATTTTCAGATATAAAAGTGGTGTTGATGTAGATAAAAAACCATTTCTACAAATATCATAGATACATTATTTAACACTAATTATTCTTTATTAACAATGCGTTTGTCCTTAGTAATAATTAAAGAAACATTTTTATATAGATCATTTTCAGATATAAAAGTGGTGTTGATGTAGATAAAAAACCATTTCTACAAATATGATTGATACATTATTTAACACTAATTATTCTTTATTAACAATGCGTTTGTCCTTAGTAATAATTAAAGAAACATTTTTATATAGATCATTTTCAGATATAAAAGTGGTGTTGATGTAGATAAAAAACCATTTCTACAAATATCATAGATACATTATTTAACACTAATTATTCTTTATTAACAATGCGTTTGTCCTTAGTAATAATTAAAGAAACATTTTTATATAGATCATTTTCAGATATAAAAGTGGTGTTGATGTAGATAAAAAACCATTTCTACATTTATCATAGATACATTATTTAACACTAATTATTCTTTATTAACAATGCGTTTGTCCTTAGTAATAATTAAAGAAACATTTTTATATAGATCATTTTCAGATATAAAAGTGGTGTTGATGTAGATAAAAAACCATTTCTACAAATATCATTGATACATTATTTAACACTAATTATTCTTTATTAACAATGCGTTTGTCCTTAGTAATAATTAAAGAAACATTTTTATATAGATCATTTTCAGATATAAAAGTGGTGTTGATGTAGATAAAAAACCATTTCTACAAATATCATTGATACATTATTTAACACTAATTATTCTTTATTAACAATGCGTTTGTCCTTAGTAATAATTAAAGAAACATTTTTATATAGATCATTTTCAGATATAAAAGTGGTGTTGATGTAGATAAAAAACCATTTCTACAAATATCATTGATACATTATTTAACACTAATTATTCTTTATTAACAATGCGTTTGTCCTTAGTAATAATTAAAGAAACATTTTTATATAGATCATTTTCAGATATAAAAGTGGTGTTGATGTAGATAAAAAACCATTTCTACAAATATCATTGATACATTATTTAACACTAATTATTCTTTATTAACAATGCGTTTGTCCTTAGTAATAATTAAAGAAACATTTTTATATAGATCATTTTCAGATATAAAAGTGGTGTTGATGTAGATAAAAAACCATTTCTACAAATATCATTGATACATTATTTAACACTAATTATTCTTTATTAACAATGCGTTTGTCCTTAGTAATAATTAAAGAAACATTTTTATATAGATCATTTTCAGATATAAAAGTGGTGTTGATGTAGATAAAAAACCATTTCTACAAATATCATAGATACATTATTTAACACTAATTATTCTTTATTAACAATGCGTTTGTCCTTAGTAATAATTAAAGAAACATTTTTATATAGATCATTTTCAGATATAAAAGTGGTGTTGATGTAGATAAAAAACCATTTCTACATTTATCATAGATACATTATTTAACACTAATTATTCTTTTGTTACTTAACCTTAAGGTAGAAACAAGTTATACATATAAAGGGGTTTTTTATAGGCTTTAAATAGAGCACCGTTATATAAAGCGTGTAAAAACGTCATGTAATTCAAATCCCAAAAAGGTCTATTGAATAACATGCAGTGTTATATAATACAGTTGAAGATTAAATTGCGGTTTATGTAACATTAGATATATCAAAGGAAGTTTGGATTGGAATCATGATTTAAAATGTTAATACAGTACCAACGGAAAAATTACCAAAGTTTTATGGGAACATATCTTATTTGTGTATGGGTTTCCAAAATTATTGAGAGCAGGACCCATGTAGGCCTGAAGAAATTTTTAAATGGGCGGTTTAAAAAATAATTAATTTACACAGACAAAGACTGTATAAGATAAATATTTAGAGGTTCTTTAAAATTTTTAAAAGTTCAATTTTCAGATATTTATTGAATGTTCTAAAGTCGTGTAGAAAACAGATAAATATTTTACAATACAAAACGTAATATAACCTTCTATAGTATAATAATTTTACATCTTTGAATTCAAAATTTCGAATTTTATCATTTAAACCAGGGGTTCTCAACCTTTTAGGCTCTGAGCCCCCCTTCACACTTTGGTGTGAGGTCACGCCTCCCTTCACGGATTAAGTTAATTTAGACTTATATATGATTAATTTACTTACAATATGTTTAAGTAAAATGACTTTGAACTTAGGCTGGACATACTCTAAGTAAGGGTAAGGGATATACAATTATATTTGCTCAAATAAAAATTTTATTTACACAAATCATCGAAAAAATCACAACAAAATATCAATAATGTATGTAACCAGAAAAATGTTCGCTACTTTTGTAGTGCTAGTGTGAGGGCTGGCACTGTTTCTCGTTATCTATTTTTTGTATGTTTGGATGAAATTTTGGCAAAGAACACCGCAGGTCACTTTCCACATCTAGTCTGGCTCGATATTTAGATTTTATATTAGGTAGGGCTGAAAATCCTGTCTCGCATAGATAGGTTGATGAAAATTGTAGGCTACAAGCAACTTGACTGCCTCCATTGCTACTTCTGGGTAAACAGGAAGATATAGTAGCCAGAAATCTTCGAGATCCACGTTTGGGAAATCCAATTTAGCTTTGAAATCACATTGCAAGTCAATTGTTTGTTCTTGAATGTGATCAGGAGGTATATCAATGTTGATTTGAAAGGGGTCTCTTGTTAACTTGAATTCCCAGTTTTCCGAGCTTATATCTGGGAAATAGGCTCCGATTTTCTTCTTCAGAGACAACAAATGCTCAGATATTAGGTCCTTCATTTCATTTACTAGGTCTTTTGGAAGACTTTGGGTATCATCGAGGAGATTTTGGAAAGGAAGAAAAGTTTGGCTGCGAAATGTGCAGGCAGCGTTGCCAAAGAGTCATCGATTCTACGTTTGACTGTATCGTTAGATAAAGAAATTGTTGCAACTTTATTGTAGCTGTCTTCACCGAGCACAGTACTACAAGCAGTTAGCAAACAAGGTTTTATGAGTGACTCACCGATTGTGTGGGGTCTCTTGTCTTTAGCTATGAACAAGGCAATTTTGTAAGAAGCCTCAACGGCCTTTTCAATTTCCATTCGAAAACATCCACTGGAATCAAGTTTCATTCTCTTCAAGGCAACTTTTCCTAGAAACGAAAAATTCAGTAGGTTTGTCCTTCAGGGCAGCGTGATTTGTAGTCAAATGGCGTTCCAAACGTCCAGGTCACATTGCATCATTACTCAGAACTACATGACAAATTACGCACTGAGGTAAATGACTACAGTTTTTCTCAATAAATGTAAACCCGTATTTAATATAGTCATCACTGTAGAGTCTTTTCTTTGGTACTGATTCATTCATTTTAATAGCAACTAACCACTAAAACACGCAATAGTTGTCAATGTTATGGCGATGACAATTAACAACACAATCGCTATAATAATTACAATAAAGCTACATTCACAGGCGGAGGAGAATGCACAACTGGATTCTGTGTGACAATTAGCGCTTGTGGTGGACAGGAGTGGACTGTGGTAAACATGCACACTACCCCCCGCCGCGGTATTAATAAACAAAAACCCTGCTATGCTGAGTAACAGCTAGTTTCTCAAGCCTGGACAGACGCTCACTTACATTTTATTAAGTAAAGAAATAGAGCTTTATAGCTCTATTAAGCTATAAAGAAATTTCAATGATTGTGTGTTTGTGTCCAACATCAAATTCAATTTTGTTAAAAATTTGTTGACGCCTCCCCTGGAATTCTTCTACGCCCCCCAGGGGGGCGCGCCCCCAGGTTGAGAACCGCTGTTTTAAACCATTTCACCAATCACACTAAATTTATATATATATATATATATATATATATATATATATATATATATATAATTTAGCTTAATTAATAAAAATTAAAATGTGAGAATATTAGGCAGATAATTTATGGTTCACAAATTATATTAAAAGGGCCCTAATAAATTATCTCAATTCATATTATTAGGAAATATTTTATACAATAGTAATATAAAGGATCATCAATCACAAGTCAGATAAACAAAGTAAATAAATTTAGCTAATATACTTTGAAGCTCATAAAATCCTTCTCGAAAGTAGGAAATTGATTTTATTAAACTTGTGTTATAATCGACTGTGGGTAATATTACATGCCATTGGTTCATCACAACAACTTCTCATTTGAAATTTTCATATCACCAACACCAAAAATAAAAAAAAAACAATGTAGGCCTACCCTATGTTATATAACTTCAGGACATATTATGTTCGGTTTTCATTTGATTTTCTCGTAGAATCAATGGAAAAACATTACCATTTGTTTATACTGTAGTTAGAGCCGCCCTTCGTAAATGCGAGGGCTGGAGAAAAAAAATTTCGAGGCCTTTTTTGAAAAAAAAGGTTTTCCACGACAAATTTTAAAAATTCCTGGGCAAGAAGGTGTGTTTAGAGCAACTCATTTCGTCCTTCAACAGGCATCTGTCGCCGATTATTTATGTGATTTTTGTTGAAAAGCTATCTTTTGCATTCTTTTGGTCGCAATGCCGATATTTCGTTTGTAGGTTTTGTCATTATTTAACAACTTTAACATATTGCGAGGGTAATCAGACAGATATTTTAGGCACGTATACCTGTAGATTATTATATTAGTTGCATCCTACCAAAACGTTTTACTTATTTTTTAGCGCGAGTAAAGCGTTGGCGCGAGGCCTGGAGCGGCCGCTCCACTCCCTCCCCCTAAGGACGGTACTAATTGTAGTATACATTTTAACAAAAATTAAAAAAAAGAGACTAAACTAACAAATGTTTCATCGCATGACGAAGAAAGTGTCATGATTTAACCAGGTTATGTGGTTATTTTTTGAAACCTAAAAGATTTAAAATTATTTCATTGTTTTATATTGTGAAAAAAACGATACAGTGCCTGATTAGGTACAGTAAGTAAAACAAAAAATTGAATGACTTCAACTGCTATATATATTTACTCATGCATTATAAGGCATCAACTAATACCTTGGAATGACTCATACTCCTACCTTTATCAACCAAGTAAACTCCAAAACTAAAATCTGCTTTCCTTTCAAATTCAGTGAGTCAGTCAGAACAGGAGGTTTGGTGGCCTCCGAGGTTTTGGAGCATCTGCCATGCGACACTACTGCAGGTAGAAGGGCTTTTGGTTAGGGCTAGATCTGAGGAAGGGTTTCTGCATGGCAGAACGATTTATTGGGCGGGACTCCTTCCAAATTACAGTCTCCTGATGTTTTTATATTTTGCATGGGGGGGGGAGGAGGTTACTATGGATTATGTTTGCTACATTGATTCACAAACTGCTTTACTTTATACTTCTAAAGAGACAAATACCCATAAAAATGAAATTTCTCTTCTTAGATATTGAAACAAATTTAATCAACCGATTCAGTTATAAATTTCACTTTTTATCAAAGCCTTAGTTTATTCCATTTTTTATATAGACTTTATAAATAAATAAAGAAATAAATACAGAAATATATATATATATATATATATATATATATATATATATATAAATAGTGTGATATTTTACGTTGTCCATTATTTTTCCGTTCTACTGACTTTATAAAGTTATTATTGTTTATTGTAAACAATTATTCCACCACTAAGTGCAATTATTTTACCTTATGTGATGAGACACCTTTCGGTCACTTGACCATTGTCGAATCACTAAATTAATTGTCTATTTTTCTGGTGTCTTAAAAAAAGTGTATTGGACACCAGAAAGATAGAGAAAATTAATTCAGTGATTCGACAATGGACAAGTGAGCGAAAGGTGTCTCATCACTCAAGGTAAAATGATTGCACTTAGTGGTGGAATAATAGTTTACAATAAACAATAATAACGTTGTATATATATATATATATATATATATATATATATATATATATATATATGTATGTGTGTGTGTGTGTATGTATGTATGTGTGTGTGTGTGTGTGTGTGTGTGTGTGTGTGTGTGTGTGTGTATGTGTGTGTATGTGTGTGTGTGTTTGTGTGTGTGTGTGTGTGTGTGTGTGTTTGTGTGTGTGTGTGTGTGTGTGTGTGTGTGTGTGTGTGTATGTGTGTGTGTGTGTTTGTGTGTGTGTGTGTGTGTGTGTGTGTGTGTGTGTGTGTGTGTGTGTATGTATGTGTGTGTGTGTGTGTGTGTGTGTGTGTGTGTATGTGTGTGTGTGTGTGTGTGTGTGTGTGTGTGTGTGTGTGTGTGTGTGTGTGTGTGTGTGTGTGTGTGTGTGTGTGTGTGTGTGTGTATGTGTGTGTGTGTATTTATTTATTTGTATATGTATAAATTGAAACTCTTCAACTAAATATTAAAACTATATGAAGTAACTGACCCATAGTTAAAAATTAAAGTTTTATTCATAATCTTCGTATATTACTTGATAAATTCATTCTAAGACTTAATTTTGTTTGCACAGACTTTAGGTGATTGTGAGAACATACAGTCTGCAGTCAGTTCTGACGATGATGCAAAAGGAAGGCTTTATGTGTTGGACGCGGGTTTTAACGAGTGCGAACCCAAGGTTGTTGTCTACGATTTGAGAAGTAATAAAAAGGTAAGCCCTCCACTTACAAGCCTTACTCTTCCAATAAGCTTTAGTTACCTTCATATTCGATATATTTGTTGCTATGTATTATTGTAATATTAGTTGGCATTATTGGAAAAAAGACAAACTATTTATTCCATCAAAGATAAATAATAATAATATTATAATTATTAGAAAATTATTTTTTAATTACAAAAAAACATACGAATCATGCTGAATATTACTCCTGTCGCGATGGATTTGATAGATGATGGTGACAGTTTATATAGGCTATTAGGCGCTCACCCGTTGTAGATGGTAAGAGCTAACTTGAAGGTTCTGAAACAATAAATCTTCACTAATTCTTCATGACATTTAAATCAAAACAAGCTAGTAACGAATGATACGCTAACGTCTACAGAGTAACCTTTTCTTAACTGGCTCGTCACCGCCGCCCAAGAGCTCGTTATACTCTTACACGTAAAATCCCAGTCTTTACCAGTAACTTACGATTGTATCTTGAAGATTCGACTCTATACCTAGTCAAGAAGGCAGTGTAGAATCACGGATCTTGTGGGGCACCGTAAATTACATCTAATTCAGTATTTGTTAAAATCCACCCCACTCATGTTCGGTCACTGACCATGACCACCACATCTCTCTGAATATAATCGGTTCGTAAACATATTTATAAATCTATTAAGTTTTGCCACGAATGGTGTAATATAAATTTCCTGTCCATTACTTCAGTTTTTATTCTGTGTTTGAGAATCTGATTCAGCGTCAGAAGATTGACTATAAAAAGGTAAGCAGGCTTCACCAGTGTTGGGCTAACTCCACTGTAGCCTTCTTTCTCTCATTATCCTCCTATAGTTAACATGAAACTTAAACGATGTAAGATGTTATACATGGTCGGTGGAGACTAGGAGGTTGAAGGAGGGCATTGTCAAGAGATTGGAGGCACTCGTAATGTGGATGCAACTTCATACGTTGAGAATTACCTGAGGGCAAACGACTACGAAGGTGAAACATTTTGAGAAGGGTGAAAAAAACAAAAGTGAGATTCTACTGATTTATTTCGGGATCAAATATTTCGGACACATCATACGCGGAGAATAACGTATTGCTATAAGCAGGGTAGTGGAGAAAGTACCATCGGGAAACGAGGTATTCGAGGTTGAAGAAATTGGTTAAGCAGCGGTACCAACTAAATGTTTCAGGCAAATATAAGTAGCTTTCATGATTTCCTAATTTCTAAAAACAAAGACATGATTTTCATTGCTTTTCGCACTCAGTAGCATTCATTTGTTGGCACAATAGAAAACTTCCCCTCCCTCGAAATATTCATTAGAAAACTTCAATAGTCGATCCAACAAGTTTTATTTTAACATTTTGTAATGTGCTGATATGAAATCAAGTTTTTAAAATTAAGTTTTTAATTAAATGAATGACATTCCACTAATATTTTTAAATTTGTACTGACAAAGAATCTTATATTTTCTGTTATAGATATCCTAAAATATAAAATAATATTATCTCTTAAGACTTACTACATAAAAATAAAAAAAGATTTAGTAAATCATTTGTTTTGAAAGCTGTATATTTCAAACCACGTTTGAACACATTTAAATCAGTTTCCATGGCTGTACAGATTGAGCATCCTATAATATTTTCTGCTTTATTTTTGTAACCATGTACAAATATGGTTTCATTAGCGTGTCCAATGATGATAACATTTGAAGAGATAAAATCTAATTTTGAAAAAAGTGACTTTATATCTATATAGACTCGTCATGTTATAACAAATTCAACGCTGATCAAATAAAGTTTTTACTCTACAAGTGCTGTGCAGCTCTAGTAATGTGTTCTTTTAAAGGACCTCTTGGATATATTTCTTTTAACATTAGCAAGTCTGGATTACCACAAAAATTCATAATTGGCTCACGTTCTCAGTTTACTTTATAGTTTCTTAAATGTATACGTTGTGAAAAACTAGGTAAAACCCACCAAGCGTCTCTAATGTAGACTGTTTTGTGTAGAAAACTGAAGCAATTATTCCTTAAATATGAACTTGTATCAAGGACCACCAAGATTAAACGATGCCATCCATCGTGCTGTTACTTTAATTATTGCTATAAGATTAGTATTTACATTTTAAAGTCATCATTTCTATACGTGTGGTGAACAAAACATGAGATTAATTCATTGCTTTTGCGTCACGCTATTTCTACAACGCTTACCTTACAGCATACAGCTTAGAACCTATCATTTCCTGTAATAACTGACTTTGTGTTGGATGTTATTTTATGGAACCACTGTTTTACAAGGGATTATTATTGATTTATAATAGTAAATGATTTATTTAATAAATAGTTTCGATCAGGTAATAAATATATTAATATATTTAAATTTTGATAAATCTCAATACAAATAATTAAATATAACGATGCTAATATGTTATGTATTTTTAATCCATTTTTGAAAGCAAAACATTTTTACTCCTGTCTTATATTTTTTTAAATAACTGATTTCAATTGAATTTGTTAAAAAAATTGTATTCAGTCAACATCTAATTAGTGATGTTTGTTATTCACATTGTTTTATTACTAACTACTGCAAATATTAGTATTTATTAAATACATTCCTCAATTAAAGATGTAAAAATTGAATGAAAAATGTATTATAATATATATCTTTATTTGAGAAATGTATTATAATATATATCCTTATTTGAGAAATATATTATAATATATATCTTTATTTGAGAAATGTATTATAATATATATCTTTATTTGAGAAATGTATTATATAATATATCTTTATTTGAAAAATGTATTATAATATATATCTTTATTTGAGAAATGTATTATAATATACAGTATATCTTTATTTGAGAAATGTATTATAATATATATCTTTATTTGAGAAATGTATTATAATATATATCTTTATTTGAGAAATGTATTATAATATATATCTTTATTTGAGAAATGTATTATAATATATATCTTTATTTGAGAAATGTATTATAATATATATCTTTATTTGAGAAATGTATTATAATATATATCTTTATTTGAGAAATGTATTATAATATATATCTTTATTTGAGAAATGTATTATAATATATATCTTTATTTGAGAAATGTATTATAATATATATCTTTATTTGAGAAATGTATTATAATATATATCCTTATTTGAGAAATGTATTATAATATATATCCTTATTTGAGAAATGTATTATAATATATATCTTTATTTGAGAAATGTATTATAATATATATCTTTATTTGAGAAATGTATTATAATATATATCTTTATTTGAGAAATGTATTATAATATATATCTTTATTTGAGAAATGTATTATAATATATATCTTTATTTGAGAAATGTATTATAATATATATCCTTATTTGAGAAATGTATTATAATATATATCTTTATTTGAGAAATGTATTATAATATATATCTTTATTTGAGAAATGTATTATAATATATATCTTTATTTGAGAAATGTATTATAATATATATCTTTATTTGAGAAATGTATTATAATATATATCTTTATTTGAGAAATGTATTATAATATATATCTTTATTTGAGAAATGTATTATAATATATATCCTTATTTGAGAAATGTATTATAATATATATCTTTATTTGAGAAATGTATTATAATATATATCTTTATTTGAGAAATGTATTATATAATATATCTTTATTTGAAAAATGTATTATAATATATATCTTTATTTGAGAAATGTATTATAATATATATCTTTATTTGAGAAATGTATTATAATATATATCTTTATTTGAGAAATGTATTATAATATATATATTTATTTGAGAAATGTATTATAATATATATCTTTATTTGAGAAATGTATTATAATATATATCTTTATTTGAGAAATGTATTATAATATATATCTTTATTTGAGAAATGTATTATATAATATATCTTTATTTGAAAAATGTATTATAATATATATCTTTATTTGAGAAATGTATTATAATATATATCTTTATTTGAGAAATGTATTATATAATATATCTTTATTTGAAAAATGTATTATAATATATATCTTTATTTGAGAAATGTATTATAATATATATCTTTATTTGAGAAATGTATTATAATATATATCTTTATTTGAGAAATGTATTATATAATATATCTTTATTTGAAAAATGTATTATAATATATATCTTTATTTGAGAAATGTATTATAATATATATCTATATTTTTAGAAATGTATTATAATATATATCTTTATTTGAGAAATGTATTATAATATATATCTTTATTTGAGAAATGTATTATAATATATATCTTTATTTGAGAAATGTATTATATAATATATCTTTATTTGAAAAATGTATTATAATATATATCTTTATTTGAGAAATGTATTATAATATATATCTTTATTTGAGAAATGTATTATAATATATATCTTTATTTGAGAAATGTATTATATAATATATCTTTATTTGAAAAATGTATTATAATATATATCTTTATTTGAGAAATGTATTATAATATATATCTTTATTTGAGAAATGTATTATAATATATATCTTTATTTGAGAAATGTATTATAATATATATCTTTATTTGAGAAATGTATTATAATATATATCTTTATTTGAGAAATGTATTATATAATATATCTTTATTTGAAAAATGTATTATAATATATATCTTTATTTGAGAAATGTATTATAATATATGTCTTTATTTGAGAAATGTATTATAATATATATCTTTATTTGAGAAATGTATTATAATATATATCTTTATTTGAGAAATGTATTATAATATATATCTTTATTTGAGAAATGTATTATAATATATATCTTTATTTGAGAAATGTATTATAATATATATCTTTATTTGAGAAATGTATTATAATATATATCTTTATTTGAGAAATGTATTATAATATATATCTTTATTTGAGAAATGTATTATAATATATATCTTTATTTGAGAAATGTATTATAATATATATCTTTATTTGAGAAATGTATTATAATATATATCTTTATTTGAGAAATGTATTATAATATATATCTTTATTTGAGAAATGTATTATAATATATATCTTTATTTGAGAAATGTATTATAATATATATCTTTATTTGAGAAATGTATTATAATATATATCTTTATTTGAGAAATGTATTATAATATATATCTTTATTTGAGAAATGTATTATAATATATATCTTTATTTGAGAAATGTATTATAATATATATCTTTATTTGAGAAATGTATTATAATATATATCTTTATTTGAGAAATGTATTATAATATATATCTTTATTTGAGAAATGTATTATATTATATATCTTTATTTGAGAAATGTATTATAATATATATCCTTATTTGAGAAATGTATTATATAATATATCTTTATTTGAAAAATGTATTATAATATATATCTTTATTTGAGAAATGTATTATATAATATATCTTTATTTGAGAAATGTATTATAATATATATCTTTATTTGAGAAATGTATTATAATATATATCTTTATTTGAGAAATGTATTTAATAAATACTAATATTTATTGTAGTTTGTAATAAAATAATGGTACCATTGAGAGCTCTAACTTTAATTTTAACTTTTCTACTCATGAAATATTTAATTTGTTACCCACATTGTTTTATTATTAACTAAAAAAAATATTAGTCTTTATTAAATACATTACTGAAACAAAAATATAAAACTGAATAAAAATTGTATAAATTCATATTTTCAGCGATTTTTGTTGAAAAGTTTGCAAAACTATTAGCTCTACTTTTTTATAACTTCTGTCAGGAATCCCCCGAATGCAGGAACCAATTTTGTTGTCACTATAAGGTATACCTAGTTATAAATAGCACGACAAACGTAATGTTATAACAGGTGGTAATAGTTTATACTGCCATGGAAATGGCCATTTGTAAGTAATAATAAAAAAACACATTTTTTATTAGTTTTTAGGTACGAGAGAGGTATTTTGGTAGAAAAAATACACAAGTTTTCTATCATACTTGAAACCTTTCACCTAGCGCCCTCCCTTCAGAATATTCTAGATCCAAATCTGTGCACAGCAAAAACATAATGAAACTGTGCCATCGAGAAGTCTACCTCTGGCGCTAAGAGTATAATTACATTGTTTTTTCAGGTTTCGGACAGCACACTATCAAACATTTCCCCTACACGCCTTCACTCAATTGTTGTAGATACTGCTTCGCCTCATGGCACCCGAGCTTACATCGCCGATTCTGGAGATGGTTTTCTGATTGTGTACAACGCAAACGACAGGCACTGGTGGAGAGTGTACTTGGAGCCTCCTGGTGGTCTTAGAATAAACCATATTCCGATGTACGACATGGTCATGTCTTTTTCCAAAACTGAGCCTAAGCTTTACTTAACCTCTTACGAAACCGATAAGCTGTTCTCCTTGTCCCTGTCAGACTTAAGGAAGTTTGAATCTCCTCCGCCTGTGTTCTGTGACGTGAGTATGGGTTTTAGTTCTAATATTTCTATACATTAAGTATAAATATTCATACGGTGACATGTTGTCCAGCCTTCGTGAAAACGAAACGGACTTCCACGAGTCTCCAATGGTAAAGAAATGACTTGAAACCATACATTAATTTCTTCTACAGCATCAAATAAACAGTTCGATAGGACCTTAATACGCAGTACAAAATATCAAAATATATAAATAATTAATTATCAATTGATCCTTGCGCAAAGCATTGAGAAGTTACTCTGAGTTTTCAGACGTAGCTCTGTGACCTGTTAATTTCATTCAACTCGGCTAAAACTTAGGAAGAAGAAAGCAAAGAGACAACTGAAGAATTTTTGTCTGTTCACTACGCGACAGGGATACCAACATACGCACCTGGTTAGCGTAGACGACTTTCTAGGTTGAGAGTCGCTCTACTTCGGATAAGCTCAACAGTGTCGTAACTTCCATCTAATCCCAGTATCAGCAGAACATTATGTCCTTCCTTAGATGCTAATACCATCTAACCTTCCTCGTGTTTTTGTAAACGATGCGTCACGAATAGGCACGATTAATAACTCCGATAGTGAGTAGGTCCAAGTCAGGTACACGACTCAGCACGCGCCATGCCGTGACTCTCTGTATATCCCTATCTAAGGCGTTTTATGACTGTACCTTAAATAGGCCCACAAGCCTTCCCTTGTAGTAATAGTGACGAAGAATTATCACCTATTATTCAAATAAAGTTAAAAAGAACTATTAAGCGCAAGTATTAAGCTGCACACGGTCATCGAATAGGCCCAATGTTTAAAGTATTTCTGGGTTCAAAAACAGGTCCGAAAAAATCAAAGCATTTATGTATAAATTTTGACCCATTTTAAGAATCGTCACTTAAAAGACATTTACTGTGTGATGAAAAAATCTAAAATAATAAATTATAAATCCATATATTTTATATAGTTAACTATCTGACTTAGTTAATTTTAATATATCTCACTTAATATGATACGTAAATGCTATTAATTCGCCATTAATGTTTTCCATAAATTTCTTTCCTAGTGTTTTGTTTTACTCAAAAACATTCCCACAAGAAAGGTAGTTTACAGCACTGATTATCTAAGGAAATTCTGTTTTCATATTCTTTGCTGGAAATGTGTTTTATAGATTGCTAAAAAATATATAACGGATGTTGGATCACTTGCATAATTATCTATTTGTATTAATAATTAAAATTTTAATGAGTAACATGTATTATAAATATGTACAAAAGAATATAATTATTGGTTTTAAATTAATTATTTAATAATAATTATTATTAGGTATTTGCATATTATTAATTAAGTAGTTACAAAATATATGTAAATACTTTAAATTATTTGTATTATAAAATAAAATCAAGTACGTCATAGTTGTTGATAAGAACATATAATGACATTATAAATTCTTTAACAGTTCAATTTTCTTTAGGCATTTATTGTATTTGGTAATGTACTGTAGAAAAGGCATGAACTGTTTATAATATGCCTATTTATTATTATTATGTTATTTATTTATCCAGAACCTTATTTACTATGGAGAAGAGGCCCTATAGAGTATTTTGTAACTTCATTTTAGTTATTCTCTCTGATGGTTATATTAAAGTACAATAAAATGTCAACGAAATGTCCATGATAGTTTAATCTAGAGAGTGTTGTTACAGGTAAAACCTTGTTACAATGAAAAATGTAGTTATTTAATATCTCGTATTGTAGTAGCGGTTAAGTACCCTGCGAGGATTGGCTGTGGCTGCATGGATGAGAAATCAGGAACAAAACTAAGAATATGTTTCATAGAAGTTTAAATTTGCAATACGCTAGAGGCTAAGGGAATACAAAGGTAAGGCTGTGTCATTTTATGATCGAACCATGTGCCAGAAGCAATCTGTTAAGAAATGTTTTCCCAGTTCCACTTGGCGCATGGAATAAAAATTGCCCGCAACTCTGTCATTTATCATTTGTATTATGCGATCATAAATTTTCACGCGTTAATTTGGGAAGGCTTGATTGGAAATGACCGGACATCACCAGTTTTGTAACTCGGTTCACAACGTAAATTCACATCAAATGAAGTGGTCAAAGCTCCGGTGGGTCCTAGTATTCCCAAATGACCTCTACTTACGGTATGACGGATAACGCAGCTCCAACAAAAGTAGCTCCATTAAGGTGAAAATTCAATTTAGATTGTGTAAATAATCTGAATGGGAACCAAGTGGATACGTTTGTTTTTGTTAATGAGCAATGTAATCGGAAACAGGTAATGTTTCACACGGGACTGAGGTTGCGGTTAGCTAGTATGGCGAGTGTTCCCCTCGCTTCTGGTAGATGGTGCGGTTGCTGGTACACAGCTGAGCGATAAAAAATCGTTTTTTGGCAGTCGGGGGCATGTTAACGCACGGACAATAGATAAAACAATCTTTAAAGCTGGTTGTATGTAGTCAGACCTTAATCTCAATCGCTGCAAAACGTTTGAGTTTTACATGTTGTGCCATACGAATTTACAGCTCAAAATACATCAGTATATATTCCTTTTCGTAAAAAAAATATATTTTTCCATAAATAAATTAGGCACTGAAACTTTTATGTGTTTTCCCAACATATATTATGTAATTTACACTTAAATGACTAAAACAATATAATATTTCAAAATATACCAAACCAAATATATAATTTATTAATGTGTAGTTAATTTAATAATAGCAAATTATTTGTTACAGAGTTTAGCATACAATGCCACCACACTATCTGCCGTCTTGGAAGGTTCCAAACTAGGACGATCTGTGGGACTGACTGTAGACCAACGTAACGGGGTGTATTACTACCTCCCACACGATTACGCATGCGTGCGCTGGGACACGCGTCAACCAATGCGGGCCGAGAGCCATGACGTTGTCCTACAGTCAGCCAGTCAATTACCCAAAGTGTATCAGCTGTTTACTGACACGCAAAATCAAATTTGGGCACAGTTAGGCACGCAGGGCGAGGATGAAAGGCACTGTTTGCTGCTAAGAAAGCCTAATTATTTGCCTGTTCTATACCCTTGAGGTTGATTTTGTAGATATTAAAATTACTGTAAAAAAATGATAAGAATTGATAAAAATATAGAATAATACATTATTCATGATTTAGGATTAAAAGTCAATAATTAACATAATTTATTATCATTATTAATATTTTAATAAAATTGTTTCTATAAAGAATCAATAAATTTTAATAAAATATTTACTTCATGTGTTAAATATATATTTCCTTATACAACACAGGGCTCTATTTGTCACTAATGAATTTTTCAGGGTAAGTATTTAAAGTCGGGTATATCCAAAACAAGCACAGAAACACACACACACACACACACACACACACACACACACACACACACACATATATATATATATATTTGTGTGTGTGAGTGTGTGTGTGTGTGTGTGAGTGTGTGTGTGTGTGTGTGTATGTGTGTGTGGTGTGTGTGTGTGTGTGTGTGTGTGTGTGTGTGTGTGTGTGTGTGTGTGTGTGTGTGTGTGTGTGTGTAAGGGCTATCGTCTGTGTATGATCAAAGTTCCTATAACCTTTCAGTTCGGATAACCTAAACTAAAAAGAGGTTAGAAACAGGTTGAATGACATGCCAAGACCACTTAAGCCAAAATGGTTTCGATTACACGAATTACAGAATTATTGTATAATAATATTATTATGGATTATAATGAAAAAATAATATATTTCAAGCTGTAAATATTTGTATATTTACATAATATTGGCTTGAGATAAATTAAATAACAAGAAAACACTAGGCTCTTGTAAACGATTCAATTGAAAAATTACAAGAAGAACGCCTGAAATATCGCAAACCGCACAACATTTGACTGATTGAAAATCGAGGCTATTGAAACCAAATAAAAACAGTATAATTTATAGGTCAAATCTGCTACAGTCACTTTGAATAACTGAGAGTCAGTTCATTTGAAAGTATTTCCCTGTACCTACCAAGAATCAAGATATTCTACTTTAGCAAAGTGCAAATTATTCCGACTGTGCTTCTAGACTAAACAAAGTTTATTTATTTTTAATTAAAATTTATATTTTTTAAATTAGTTTTAACACTTAACCATCCATTACTTCGGTGTTAGCAAACATATCAAGACAATTTCTAATTATAAAGCACATGTTCCAGAATGCTATAGGCTTAGTTAAATTAACCACACGAACTGCATTTTACATAAATACATTAAATTATAAATTTCATCCAGTACTGGATTCCACTTAATGTCGGGGTTTGAAAATATTGTTGACGTTTTCGTTTCTTTGATTATAGTATTACCATCTTCAGGAACATCCACCCCTGACTTTCACCCTTAATTATCTAATTATTAACTTTTCAAAAATAGTTATTATTAAATAAATAAATTTTAGAGCAGTTTTCTTTAATTTATTATTTTTTAAAATTTATTTTCCAACTTAATTTCAAGAACTTTATTTATTTTTATGACGAGAGAAGTAAGATTTTGTTTTCTAATATGATTTAAAATTGAGCGACAACACACATTTTAAAATCTTGTGAACCCCTCTAAACCGTTCTGTTAACCTCCTTTTAATACGAATTATATAGTGAGCCTTTGTCAATATAAACAATTTTCTGAGTTCTTTATCAAAAGTATGACTTGAACTTTAGGAAGAGTTTTTGCTTTAAGACGGACATTCGTTGAGACGGACAACCCTCAGCCCCTATCTGTCTGTTAAAACGAGCTCATCTATGAATATAAAACTACAAACAAGAAACAATAAAACAATATAATATTATTGTAGTTGCAAATATTTCTGAAGAACGACGGAAAATGTATTCTTCGATTAGTAAAATCCGTTCCAGAAGATTTTTGCCGTCAGGAAAAAGTAACTATCCATTACGTAGAAAATAATTAATTCAATCTAAAAGCAAACATAACCTACTACAGGTGGCCGTGGCTAATAATAGTCCTGCAATCACAGAAATAAATTATAAATGGCAAACACTTCCTGAACGTGTCAGCTGTGGAAATCAGTTTTCATTTTAAATGGTAATTGACCTGATATTGAACAATGGTATATAATGAAATACAGCGTTGCCACATTTCAATTGTTACTGAAAGTTCTAGGTTATGTAATGACACACAACGGCAATTGTTTTGGAAAGGAATTCTTGAAAGACTTTATCGATGTGGTATTGTTTAGTAACCTTTGTAGATGATTTATCTATGATTGTGAGACTAATTGAAAATTTTTGTAACAAAAAGAATAGTTAAACGAAAAGACATCTCCGCAGACTGGAATGAGAGTTACTTGCGTCTAACCATCAGCAAAAATCTATTAGTTTTATGCGCTGAATAAACTATATTTCAATTCAATGTTAATTAACGAAGCTCCGAGAAAGAATAAAATTGTGAAACTGTCCTATAGATACAATTAAAAACTTCATTGTTTTACCATGTATAGACCATTGAACAGAATAAAATCTGAATTTATCTCGAAATTTAAAACTTAAAATGTTACAATAGGGATTTTGCCAATCGAGGATATCGCCCTTTTAATTATTTACTCTACTACCAGTGATAGCTATGATAAGGTTCAATTAAAATTTTTTCAATAAAAGAAATACATATAAAAATACGAAAGAATTAAAAAGTAAATTACAGAAATGTAGGCGAAACTTTACGGTGTAACCTTTAATAGTCTAGATACTGAAAAAAACTCCACACATTTTAAAACAAATTTGAGCAAGCATAAAAATTGGATTTAATAAAGTACAAGATAAAAACTTAAGATACAAGTAATTGAAGTAAATAATATTTTAAAAAAATAATTTTTTTGACAGATCAGCGGTACAGATCTCGGGACGTAAAAACTAAATTATAAAGCACGTGAAAAATAAATTTAAAAAAATCTTATCTGGTTTCACCACACTCGTCACTTTTAACAATTTGGACAAACGTAACCAGGAGAAAGTTAGAATAATATTCACGTTTTAAATCATTAATAAAACTCACTTCTACTAATTTGGACCACAAATATAACTAGTAAATTTGTACTTTTATGGTATTACCTAATTTTACCAAGAAGAGCTTTTTTAACAATAAATGGTAAGATTTTTGTATTCCTATTTGTCGGTTTTGAGCATTTTAAAAATGGACTTCACAATGTGGTAGCTGAGTTAAAAATGAACAAAGCGAGCCCTATCGGGAATTTACAGAAAGGTATTAGCTTTCATACCCTCTCACTCCCCTCCAAACCAAAATATTCGACGTAGTACTGCTCTGTCAGTCAGTCAGAGAAGGAGGGGGTTTGGTGGCCCCCGAGGTTATGCAGCGTCTGTCACGCGACAATGGCTGCGGGTAGGAATGTGGGAACAGGGCTTTTTGGTTCGGGCTGGATCTGAGGAGAGGTTTCTGAAAAGCAGGACGTTATAGTGGGTGGGACGGATCAGGTTTTAATGCTGGGGGACAACGTTTATTATTTATGTGGGACTGGGCTGACTGAATTTTTTTTTTTTTTTTTTTTTTTTTTTTTTTTTTTTTTTTTTTTTTACATGACAATAATTTTTTGCACATGCATTTACATGTGTGTAGAGAAGGTGTTGTGACATATAGTGTAGTAATGTGTAATATTTAACATAAAGAAGTTGAGTTAGGTGGAGGTGATAGAGCGTTTAGGATTGTTGTTATGGAGGGTCTAGAAGGATTCTGGGACGGGGGCGGAAGATGGGAGGGGGTCCAGACATATCGCTGATGTTCCGGATATGGGGGTAGCTGGAACTTTCGGCAGTGCCGAAGAGCTTTGAGGAGAGGGAACGGACGAAATCTGAAAGGGTGGGAGCGTGAAAGGAGTGACGGAGTACTGCTCTGTTGGAGTACCACAGTATATATAGGTAGGTGTTTATTTACTGGAGGCGGTATAGAGTTTCATCTCTTTTTTCTGTGGAAGGGGTTGCATCTTACGCCGTGGGGCTGGTTTCTACACTAATGGTCATAATTATAAGATTAATGAAAACGGAGACGGAAAAAAAGATTATTAAACAAATTAAACATTTAATATTAACTGTGATTACAAATATATATAATTAAATAGAAACAACATATGAACAATAACAAGTAAGCCTACACATAACAAGTCAATATCAAGAACAGCAACAGATTTAACTTAGGCCATCCATGACAGCCAGCCTCTGTAAAGCTCCGCACCCTACAGTCCCTTGGATATAATCAAGGAAATTGGACTCCAACACGCGCATACGGCCTCGCTTGTAGTCAGCCATAGCATGTGTAGCCAGCAACCCGTCGGGACTGCGATACACCAGTTTGAAGTTACCCCGGCCGAAGTTTTCATTGGAATCCCACTGATAAACGTCACCTGAACCTTCATAACGGAAGAAGATACAAGGGCCGTTATCAGTGCCTAGGATAACCATCCTTCGAGGCTTTATCCCTACGTCCTGCACCTTTCCGGAAGTAGAGCCGCTCTGTATGTGCTGCGTCTTGATGGAGAATATCCGGTTGCTGGAAAGGTAGGTAAAGTAGAGTGCGTCGCCGCTGGGTTTGTGTATCAGAGTGAGGTACAAGACGTCGCGACGAGTGCACCCCTTTGTGACAGCTTCGGGCAACACCAGACGGAAACCTTTACCAGCTGACACGTCGTAAACTAAGATGGTGCACGTGGCGGCGTCGCTTATGTAGATAAAACAGCGGCCTTCTGAATCGTAGTTGACGACAAGGTACTGGAGACGGGAGGATTCAGAGATCAAATCGCACAGGTCGATGTTATGCACCAACTGGAAAATATTGTTTCGTTGAAAACGTATTTGATGTAAGGTACCACATAATGTCTTATACTAAAGATATCAGATAACGATGTGAATGCCTGAGTATCAACTAAAGCAAGTTAGGATTTAATTTTAAAATGGCTTGAACCAAAAATATGTTTATAGATTTAAATTTATGGTGAAGTAAAACTATAGAAAGGTTATAACAGAAAGGAGAGGTTGAATATAAAGGAAGATATCAAATTATGTAAGAAATTAAAATAATTTGTTTAATGATGATTCAATGCAAAGCCAAAGTAGACCTAGTTCTGGAAATATACATTCAAAATTACACACAAATACTAATTACAGAACTACAGATATTTTACTGAATATAGTTTTTTTACGTAATGCCTACTTATTTAAAAAAAAACTGTAATGTAAAACAAATATTTTACACAGCATTTTGTTGACGTATTACAACAAATAGTGGTTTTTCTAAAATGTCTAACCATTAAGTCACAGAAGGCTAAACAAATTCGGGGTTAAGGTCTGGTTCTTAATATGAAAAAAAAACATTAAATATTTTCCCATTTTTTAAGATGAATTCAAATTTAACTTTTCATTTAACTTAAATATTGAAGTATATTTTTATTGTATAATTCTATATTTGTAAGAATTACTGGAATTAAGACATTGTTGCAATTGTAGAAAAGTCAGCTTAGCCGAGGGTTTTTCCAATGGATCAAAGGAGCAGATAGCTTATAAGTTTTATTTTGACAAGAAGTTTTATTTATATTTAATAGTTGTTTAAATGTTTAAAATTTGTGCAACCACTTAAAAATACACCAAACCTAAATATATTTGTATGAAATGAATTAATTAATATAACTGGCAATAAATTAAACACCAAAATACAAGACTAATAAAATAATATAATAACTATCCTAATGACTATGTAAATTCAAATGTTTAAGTACATTTCGGTGACCGAGACATCATCATCATTAGAGGGTAAAGCTACAATGAGTTAAAAACGATCTTTTTGTTACGGTCTTTGGTTTATTTTCTATTTTAATAACCTTAACATTACTATAATTATTAACATTTAATTTTAAGTTTCGTTTAATTTTGCATCAATCTGAATCAGGCTAATTTACGAACATGGAATGCGCATTTCAAAAGTTTGCTATTTTTTCTTTCTTGAAATCACTATGTGACACTAAATAGAGAGCCGTAAATACAACCTCCATAATTGTTATAATAGCTCTTATGCAACAAGTATTTCGTAAAATATATTATAATGTCTATAAAAATATTCAAAACGGAGTTTTAGAAACCTAATAATATTTTTTTAAAATATTAACAAGCATTAAACAGTATTTAGGTTTTTATTTAGTTAATTAGAGCTTAGCTAGAGAACTCTTCACAACGGTAAAAAAAATCACTGAAGAAGGCGACATTGTCACCGAAACTAAAATGTGTTATACACTAACGCGTTCTATTAAACTAATATGTGGTGAGATTCTGAGTTAACTATTTTATTTTTTTTACCATTGTTGAATATTTAGGTTATGTATTATTTAGTAAAAATATATGAGTTTAGCTTGTGAGCAAAGGTCTTAAATAGTAATAAATATAAACTACAACCGATAATTAATTTTCTCAAAAGCTTTTCACTACCGTTAATGAGTATAAATACAATGTTATTATAACAACAACATTATTAACAATAAACCCAACAATACAAACATTATTAAAGAAATAACCAATACAAAAGTTACCAAGATAAAACCTTTATGCACGTCGACACATAGGCCGACATCATCATCTTGGTAGCGTTTGTATTCGTGTTTTATTATTATTAATTTTGTAGTATTGGAAAGATTGTCAAATAATTTTAAACTAAACTTTCATAATAACTGGGGCTTCTTATTAGGACCTATTCAGTGGCGCACTCAGAAAATAATTATGGGGGGGGGGCTAACCGGGGGACCCTGGGCCAACCAATGGAAAACCTTTTAAAAATTCGTAAGAATAACCGGTATTTTAAGGCATTGCTTTAAGTTTATTTTAGCTCTTTGAGTGCAAGTTTTGAGTAGGGACTATAGAAATGAATGATATAACCCAGCAGATAAAATAAGATTTTAGGTTTTATTTTGACAAAATCTTGTTATATCAGCTGTCTTACAAAACAAAATTGAGTCTTCTTTTGGCCTTCTTCAGTATGGATAATACACTGTCTGTGTCAACTGGAATTTCCCTGTGGATATTAAGATTTAGCCTACTATCAGACATCGTGTTTCTTAGGTATGTCTTGATTCTCCGAAGAGTGGAAAACGAGCGCTCTGCTGTGCTGGTCGATACAGGTATAGTGATGAAAATCTTGAGTAGGAAAGATTGTTTTATCACAAATATTTAGAAAATCAATTGCATTGACATGGTGTGCATTGTGTTGTTGGAGAAAAGCTTGCCAAAATTCCATTTCTGCCATCAACACGTTTAAGTTGTTGTTTTCCAAATCTTCTTCATAAACTTCAATCAACTTCAAAAACGCCTCTTTCATCTCTTTACTTTCTTCACTATGCTCTGGATAAGTATGAAGCAAGCAGTGAAACCCTTTCATAATGTTCTTGTGCTTTAAGAGACGTTCTTCAATGCAGGAAATAAAACTTTCAATCCAGGGGATGAATACGTTAATTCTATAAAATTGTTCTGTGCTTTCGGCTGAGGCATTGCTTCTGTGTGTCTGCCTCCCAACAATCCTTGGAACACTAATTGTAGTTTCAATCAATTCGGCCATTTTTTGTGCCTCTTGAAACAAGGCTGAAAACTCTTCATCGACTTTTTCTCTTAGTGACTTCAGACTCTGAAGTACATAGTCAGCATAGTTCAAAGCAGCCCAGAGATCCGCATCACTTGACTGTAGCTTTTGACACAATATCAAAGTGTAGCTGAGTAGCTTTTCAGCTGATACTAGAGCTACAATATACTCTGATTGACATATAGCTGTCAAAAGGACATCGGCGCCTGAAGATGTGTCCTTATCATCAAAACACTTGATTTCTTCTAAGGATGAAATGATAGGGCTGTACAGCTCCTTTATGACGAGGACAGCATCATGCCTTTGAACCCATCTGGTTGGGCATAGCTGTTTGAGTTTTTGTTTCTTAGTTTTTGGTGCTATGGTTTCAATTTTTCCCTGGAGAACATTTTGCCTCTTTGGTGTGTTAAAAAAAGACCATACTTTTTCAGTAGTGCCAAAACAATTTCTGATAGATCTGACCTCTGCAGCATTTGTAATGGCTAAGTTAAGGCTGTGCGACGCGCAGTGTACATATACTGCCTTCGGGCAACGTTTCTGCACAACAGCCTGAGCACCTTTCACCTTTCCGCCCATGACTGATGCGCCATCATATCCTTGTCCTCTCAGATCTTTTATTTCAAGATTGCACTCTTCAAGCCCTTTCAACAGTGTTTCTCCAAGCACCTCGCCAGTCGTTGACTCTAGAGGCACAAACTGCAAAAACGTTTCATTAATCTTATAACCATCCTTCGTGTTATGAGAGACATACCTCACAGACAATGAAAACTGTTCTTGAGTCGACACGGCTGTAGTCTCATCAGCTAACACACTGAAAAAAGTAGCATCTTTAACATCTTTGATTATGCGACTTTTTATTACTTTGTCACAAGCATCAATGATTTGGTTTTGCATGTTCCAGCTTATATAAGTGGCATTTTTACCTCATGACTTGAAATGGTCTCTTAATTTTGCATCACCTGCTTCAATACGCATCCACAATAGTGCTCTGAAATTCCCCTCATTATCATCTGGCATTGCGTCTAAGTTGAAGTCTCCATAGTCTCTGTGGCCTCGAAGAGCTATTCCCTGTGGTCCATAAAAAATTACCGTTTCTATTATGGATTTTAACCTCTCCGCAGTTTCTTTCGCCTGATTGGCTTTGCCTACATCCAAAGATCTGTCTATGGGATTCATCTTCCCTCCCATTACTGTTTTCAAATTGTTGAAATCGATCATGGCATGTTTGTGGTATTGTAAATGAGAATGTGACTCAAATTTTTCAATAGCCTTTTTCCAATTTTGGAATCCTTCTTGGACAAGCTGACCTGTTTTCTGGGGTGATCTCATACCCACTTCAGTTGGAGCAAAGAGTACACAATAAGTGCAGTAAGCCCGGTTTTCTATCTCAGAGTATGACAACCACTTATACTTTTGCAACCAGGAATACAAAAACTTCCTCTCCTGCTTTCCATGAGTCGTCGCTGGAAACTTGTAGTTGGAAGATGGAGCCCACAGGTTTTCCAAAACATGTAACTTCTCTGTGCCTGAGAGCCACTTATTTTTGTACAAAGAAATGTCCATTTTACTGCTGCATTCTATGTTGACATTGTCCGATGTATGACTGGAGCTTGAGGCTGAAGTACCAGCTTCATCAAGAGCAGGACTGGCCAATTTCTTCCGATCAGGCTCTCCAATCTAACCCAAAATAATTTAAGCAAATTAATATTAGGTCACTTCCATGCGTGACAATTTATTTCGTAGTTGTAGTGAAATGTAACTCTCGTAAACCAGTATTCAGTATGCGATGTATCTACTATTGGCGGATTTAAAAACTGAATGTATTTTTTCTTCTTTTTTTTCTTGAGGGGGGGGGGGCTACAGCCCCTTTAGCCCCCTCCGTGGGTGCGCGCCTGGACCTATTGGTTTTAATCACACTTTAGTAAAATCGTGCCTTTAGTGTTTTCTCGAAATAATTATTTTAAGTTTTGTTCGTGGTATTACCTTATATTAACACGAGAATAGTTTGTTAACTTAGTATTATTAGGATTTACATTATAACTGTTATTTTCAAATGATGCGAAATCTATTTCTTTATATTTATTCATGCTTTTTTTTAAAAACAATGTAAATAATATTATGTAAGAAGTATTATTTTAAAAAGGTCATTCAACAATAAATTGAATTACTAATAAATTCAAGAAAATGTATCTGAGGAATGGATAAAGACAGTTTCGTATACTGAATCACCGAAGCCGGCTTTTTCAGAAGATTAACAGACTTATAAACTATTTTCAAAACCTCTATTGATTTCAAATTAACAATGTTTTTAGCCCCAACGTATGTGCGATTATTTTGAAAGTTAGAGCCCTTTCATATATGTCTCTCTCCCATGGTAGTGTTATGCAAATAACGGGCATGTCTTGTATAAACTACTTAGCTGAAAACATTTCCTTTCTCTACCAGAATATTTATGTCTTTGCATGTACCAAGCCCAACAATTCATCAGCATACATTCACTTTAGCTTGCCTTTATCTCAACTTAAAGTAGTTAAATATAGTTTAAATTCGTGATCATCAATACTAACTTTAAAACTTTACATGTAGAGAATGAGTCTATTGTGTGTATTTTTTCTCAAGTATTGTTACCAAGCAATGAAAGTTCCGTACATGTTAGGTTTATAGTTCTTACTTCGCAGAAATGAACATTCAGGTAAAATATAACAGATTATTGAACAAAGAATGGGTCTATATGAAAGAATATATAACTAACCAGTATTACATGTAGTTTTACAGGAACAAAATAAAACAACACGATCATAAAAAAAACACTTAGATTGTTTGTATTCAAATTAGGGAACAAATCTATTTCCGGCCTTCTGAAGTTTTCATTTTAAACTATAAAATCCATCTATTTGTTTTCATAAATCCTTACACATTTAGCTCTTGAAGGCGCTCAGTCGTGAATATTTACATCAATAACGTAAATAATTGAAGTTTCTTGATGTAATTCTCTTGAATTCACTGATTAAACCAATTTACTACTTAACTAAGTGAATACGCAAATGCTTACTTGCTGACGCGTTTCATAACAGTCGTTCTTTTTACGAAGCTAACCCTCTATTGGCGGAATTTCGGCAGTTTACAAACGGTCTGACGGGGATGGATTTATGACAGTGGAGTGGGGGTGAGGTGTCGGCGTCTTGTGTTATGAACTGGAAAAGGCTATTGGCTTCAAAGTGTGTGTGATCGTTTAAATTTTCCCTGTCTGTTGCGTAGTGTTTATAGATTTCATATTTTTCTAAGGTTGTTAGTTTTTTACTCTGTTTCAATGTGTGTAGAACATTTAAATTAGTGTGCGTTGGTAAATCCAGCTACGCAAAACACCTAAAAAACACCCAACACACACACACCGACATACACACTAATTTAAATATTCTACACACATTAAAACAGAGTAAAAAACTAACAACCTTAGAAAAATATGAAATCTACAAACACTAAGCAACAGACAGGGAAAATTTATTAAACGATCACACACACTTTGAAGCCAATAGCCTTTTCCAGTTCATAACACAAGACGCCGACACCTCACCCCACTCCACTGTCATAAATCCATCACCGCCAGACAGTTTGTAAACTGCCAAAATGCCGCCAGTAGAGGGTTAGCTTCGTAAAACGAACGATCCTTTTGAAACGCGTCAGCAAGTAAGCAATTACGTATTCACTTAGTTAAGTAGTTTAAAATTAGTAAATAATTGCAATTTACTGATCTAGTGCGAAACGCGCCTGATGGAAAATGTCAGTAAGTAGGGGGTTTTTATCAAGTGATGTCAATAGAAATATTTTTATAAAAGGCTCAAGATGTACAACACAAAAACTGCAAACAATTAAAATTAATTTTAAATGCTTTTTTTAAATCAACAATCCACGATATTTTAGTAATGTCAGTTTTCCAATACCTAGTTTCGTAACCAACCATATATTTGGTATCTAGAAAACGTCAAGAGAAATGTATAAAAAGTAATAAATTTAAAAAAAAATGTTGATTGCTCTCAGCCTAGGTAAACAAAGAAAAATCTTTAGGTACTTTTTATTAATTAATTACAATTATTATAAAAATTTATATAAATGTGACGGAATCCCAATATTAAGTGGCAAAATAGCAAGCGAAATTAACTATTAAAACCAATTATTAAAATTAACGAATGACTTAATATTAGAAAATTTTTGATAGCATCTGTATCATCCACTACAAGTTCAAAACAATGTATGTGAACTTGACTGAATGAAGGAAAAGTATTTTATTAACAATTGAAAATTTGAACAAGTATAAAGATATATATGTATATATATATATATATATATATATATATATATATATATATATATATATATATATATATATATATCGCAATATGTATTCTTGTGTATTAATAAAGAACAAAAGTCAAAATACAAATACAAGAATTATAATTGAATTTACAATTCAAAGCTTTTCGTTGGCTAACATTACCAACATCATCAGGAATATTAAACAATTCTAATTTAATAGAATTGTTTAATATTGCTGATGATGTTGGTACTGTTAGCCAACGAAAAGCTTTGAATTGTTAATCCAATTATAATTCTTGTATTTGTATTTTGACTTTTGTTATACATATATATATATATATATATATATATATATATATATATATATATATATATATATATATATATAGGGAGAATGTGAACCAACAGTAGAAATTGAAAAAGAAACATTTTGTATCCTAAACATATTTAAGAAACTAGAGCAAAATAAGTTTGAAAGTTGTCATGGGACATAAAAAATGTAATGTATCTCAACTAACCAAATATACATTGTTCTTAGATTGTCTAGTTTTTGTATCGAATGATAAAAAAAAAAACCAAGGATAAAACATATAAAATAATGTTAGACATACGCTATGACTTACATTTCCAGTTCTGGTATTGAAAGCCAAGACCTTCGGCTTACATTTGCGCACCGGATGTTCCAGAGCGTTTACTATACCCACATCTAGCACCCACAAGAGATCATCAGCGTCCAGAAAGATGTCCACAGCGTTCTGAATGGCGTTACAGTTGCCCTCCTCTTGCATGCTCCAGGAAGGAAATGGTTCCAGGACGCTATGGCAGCTCTTAGACTTGAGGGAAGTGACTGCTAGTGTAGCTGGCACCCCGGCCCTAAACCTACACAAGGAATGTTCTACGTGAAGCAATTTACCTCTGAACTTTATGATACTAAATTAGCTATATCCATTTGATTAGAAGATAGCATGAGGAATGTACTTCGAATTTAATTTTAAGCCATACAATTTCCAAATCGTTATTTTTTAAACAATAGGTACTAAGAAGTAGATGGTTTATAAAAGTCGTTAACAACAAGAAAAAGTTTAACAGGTATGAATTTTGTACAGTCAGACGGAATACACAGACGGCTACAAGAGCATGAAAGATTAAATAGAAAAAGAAATAGGTTGTCAAAAAGGCCATACTTTACAAATATTCTAAGAATTTTAGAATTAGTGTCAATAATTAAAAGTAGAATAACAACAATTGAATAACCTAATAAACGCAAGGGTAAAAACATTGCCGTAGTAAATGCATATAATCGGTCTTGTTGCACCATTACTCGTAAAGGCATACAAAGATTGCAGTGAAAAGAATATGCGTTATAACAACTATGAAAATCAAGTTTTTGTTATGCATGCCTGTGCTGCCATGATATTTCATTCCAAAAACGAGATGATAATGCTTTAGGAGGTTATTGAATTTGTTTTGGCAACAGCAACACACATTCTGATATGAATTGCCTTTTTATTAAAAACATTAATAAATTGTAGGACCTATATTTGCTGTAGTTTTATTAGAATCTTGGTGAGGCAATACATTGTTGTCCGTACTATACGATCTTGCTCACGCCTGAGCAACGAGACTATCGAAAACGTCTTGTCTCAGTACGTTTTCATTAATTTACCTAAATTGTAAGTTCACAAGTTGCTGATCTGACTACTAAAAACGTTAATGTGTCGCCAAACATCATGGACAGAAAACCCACAAATTTCACTTTACTCGAGCAAAAGGAAACAGAATTTTGTGAATGACGAATCTTTCCAAGTCAACCGTTGAAGTAAAATAGTTATTGAATAAATGAGAATAATAAATATTATTAAATGTACAGTCAATGTTAACAACAAAGTACAGTCTATGCCCGAGCGAGCCTATAAATATTAGATGTGTGAAAGGGATTGTAGGTCTATAGGACGACCTTGTAAAAAAATCTGTGTCGTTTGAAAGGCTTTGGGAAAGAAAAGCCCTTGATAGATGTAAATAAACAATCACTTAGGCCATATCAGAAATAAACTCAATGTAACTCATTATACATAGGTTGAAATTTAAGTTATACATAAGTTAAATCACTTCATATTTTTTATCCATATTTATTATTTATTCACAAATTACTTACATAAAATACATACAACAATTTCATTTATGAACCGGTTTCTTTCTGTTAACGGACGCACAAATTGCAAACTTGTTTGAAGTCGTCACTTTTAAATCATATATTTCCAAATAGTATCACTTATGTGTTTTCCAGAGCAGTTGTTTCTTTTTCAATATCCTAAATATGAAAATGCAAGAGAATAACAATTTGGGGCTTAGTTAAGTTATCTATCAGCAATAGTTTTGCGATATTACTCGACCAACGTTTACAGTATCTTAGTTTATTCACGGCATACATTCACTGACATTTATATTTTGTCTCTTCATTTAAAATCACGAAGGTTAAAGCAAACATATATTAAACATTTACCAACTAATCAAGGTTATATTAAACATTTACCAACTAATCAAGGGTTATATCAAACATTTACCAACTAATCAAGGGTTATATTAAACATTTACCAACTAATCAAGGTTATATTAAACATTTACCAACTAATCAAGGGTTATATTAAACATTTACCAACTAATCAAGGTTATATTAAACATTTACCAACTTATCAAGGGTTATATTAAACATTTACCAACTAATCAAGGTTATATTAAACATTTACCAACTAATCAAGGGTTATATTAAACATTTACCAACTAATCAAGGTTATATTAAACATTTACCAACTTATCAAGGGTTATATTAAACATTTACCAACTAATCAAGGTTATATTAAACATTTACCAACTAATCAAGGGTTATATTAAACATTTACCAACTAATCAAGGTTATATTAAACATTTACCAACTTATCAAGGGTTATATTAAACATTTACCAACTAATCAAGGTTATATTAAACATTTACCAACTAATCAAGGGTTATATTAAACATTTACCAACTAATCAAGGTTATATTAAACATTTACCAACTTATCAAGGGTTATATTAAACATTTACCAACTAATCAAGGTTATATTAAACATTTACCAACTAATCAAGGGTTATATTAAACATTTACCAACTAATCAAGGGTTATATTAAACATTTACCAACTAATCAAGGTTATATTAAACATTTACCAACTAATCAAGGGTTATATTAAACATTTATCAACTAATCAAGGGTTATATTAAACATTTACCAACTAATCAAGGTTATATTAAACATTTATCAACTAATCAAGGTTATATTAAACGCATTTAATTTTAGTTTTATGTTTTAAAATGTTTTCGAACTTTGTAAACCTTTTTTTAAATTGCCCATTAAAAAATACTACATATTGCTCCGAAACAAAATGATCGTTTAAGCGCTTTGTTAAAACTCAAGTTTTGTAATTCAGGGCTTTGTAGCAACATAAAATGAAGTTATAATGACCTGATAATGATAACTCGGTCATCGAGACATACAAAACTATTTATTCTGTAAATCTTTGTAAAATAGTTATTATTATATTAAATCGTGTTTTTGAGTTTATTGTTAATTATATTAAACACAATTTTACAGAAGAAAACCTTTCTTCGACACTTTCCCTAATTAATCACACTTTGAAAACAATGAATATAACACATTTCTTTTAAAATTATTTCCGCATAGCTTTGTGTTTATGACAGAAATAAAATCCGAAAAAATAAAGTAAGGTACAATGTTTTAATTAATACTCGAGCACTCGCTTACCTTGGTATAACGACATAGGCCAAATCATCGCTGATCTGTGCACGTGTAGCGATCACGTTCTTGCAAATGTACTTGCCGGAGTTCTTGTAGATGTTCTTGGTCGTAGAGCATGGCCACAAGAATTCCCCTCCCGTCCACTGTACGACGGCGTTGCCCTTGTCAAACTTCTCGTAGGCTGCATGGACCAGTTGAGCCAGAAGGAAGAAGGCGCATAAAAACTTCATATTAATTTCTGGACGGAAAAATATTCGGTTGTTAAACTAGAATATGAATTAAGGAAACAAAACGTTTTTGAAGCACCAGCCTAACAGTACTGCGCCAAGTTTCTAGTATTTTATTTATTGAAGGAGGTTTTAAATGGGATCTTATAGCGATATGAAGAATTAATGATTGCCTTATTGTAAATAAATGAAATTAAAACAAAGAGTTTTGCCAGAAGAAGTGAACTTATTGCGGCAAATAAGCTATCGCTTATGTTTATACAAGTTTTATCTTCATTTTCACCATTTATGTTCACGGAGAAAGTTTTAAAGTTATTACGATAATCGATAATACATATATATATATATATATATATATATAGGCTATATATATATATATGTGTGTGTGTGTGTGTGTGTGTGTGTGTGTGTGTGTGTGTGTGTGTGTGTGTGTGTGTGTGTGTGTGTGTGTGTGTGTGTGTGTGTGTGTGAGTGTGTGTGTGTGTGTGTGTGTGTGTGTGTGTGTGTGTGTGTCTGAGTGTGTGTGTGTGTGTGTGTGTGTGTGTGTGTGTGTCTGAGTGGGTGTGTGTGTGTGTGTGTGTGTGTGTGTGTGTGTGTGTGTGTGTGTGTGTGTGTGTGTGTGTGTGTACATCGATAAAGAAGTAGTTTCTATATTGGGATTAAGTAAAGAGTCTCCCAAGCAGAAATTGAATTATTATTAGCTTTATGTCAATGGCGAGGAGGTTTTACATTTATTCTAGCTACAGACACTACAGAATGTAATTTCACTACGCCGCAGCTAACGTCTTGAAATCAGATTAAGCTGTATAAAATACTTTCTCAAATAGAAAATATTTTCCCCAATATTACAATATTACGTTAAATATTCTTATTATTTATATCGTAAATTGTAAGTTGGTGTCATGACAGAAGCGTCCAACGATTATTAGTACGTCACCGAAATCTCAAAAATAATATAGTTTTTAAAAGAGTCATTTTTAAATTATTAATTATTTCCACAATCTTCTCACGAATAAGTTAATTCTTTGCGTAAAATAGTCCAGCGGAGGTCCCTTAAAATTTAAATAGTCAACGCAGGAAGATATGTATAAAGCAACTTTGTCCCCGTCATTGGAAGTTGAAAACATCTCATCGTAAAGTCGGTGAGAACTGATCATAGTGCTTAGTTTTATGAACAATAAAATGAAAGCCTAATGTTAGAAACGTTTGGAGTGATTACGTCACCGAGTCATTATTCACAAACCACATCGAAATAATTGGTATTCTTGAATGTTGTAGTCCTTTACGTTCGGTGAAACATAATTTATCACTGTTACATTAGTTTATGACTATCCAAACTTTAAATTTTGTAAATATGTAAAACCTTACTGAGACAGAACCTTTTTGATCGAAAACGTACTGTCTCAGTAAGTTTTTACAAATTTACAAAATTTAAAGTTGGGATAGTCATAAATAAACTAATGTAAAAGTCAATAATTAATTACTATTAAAAATATTTGTAATTTTCGAAGTATCCGTTAAAGATACGCTTTTTATAAAAAATTCTAGTCATCCTTTTAATTCTTTCAGATTGTAGCCATTCCTTCGAATCTTTTGCATAACGTCACATGTGTTATCGGTAATTTTAAAAGAATTTAGGAAAACTTCATTATAAAAAAAAAACACGATTCAAATAGTTTTCATAGTTATTATTTTGTAACCAATTGAATGTAGAACAAAATCGTATCAATTGACAACATTTTATGAATTGAAATCTATATTCGTACAATATGTAAGTGCATTATTCTTAAAACGACAAAATCTAAAAATTTAGTTCGAAATAAAATTTTTGCTTCGCAGCATCTTTTACTTTGTGTTTAGTGACGCTATTGGAAAGACCATGCAAACCTAAACCAAATCTATATGTAATTAGTTACTTGTTACGAAAATAAAACATCATAACAAAATAAATTAAAAATATTCAAGAAATAACTTACACTGCGAACATACTCATAGAAATATAATGTTGCAAGGCGATATTCACTGTTTATGTATACAAGTAAATGGCAAACATATTTTTCATAAGTTACTTTTAAAATGTAATATTTTACCATCCCAAAATTTTGTTTCTTTATCGTCTCTGATTTTTAAATAGAGTATAGCCTACATATTATATCTTCTATATACAGATACACATATATTGTTTGCAATATACATATCATAATATAATGTATTATTCATGATTATTTAAGCCCTCGAATAACGTATTAAAAGAATGAGAATATGGTTAAAAAAAATTGAGTCAAACATATTTATTTTAATAATGCAACGATTATCAAGCCCTGAGGACAATATTACACTGCTTTTAGTTACATATACAACATATTGTATAATTACATATACAATCATTTAAAATTTTATAAAATTTAGTCAAGAGGTTAACGCAATAACTCACTACAGTAGGAAGAGTAATAAAATTTTAATTTATTGCAATGAGTGTAGACTACTTGGATTTTGTAGTATTTTATTTGTGTAATTAAAAACAATGTAATATTTTTATCAGGCGACGAACTAGTTGCCGAAACGTTGCTTTATTATAATAAATATCATTGACTCGATTATAAATCGTACTCTCGTTCATATAAATTGAATTATATATTATAATAAAACTGTGAGTGAGATTAAGTGACAGCAACAACTATTGTACATAAACTGAAGATACGACCCCACAGAAAAGTTTCTGTTTCAAACTTGAAAAAAAAATTATAACTTTGTATTATTTTAAGAAGGGGGGGGGGGGTAAAATATTAATCTGGCACTAAAGATTGAAAATCGAATACTCTAAACCAAAAAATGACTATATAGACGCTTTAGTTGAAAGGTTAGAAACGTCAAAGATAAAAAATGCTCCGACAATTTGTACATACGGCACTAAACTTTAGATCGCTGAACAATGGTCATTATACTAAAACAAAAACACACAATAATTACGTTTGATATATTATACACTCTTCCTAATCAGTGTTAGGAGAGCTTAGTTTTAATAGTCATTTAATGCGTCATTTCAACACGAGACACGGGACCTTCTTCATATTTTAGCTGAAACTAAGCGATAACATATAATTTCATACAACAGCTGATTTTATGTTGTAGAATCTGTTTTAACACGTAAGTTGTTTTACTTTATTTATTGTATATTTTTCAGTTATTATTATTAATAACAAATGTTATTATTCAACATTCTTTATCAGTTAATAAATATAATAATTTATTTATATTTCGATAAATCTTACTTAACTAAACGTAATGATAATGAGTACTTACTTCTATATAATGATAATATATTTTATTCTTAAGAATGTCTTATAGTTTAAATTAAATTAGTTAAATAAAATTTGCACTCAGTAAACTTTCACTCTGTAATAAAGGTGTTCTATAAAATACATTTATGTAAACTAAACTAGATTGTATAAAAGCTCTATTTAGTACATTGCATTAGTGTATTTACTTCTGTAGGCTTCCCACTGCTGTCATGTTGTAATTTTGTTTTAATTTCTTAACCTTTCTTCACTGATTTTATAATTTATGTTATTATTGTTGAAGATGATTATGATGGCATTGCCTTGCATCAAAGTTCGTTCTACGTTGCCTTATGATAATCGTTTTGAAAAACTCTTCTCCTCTAAGGATATATTCAGAATAGAATATTTCTTAAGGAAATAATTTTTTTTCTGGCTATAGGAAGGGGTCTCGATATAAGTGATAACAAAATAAAGCTAACAGTTTCACAAAGTTTCTTTAGACATAAAGAAAATCGCCGAACATATGAATTTATACATTTTTAATTCAAATTTCATATCTTCATTGATGAAATAATTCATTAAAGATTAATATTTATTGCTGTTAATAATAATTTAATGCGAGTAACAAAAAACATGTGTTAGATGTTTACTGAATACAAATTATTTTAACAATTCAAATCAGTCCTATAAAAAGTACGAGACGGGCCTAAAAATGTTTTTGTTTAAAACATTTGAATAAAAAAGACATAACTTATTGTTATTGTTGTATATAATTGTTTGTATTGAGATTTATCAAAATTTAAACAAATTAGTATATTTATTAACTGATCAACATTATCTAATAATAATCTACGTGTAAAACGGTTATTATAAAACATAACCTATAACACAAAATCAGCTGTTACATGAAATCATATGTGTAACGTATAAGGTGTAAGGTATGCGTTTCAGAAACAGCGTGACGCGAAAACGATGATTTAATCTCATGAAACAAAATTCCCCGTGCGTAAAGAAGTTATCACTTCAAAACCTAAGGCATTGATCAGAGAATTTTTTTAAATTACAAAGAAATACAGAATAAATATTTCAAACGCAAAGTTACTATTATATTGTTAGATGTGTACAAGAATTTTGATCAAGAGTTATAAATGTTTTAAAATCAATTGCTAATAAAATGTTTCCATATATTGCTGTGGGAAACCATATACATTTTAATAATTTTTTTCAATAAGTAGGTGGTTAAGTAAATAACTAGTCCGAAATTACTAAATCACTAGTAAATAAAGTAACACAAATAAATAAAAATAATATTAATAAAAGTTGTATGCGCATTTTTAACCTATTTTTTATAAGTTTGCACAACATAAAAATGAGTATTTATACTACACATATAGTGGTCGAACACGTATTCATGCACTGCATACTCAAACAAGAAATCACTGTTCGTTATGAGCAATTTAAACTCAGTGGCAAACGTGAAGCTGTGGCCGGTAACGTGAAGCTGTGGCCGGTAACGACAGAATCTGACTAATATATATACAGTATATAAATGGAAAGAATTGAACGCTGACACAAGAAAGACGTACGAAGCGGAAGTAACCTCCCATGATAAATTAGATATTATTTTTGCGTGAATCTATGGCACACAGGTTTGTTGATCTGGTAGAAAGTCAATCTTTAGTGATTAGACATCCTAAAGTTTGTGTTATAATTAAAACACCATGATGTACACTCTGTTACGATCTTCGCTACGTTTTCGAGTCAGACAGTTAAAGAATAATATTATAGTATATAAAGAATTAAAACAGAAGCAATGTTATTAAAACATATTTATAAAAATAGGTTAAGTGACCGTAAACCACTTAATACAGTGTACGTAGTAAGAATTGTTTATATAGTAAACATTTAACTTTTGTGGTAAGGTTTGTTTAATAACAGTTTCTAATAAATGGCACGTATAAGGTTAGGTTACATCTTGATCACGTAGAAGTAACTGACGTACAAAACAAACCTATAAGAAACTATTACAAACACATTACCGAAGCAAGGTTAGTTCATTCCACCCATCAGCTGTTTACAAACACGATGACTCAGTGCTTTTAACGCACATGACATGCGAATGCTTTAGATCTCGTTCTTTCGTGTCGAGTAGTGTACCTTTTGAATCAACAATTTGATAACGTATTTTAGAATTTATATTAGAATTAAAAGAACTATTTAAGTTAAAAAAATAATTATATGTGATATGATACTAAGGTTGTGCAATCTAATATATTGTGGAGGTTCTGATGAATAGCACAAGACAATTAATACT
>JBAIZL010000024.1:252500-265000 GCA_036971475.1 Prosapia bicincta | reverse complement strand
TGCAAAGAATGATAACGTCTCGTTTATATATATGTCACTTGAGCCACCTGTTCTGCCGACTCGCACATCTTCCAACACAAGTCAAGGCCTAGGTCGTAGCTTCAAGGAGGTTACCAATTTCACACAACGTTTCATCAGAGGATGAATTTCTAAACAAATATTCTGTCGGAGATCGAGTAATCCAAACGCACACATTTTACGGGAACTTCCTGAAATTTCAGTAATCACGCACAATTACAGCATTTCTTAATATTATACTCTACATATTTTACAATTTTACGTCAATTATGTAATTGGTGGATTATGATAAATTTCAATTAATTAAAACATAAAGCAAATGTTAATTAGTTTCAAATCGTTGCCCTATGTTACGAGTCTACTCTCGAATTTCCTCCAGAAGCTAAAACTATATTTATCATGTTACCTTCACTATATATTTTAAACAACAATTAAACATTTTTAAAAAAATTATAAACTGTATATACATACGTAACACTTACTTTATTATATATATATATATATATATATATATATATATATATGTGTGTGTGTGTGTGTGTGTGTGTGTGTGTGTGTGTGTGTGTGTGTGTGTGTGTAATAACATTCAAGTATTACAAAATTCAATTTAAAAACCATCAAGCTATTTATAATGTCTTGCGAGCGATAAATTAATGTATTGGATTGTACTTGTGGGTTAGTGCCCACAAGAAATCGTAATATATTAAATTTGATACATTTTACACTCAATTTTCTGGTATTTGGTTTCTATTATTTTTTTATGTAGTGTAATGTTATAAATTCTGGTTGATGTTTTAAAACATGTGAATTTATTTGTGATCGTTTAAAACTTCATCAATAAAAATCTACAGGAATGTTTCAGAACTAAGTTATTTCAAATTTAAATGTGTATTGAATTTATTAAACCAAGTAAATATGAAAATTTATATATTTGTATATATTTTACTGATTTTTATAAATTTGTTACATAAATGTTTTCTATGTGTTTTGTTATTTGCTTTCTTTTAAAACATAAGTATAAATCACTAATTTATTCCTGACAAAAAAAATCAAGAGAGCATGTTTATAAGTATAATGGTTTTAAGAAACAAAAGTACAGTATAACATTTCATTGGGCTTCGGTTTAAAAAGAATATTTATAAGTTGTCCTGTCAAATAAATCTTGAAAACATAATACAAAACTTGAACTACGAAATTAATTCAATATTTTTGAGGATTCAAAACAATTTCCGCTTAAAATAATTATTATTTTACTTAACGGCCACAAGCAAAATAATTTTTTAGTGTTAAATTTTCTAAAAAACGTTGCCATTCACTGAAAGCAGTATTATTACAATTCTTATTTTCATCATTGCAAAATTGTCCGGTTTTGTTCTAAATTTATTTTGTCACTTCCGGTAAAATTACACTCCGCGATCAATCTAAAATTATCAAAAAAATGTCTTAGTAATCGACATTATCCTAAAAGTATTTAGATTATGTTTTTGTTTAGTGTTTAAAAAACATATTATATTGTACAGTATATTATTTTGCTATAACTTTGTATAGTGTATTATATCGCTTTTTTACACCACATATTCATATTGTGTCACTATTAAGGGACAACAGAACGTTGATTTTGTTAAATTTAATTATACTCTCTCTATACAGCTTTCATAGCATTGTTATTTTATGTACACCAAGCGTTGTGGAATATCTCCATACACTGAAGTATTACCAAGTATTGTGTCTACTAAACCAATCAAGTGTAAATAAAGTAACGCAGTTAGGAGTGGCACTTGAAGTAAGTACACACATATGCTCGCTCGCCCACGTCCAACATTACAGCATTCATACATAAGGTCCAATCGGTGTTGTCCAACTGATACCTCCTTTTACAAAAACAAAGTTACTTTAACTAAAAGTTTTCTCTTTCTCTCCTCTTACTTTCTACGATATTGTGTTGCTTTTCAAAATTCGTTTCAAATTGTTTTTTGAAAATCACACCCAAAAGATATTCTAGCCTCTCAGACTAGAATCATGAAAATTAATAAAAATAAGAACAGAGATAGTGCTGTGCTGTTTTTATTGTGGTTTAAATAGAATAAATCTTAGCAAAAACACTAAAAAAGTTGTTGTACTTGCTGATATTTTCCCTAAACTCGTTTTATACCTGGTCAATTAACTCAGGAGATACAGATAGTCACAATCTGGCGTAGGTGATTTACTTAGACAGAAAACCGTCCCTTTCTACTACGTATGGGTATATGTTAAAAATCTCGCCCGCAATTTGCGAACATGCAATATTACTTGTTTTACCACAAAAAAAGTTTTAAACTATCAAATTTGAATCTTTATTTTTATACATATTTCAATGTAAACAGTTTCTACTTGGATTGTCACAGAGAAGAGAATAACTTTGGTGGTAAGATAGCCTATAGCTTCGATTAGCGTATGTTTAGATCTTATAAGAGGTTGATCGAACAGTGGTGATTTGGCTGTCTTGAGGGAAAACATATATCGTATATGTTTACTGTCAATATTGGTAATCGTTTTCACGATTATCAATATTTCTAAATAACTGTCCGCAGTAGATAGATGATAGATATGTAGTTTACTGTTAGGATACATAGATATCAAGCTATAACGGGGTGGGTTATGTAGTCTGGGGGTTCGGCCCTTAGGTAAGGCAACCCGAAAGTGGATTGCACTATCTGGGCGGAACTAATCAGAATGGATGTTGAGGTTCTGAAACCTATCCTTTGGAAGGTTCTACTGGTCCCGAGTAGTTTAGGAAGAGCGGCTGAAAAGCTGTCAATGGTGGTGTTCATCTCGTCCCAGTGGCGGGCCGGTGACCAGTCAAGGCCTTAGTGGGATTTCACACCAAAGTCAGACCGGGGAAACCCGAGCTGTGTGATAATCGCCTGGTCTCTAAATACGAAGTATTTATATGGGAGTTTTCAAATACAACGCCGTGCGGTCTATTGCCTAGCAATCCTACCTGCCGTCAATTCAAGCGTTTTCTGTCAAGCGGCTTCTGCCTTCGCTCAGTCTATTTCAATGTTCCAGCCTAGTGAGTTAAAAAAACATTACGCAATATATTGTTTTTTTTTTTTATTTCTCAAGTTGTTTTTGTTCTTTATGTTTTGTTAATTCAAAAATACTACTTAATGAGTATTAATATTGAAATAGTAATTAGTTCGATTCAAGAAAGACTTCTGTTGTGGGATTATCGATTTGTGGACAAATGGATTTCACTATATAATCAAATGTATGGGTACTCATTCTAAAATATCTCCAAAACAGTTCTTCCTTTCCTCGTTTGTTTCTCATATAGAGTTACTAACTGTTCACTAGTCTCGTAATCTTTATTGATATTGTGAGTCCAGAATCGTCTTCTTTCTCCCACGGATTCATCATCAAGTGAGAAACTGTCCAGTAACATTATCATCATCACCAAAGCTGATGACATTATTATTACACGACGTTGCAACTGAGACTGACAGAAAAGAGCAACTCTCTCTACAAGGCTAAGAAACCTACTACGTGCGAATCAGTGTGAACGCAGCAGTGTGGACGCAGCAGATCTTGCTCAGCTTGGCATCGCATCGCTCCGCCCGGCTCTGCTCGGCTTTGCTGTGTACGTCGCCTTATAGTAAGGTCGACAGACTCTGGTACCACGAGTCATTACACCAAGCCCCTCGCCTCGGGTCTGACGCTACTCGCCTGGACGGGAGTCACGAGTTTGAGGTTGGATTCGTGGCGCCAGAGGTTTCAAAAACTGGACTGTAGACTCCCAGCCTTATAGCTAAAACTGTGCTCTTTGGCAAAGGAGACGAGAGCCGAGAGACTAGATGCTCCTTTCCCACAATATTCTTGTTTCAACATCTTTAATTTTTTCACAAAGCACTACCACACTGTCAGGATACATAGTTCGTATATGTTAATTGGACATAAAATAAGTCTTGGTTTTAAATTAGCTAAGTAATTATTTGCAGTTAACCTAAACACGACTTAAATTTTAAATAGTTCCAGCTAAAAGAATTTAAAGCTACGTCTTAAAAGTATCTAGAACCCTTTTTTAACATTCTTATAACACATGTAAAGATATTTATACACTTTGGTGAACCGATAGAACGCGCCATTTTCACTTAGGAATTCCAAAAAGAAAGAATAAAAACGAATTATTTGATTATGAAAAATAGTGGTAGGAAAAATAGTGGTAGGATAATACCAACAGCTTTCTTTTTCAGTTATAGATTGTTTGAAGATTATGTATAAATAATTTTCAAATGAAATTTACCATATTTTCAGAAGGATCTTATGATGAAACTATTTGAATAGACTACGTATGATTTTATAACACAGCTGTTTGTATAAGTCGTAGGTTATGTTACTTTCTCCATTATACATTAACATTAAGTTAAAATGTACGTCTAAAATTGTACTATTATACATATTATTCTAATATGTTAATGGTATACATAGTTACCTGACTTATTAAATTGAAGCTATATTTATTTATACATTATTTTTCTATGATCCACTTACGAAAATTTGAAAATAAAAATTAAAACATATGATGAATTGTAACCTTTTAACATAACTTTAAATAAGTTAAAGATCATATTAGGCGCTGTTTTATTACTTTGCTAATAAAGTTTTATTAGTATACTAATAAAGTTTTATTACTTTACTAATAAAGTTTTATTACTTTACTAATAAAGTTTTATTACTTTACTAATAAAGTTTTATTAGTATACATTATGAATCTTAAGAGTTTTCTAAGGAACATTAAAATTTATAGGAAATATCTAACGAGGTTTAAACCAGTAAAAACTTTTGCAGGCCTTTGATACGTTCTTGTCAACCTTTTAATAACTTACAAGAATTTACATTCATGGCTTTTTTTAACTAAACCCTCTTCTACAACATGTTCACTCTTGTCTTTTACCATTGTTTTAGCTATTCAAATGAACTGAGTTTTTTACTTCAGACTCTCTGAAATTGAACAAGATAAAACGAATTACAAATAAGGTTTAGTATTGCTAATATTATTACGCAATAGTAGTAACAGCTCTGGTATTAAGGTTATTTAAAAAGTAAGTTCAGATCTCTTGTGAGACATAAAATATCACACATTTTTATCAAAAATTGGTATTCTTAAATACCAATTTAATTTCTTGCATCTTCATTTATTCCTTTAAGTTTTTAATTTTTGGGTAAATATTTTTAAGAAATTGTTTTAAGGTTTTTCCCCCAACAAATAAGTCGAGTGTTGGTGCGCATGCTTTAATGTCCGAACGGCTTTCCATTAACCGCGGATGTTCGGACTTTAAGCTCTGTACATTATATATTTTTTTAAATAATCACTTAAACAATAGTTAAGACCATCCGAAATTTTCCGAATGTTCGGATAGTCATAAACTATTATTTAAGTGATTAACTAAGATTCACCGAACATAATGGACTACAAAATTCAAGATTTTTTAAAATAATTGGAACATATAGTCTGAGTTTCTGTTATCGATTGAAGGTGTTAAGTATGTAAGACTATACGCAAGTATAAGTATGTTGACTAAAATATACACATTATAAATAAAAACAAACTTTTAAACATACTTGAAGGTAAAAAGGTGGCCTGTTATACCAGTGAAGCATGAAAACACGTTAGTTTATTAAATGGGAAATGATTCCCCTCCCATGAATACAACCGAAAATACTGCTCAAAATTCGATTCGTCTAAATACTTTTGTAAAATTTAGAAAGGAAGCTTTTTTTGTGAGTTTCAAAATGAGTGGAGTATTTTGGGATGGGTGAAAGACACCTTCCTCCACCCCGGATGTGCAGGTCTACTTCAGGAAAGCAAACCTGCACACTTGGTAGAATACTTTACCATTATTCCAACACCAGGTGATCATGACGTCATCTTCTTAGTCCTACTTAGTAGCATCTGCTTTATTATCTTTCTTCTTACAGGGGATGCAATGGGCAGAACCCACCTGCATACGTGACAGCCCGATACAACCCTTTATGCTCTACCAGAGGGTTGTATGTCTCTACATTAACCCTAACTTTGTTTGCACCATTTCCCATGCTTGGACGTTAACAATCATACTGGGTAATCGACTCAAACATTTATCGAAAACAAATTAAATCAAAGGAATTGAATGATTAAGAAACTATTAATATGAAGCAAAATACGCTTAGAATCGTTACAGTTATTCCAAGTAAAATGTAAAAACAAAATAGATCGGGTAATTTTCCCTAATTCTTTACAAAAACAGTCATCAGCCACTCTAAAGTAATAGTTGACTGCCGTCTAAGGGGATTACATTTATTAAATCAGTAGTAATTACACCTATTTGTTATGTAATAAAAATTATTAAATTCCTAAAACAACTAAAGGCTACTTTTATACAGAGTTTACACTCTCCGTAACTATTAGAAAATATTATTTAACCCAAATGTAAACTGTTAAACAATGTTTTACAATAAATTACATAATAAATGTTATGGAACCTTTTGTAGGCTACTTGAAACAAAATAAAATGCCCCATCGCTGGATAATATGGTCAGTTTAGGTTTTATTGTCTTTGTTTAGAGTTGGTTGACCTAATAAATGTCACGTTTTTGTACCTGACAACTAACTACGCCAAGGTAACACGTGCATTTTCGAACAGGAACTTTAAAAACACTGTACCGGTGTTTGTTGCTCCATAAGTACTTTGCGAGCATAAACTTAAAGTTGTGTGGCACAGCTGTTAGGATAGGTATGACTATTTTCTTGTTACCAAATAAAAGCAACCCTATATAAAATCAGGGTTACTGATACAGTTTTTGTAAATTTGCTTCAGCCATAGTTTTTTAAACAAGAGTTCATCATTCCCTCAAGATATAAAATAGGTTTCCATTGTCACAGAGTAATACGTGTTCTCTACTAATGGAATTCAAGTTTTTTTTTTTTAACTTCAGACAAAATTTGAAATGAACGAATCTCCTTTATCAATTCTTAAATAATATGTAATATTATGAATAGGTGTTTAAGGTCTTAACTTTAGAGTGAGCAAGCTGCTGCTGTAGCAGTGAATCACTTCGAACGCCTCCAGCAACAAAAGAACCTAAGAGCTTTACGGCTATCTCGCAGGTTACCAGAACACCGACCTAAGCACATTATGCCTTTGGACCTGGTTCCAAATCAACAATAAACTGCACATCGTCAGTAGTACTAGAATATTAAGTCTGTGCCGTTCACTAGAACAAGCTTGATACCTTCAACCATCCTCAGTACAAAAAACAAGCTGTTAGGACTCGTCATAGTTGAGAAAAAAATTGAAATATCCAAGCCAATAATATGTAACGTTTGGAAACTGCTAATACATACCGAGATCCGTTAACAACTACTTCCATAACGAAATCTAAATCAAAACACAAAAACTCATTGTTTACAAACTTATCAAGCATCAGCTGAAACCACGAGGCCATGAATGTCATAGAGGTTTCTGCTTACACAGATAAACAAAGAATATAAAAAGAATGGCACAGCCTTCTTTATCAGAACAACAATGAAGTGTTACGCGTGGATTATTGTAGCAAGCATTGCTGCGTTGGTATCCTGTGCTTATGATAAGACGATGTGTTACTGGTCTTTCCAGATTTCCGGGAACAATCTGCAGTGGCCTTGCTCTTCTACCAAGAGCATCTACAGCCAGACTGGAAGGTATTTAGAGGTGGAATAACACGTTTGTCATACTACACACATATAATGTCTGACTTTAGCTTGTTAGTGAATTAATTAGTTAAAACTAGATTACGTCAGCGCGTTTTAGAAAGCAAGAACAGACGTTTAGAGTCTCGACAATTCCAACAGTAATTCTTTGTCAGGTTTATATGTTTACTGACATTAAGTGTTTAAAAAAAACATGGAGTACAATTAGCAGTTGATGATTAAGTACATAATTATTACCGGTTCGTTTTTCATTAAAAACTTTTCGTTTAACAATAATTTTAATTTTCTGTAATTAAAAACAAACTAATGAAAACTCTCGTACAAATAGATTTCCTAGTATAATGTGATTTACATAAAAGCAGTTTCATATAACTTGTCCCTTTCATAGATCCTTAAGTTACTTGCCACCTTTACTTTTAAAAATCTTACTTTCTTGTCTATTTATATATTATCACCATATATATTACCTGAACAAAAACAGAAAGATAGGCTTTAAACTATATTCAAATTGTTTTTTATTTTTAAATTTATGATTAAAATGTACCAGAGGTTATAAGAGAATGTGAATGTATTACAACCCTTTTAAAAATATAATAAACGAACACTGGTTTTATAGTTGCAAATTCTTTATAAATCACGCCATTGGATGTCTTGAGACAATTTCATTTTGAATTGTTTCATTGCTTCCACATTTATTAATAGTGAAATCGATAAGAAATTAAAAAAACCTTTTAAATTAAAAGTTTGTAATGAAACATCTAGAAGTCAAAAATGTTTGTGCCGTAAGATTAAAAACCTATATATTTATTTGCATAAAAAAATTAGGATCCACCTAATTTAATAAAGCTTTTTTTCGAATTTTTTGTTCTACATAACATTCAGATTTTATTGCCAGATTAAATTGAAAAAAACCAAAGAGGATAACTATTTAAAATTAAAATAGAGTGAACTTATACGAGTATATATACGAATTTGATTTTTTTGCTCTGATAGATGAATGAAGTTTTGAAATTAAGAAATTGATTTGGGTGGAAAAATTTAGGTGCACGCCATTAAAGCAAAACAGTTCTACACTTGAACAGACCGTATGGTTAGATGGACGAAGTGAACTATAATCACTTGCCATAGCACCTGTCAAATGGGAAGGTATTTTGTGAATTAGTCACGCAAAACCAATTTTCGCTGTGCGGTCATATTAATTACAAAAATTTGAAAGATATTTTGTAAACTTTCATAACACGTAGGCCTACAAAACAACCAAACTAGAGTTTCTTTTTTGAAAAATAAAACATTCTATCACAAAAAAACATGTGTATTTATACTTGTTTCCATATAATGGCAAGCTACGATCTCTTAATTATTCTAAACGCTTAATCACTCTAATTTTTAACAACGAACATATCTGCTATACTTAAATAATCTGGTTATTTCTAGTGCGTGAGATAACGTCAAATGTCTTGAGAATTAAATTGTTTTAAGAGTTTTCAATCCAGTGCATTATATATATGTTTCCCTTCCTATCTCTCTCGCTCTCTTTCTCTCTTACTCTCCCTCTCTCTCCCTCCCCTTCTCCCTCTCTCTCTATCTGTCTGTCTTTCTCTTTCTCTCTCTCTCGCTCTCTCTCGCTTTCTCTCTCTCTCGCTCTCTCTCTCTCTCTCTCTCTCATTATGAACCCCTTTAGTAGTTATGAGAGTAGATCTACTTAAGGTGTCACTCTCCAAACAGAGTGCTTACCTTTCTATTTCTTCTTCTTCCTTACCCAGGAGTAAATTTTGTAAATTGTTGAAATATGTACGTTTACAAGAATTTACACTATGGGTGCAGATTTTGTTTATAAATTCAACTTCATATCGTAAATAAAACGTTTTACACTACAAAATTCCTTATTTCCAGGTGTATACCAATGAGCATTATCTCAACGAGGGTCCAAATGTACAAGGACCAGGCGTTCCTAGTAACTCCGCGGTATAAAGCCGGAGTTCCTTTCACCGTGGGTAGAATTTACCTTAAGACCAGTGGCAACTGCTCTCCTCTCTTGTCGGCGTTCCCGTCTTGGGAAATGAACGAAGAGGGAAGTCCTGATGCCATCCAGAACGCTGTAGACATCTTCATAGACTGCGACGGTTTGATGTGGATTCTGGACTTGGGCATAGTTAACACACTGGAACAGCCGGTCAGGCGAGGACCTCCTACCATATGGGCTATTGATTTGAACTCTGAGCAGGTAACTAGTTTTATTTACAACTGAAAGTTAAAATATAATTTTAAATTAAATTTCCAAACTATGCATAGCTTGTAAAGCGAGTGATGAGACTCTCTTGGCAACGGCAGGGCAAAGAGAAAGTGTATGCATACGCGGATTATCTTTTAGGATCAACAAAACTCTCTGTTAGTTTTATGTCTTTGTGTGTGGCGCTTGTATTCCAAAAACATTTGAGGGATGTAAAATTGATGTCTTCAGGATGTCTGAGTCACAAGCATGCCAGGAAGTAGGTCTGATAGAAAAGAGAAGGTAAACGTTTAGACCCTATAGCAAATGATAAAGTTTCGGCAAGTGAGTAGTACAACAGTAACAGTAATACGGTAAGGATTAAGCTTTCTCTCAAATTACTACCTCCTATCCTTTGCGCAGAGAGAGTTTCATCACTTGCATCAATTATTTACTTTTTATTTATTAATTAAATAAAATCCTAATTAAGAGTAGTTTTTACAAGAGACGTGATTAGTTGAAAGCGAATAGTTTATCACAGAGTTTTAATAGTTACAACATTATTATGTAACTAATCAAAATAGGTTTAAAAATCTAAACAATTATAAAGAAACACTTGGTTTGGGTTGTACTCAACGACAGAAGTAAAATTTTTCATGATATGTTCCAAAGGTGGTGTACTGTATATTATTAATGTTCCTTACTGTCCAATTATACAGCGTGCATATAAACTTCGAAACATAAAATTCTAAGATCCTTAGTTTTATACTTAAAGGTAATCTTGGATTGCAGTTCAAATTTCTGCAGTTGATCGTAAACGAAGGGGTAGCACGCATTACTAATCCAAATCAATACGAGAGTAGGATTGGATTCCATGTTTTCAAATAAAGTATGAGTTAACTTGGCGTAATGAACAAAGTTTGAAACAATGAAGGTGTACAATAGGTCGTACTTTGTAATATTTTACATCATATGGTAGGATTTCGTGAACGGTAACCAGTTTTCTGTAAAACTACATTAACTAAAATTAAGTATTATATTTTTTTATACGTTTCTCTGGTTCATAAATTTAAGTTAATTTTGGATGTGCAGTAAATAATTAATTGACTCAGTTTAATTTGATATGTAACAGTTTACTTTAGATTTCGGTATCAAAATCACCGAGATAGTTTAATTTTAAACTTAATTGTTTATCTATCTAGGTTTTTAGATATATTGTACCTAATTTGGGACGTTTGTTTAGGAGTAGGCTATTTGTACATTATTGCATTTTTAAAAATAAGAATTCCACTAATCTATTACTTTATATTGAAAATAACTTTTTGTCACAATACTTCAAATGCAAACTATCTACTAAATATTCTTACAAAAACGTTTTCGGCAAATAAATTTCTCACGCAATTTCACAGCTTTATATTTGTAATCCTGAAAATAAAGAGTGTACCGACTCTGGTATATATATATATATATATATATATATATATATATATATATATATATATATATATTTATATATATATATATATATATATATATTTAAAAACAACTAAGGTTATTCAAATACAAGAATATTTATTAATTTATATTCAAAGATTTTCGTTGATGAACAGTAGCAACATCATCAGGAATGAATATGTTATAATGTAAGCTATATAACATAATGATCAACTAACATATGTTTATTCTTAATCCTTTATTAATTTCTTTTATAAGTTTCATATTTTCAATATTTGGAAACTGGTGCTTATTATTAATACAATGATTTGCAAAATTTGAATTAATACAATGATTTGCAAAATTTTATTTTCAAATTTCCAAATAATTTTATTAATAATAAGCACCAATTTCTAAATATTGAAAATATGAAACAGGATTAAAAAATGAATATATATGAAGCATTCGAAATATATATATACAGTAATAATAACAAATTATTAAAAGAACAAATACAAATACATTCTAATTTTGATACTATATTCAATGTCTATAATGTTACAGCAACAAAATAAACTTGGCAATTTGTATAAAATTACCAACAATTCTATTTCTAATTTAACATATGTTTTATATCTTGCATTATTGTAGGTTCATTCCTGATGATGTTGGTGCTGTTTGAAAATCTTTGAATATAAATTAATAAATACACTTGTATTTGAATAACCTTAGTTGTTTTTAATTATTATACAAGAAAACATGTTTTACACACACACACACACACACACACACACACACACACACACACACACACACACACACACACACACACACACACACACACACACACACACACACACACACACACACACACACACACACACACACACACACACACACACACACACACACACACACACACACACACACACACACACACACACACACACACACACACACACACACACACACACACACACACACACACACACACACACACACACACACACACACACACACACACACACACACACACACACACACACACACACACACACACACACACACACTCACACACACACACACACACACACACACACACACACACACACACACACACACACACACACA
>JBAIZL010000024.1:237500-247500 GCA_036971475.1 Prosapia bicincta | reverse complement strand
TAGGTTATTTGAAACTGGATGCTCACTTCCGCTTGTGACCGGAAGTACAGATAACTGTCATCACGACTCAACCGATATGTATGATCAATGGTTCGCTGGATTCTTACATCATCAGGAGTGTCATAGGTTATTTGAAACTGGATGCTCACTTCCGCTTGTGACCGGAAGTACAGATAACTGTCATCACGACTCAACCGATATGTATGATCAATGGTTCGCTGGATTCTTACTTCATCAGGAGTGTCATAGGTTATTTGAAACTGGATGCTCACTTCCGCTTGTGACCGGAAGTACAGATAACTGTCATCACGACTCAACCGATATGTATGATCAATGGTTCGCTGGATTCTTACTTCATCAGGAGTGTCATAGGTTATTTGAAACTGGATGCTCACTTCCGCTTGTGACCGGAAGTACAGATAACTGTCATCACGACTCAACCGATATGTATGATCAATGGTTCGCTGGATTCTTACATCATCAGGAGTGTCATAGGTTATTTGAAACTGGATGCTCACTTCCGCTTGTGACCGGAAGTACAGATAACTGTCATCACGACTCAACCGATATGTATGATCAAATGCCCGCTGGATTCCTTACTTCATCAGGAGTGTCATAGGTTATTTAAAACTGGATGCTCACTTCCGGTTGTGACCGGAAGTACAGATAACTGTCATAACGACTCAACCGATATGGATGATCAATTGCCCGCTGGATTCTTTACTTCATCAGGAGTGTCATAGGTTATTTAAAACTGGAGGCTCACTTCCGCTTGTGACCGTAAGTACAGATAACTGTCATCACGACTCAACCAATATGTATGATCAATGGTTCGCTAGATTCTTACTTCATCAGGAGTGTTATAGGTTATTTGAAACTGGATGCTCACTTCCGGTTGTGACCGGAAGTACAGATTACTGTCATCACGACTCAACCGATATGTATGATCAATGGCTCGTTGGATTCTTACTTCATCAGGAGTGTCATAGGTTATTTGAAACTGGATGCTCACTTCCGGTTGTGACCGGAAGTACAGATAACTGTCATCACGACTCAACCGATATGTATGATCAATGGTTCGCTGGATTCTTACTTCATCAGGAGTGTCATAGGTTATTTGAAACTGGATGCTCACTTCCGGTTGTGACCGGAAGTACAGATAACTGTCATCACGACTCAACCGATATGTATGATCAATGGTTCGCTGGATTCTTACTTCATCAGGAGTGTCATAGGTTATTTAAAACTGGATGCTCACTTCCGGTTGTGACCGGAAGTACAGATAACTGTCATCACGACTCAACCGATATGTATGATCAATGGTTCGCTGGATTCTTACTTCATCAGGAGTGTCATAGGTTATTTGAAACTGGATGCTCACTTCCGGTTGTGACCGGAAGTACAGATAACTGTCATCACGACTCAACCGATATGTATGATCAATGGTTCGCTGGATTCTTACTTCATCAGGAGTGTCATAGGTTATTTAAAACTGGATGCTCACTTCCGGTTGTGACCGGAAGTACAGATAACTGTCATCACGACTCAACCGATATGTATGATCAATTGCTCGCTGGATTCTTACTTCATCAGGAGTGTCATAGGTTATTTAAAACTGGATGCTCACTTCCGGTTGTGACCGGAAGTACAGATAACTGTCATAACGACTCAACCGATATGTATGATCAATGGTTCGCTGGATTCTTACTTCATCAGGAGTGTCATAGGTTATTTAAAACTGGATGCTCACTTCCGGTTGTGACCGGAAGTACAGATAACTGTCATAACGACTCAACCGATATGTATGATCAATGGTTCGCTGGATTCTTACTTCATCAGGAGTGTCATAGGTTATTTAAAACTGGATGCTCACTTCCGGTTGTGACCGGAAGTACAGATAACTGTCATCACGACTCAACCGATATGTATGATCAATGGTTCGCTGGATTCTTACTTCATCAGGAGTGTCATAGGTTATTTAAAACTGGATGCTCACTTCCGGTTGTGACCGGAAGTACAGATAACTGTCATCACGACTCAACCGATATGTATGATCAATGGTTCGCTGGATTCTTACTTCATCAGGAGTGTCATAGGTTATTTGAAACTGGATGCTCACTTCCGGTTGTGACCGGAAGTACAGATAACTGTCATCACGACTCAACCGATATGTATGATCAATGGCTCGTTGGATTCTTACTTCATCAGGAGTGTCATAGGTTATTTGAAACTGGATGCTCACTTCCGGTTGTGACCGGAAGTACAGATAACTGTCATCACGACTCAACCGATATGTATGATCAATGGTTCGCTGGATTCTTACTTCATCAGGAGTGTCATAGGTTATTTAAAACTGGATGCTCACTTCCGGTTGTGACCGGAAGTACAGATAACTGTCATAACGACTCAACCGATATGTATGATCAATGGTTCGCTGGATTCTTACTTCATCAGGAGTGTCATAGGTTATTTAAAACTGGATGCTCACTTCCGGTTGTGACCGGAAGTACAGATAACTGTCATAACGACTCAACCGATATGTATGATCAATTGCTCGCTGGATTCTTACTTCATCAGGAGTGTCATAGGTTATTTAAAACTGGATGCTCACTTCCGGTTGTGACCGGAAGTACAGATAACTGTCATAACGACTCAACCGATATGTATGATCAATGGTTCGCTGGATTCTTACTTCATCAGGAGTGTCATAGGTTATTTAAAACTGGATGCTCACTTCCGGTTGTGACCGGAAGTACAGATAACTGTCATAACGACTCAACCGATATGTATGATCAATGGTTCGCTGGATTCTTACTTCATCAGGAGTATCATAGGTTATTTAAAACTGGATGCTCACTTCCGGTTGTGACCGGAAGTACAGATAACTGTCATCACGACTCAACCGATATGTATGATCAATGGTTCGCTGGATTCTTACTTCATCAGGAGTGTCATAGGTTATTTAAAACTGGATGCTCACTTCCGGTTGTGAACGGAAGTACAGATAACTGTCATCACGACTCAACCGATATGTATGATCAATGGTTCGCTGGATTCTTACTTCATCAGGAGTGTCATAGGTTATTTAAAACTGGTTACAACATTTAGGAGGTTAAAAACAAATATTAATTTTAAACTCTGATGTTAGTTATTTTTTAAAGACTACACTTGTTCGTAAATTTCACCCCTTAATTTATAGTTGAAATTTAGATATTTAATGGAGATATTTATTACAAAAACTGTAAAGTTTAGTAAATTAAAGTTTAGCAGTGTTGAATGTAGTATGAATGTCTGATGTCTTTACGTAGTCATTAGTATAACAAGGCATTACATTTGCCATAGCAGGAGGTATTTTTATGTAAATATTCCTCAAGGCTGTATATGTATTTAGACTAACCTTCTGATTGCAAATCTGTCGGCGTTCCCAAGCATGCAAAGCAAACAACCTAATAGGGTTCCCTCCCACCCATTCTGTTATGTGTCACACTAACCTTCTGTCGGCGCTCCCAAGCATGCAAAGCGAATAACCTAATAGGGTTCCCTCCCACCCATTCTGTTATGTATCACACTAACCTTCTGTCGGCGTTCCCAAGCATGCAAAGCGAACAACCTAATAGGGTTCCCTCCCACCCATTCTGTTATGTGTCACACTAACCTTCTGATTGCAAATCTGTCGGCGTTCAAAAGCATGCAAAGCAAACAACCTAATAGGGTTCCCTCCCACCCATTCTGTTATGTGTCACACTAACCTTCTGTCGGCGTTCCCAAGCATGCAAAGCGAATAACCTAATAGGGTTCCCTCCCACCCATTCTGTTATGTGTCACACTAACCTTCTGTCGGCGTTCCCAAGCATGCAAAGCGATCAACCTAATAGGGTTCCCTCCCACCCATTCTGTTATGTGTCACACTAACCTTCTGTCGGCGTTCCCAAGCATGCAAAGCGAACAACCTAATAGGGTTCCCTCCCACCCATTCTGTTATGTGTCACTCTAACCTTCTGTCGGCGTTCCCAAGCATGCAAAGCGAACAACCTAATAGGGTTCCCTCCCACCCATTCTGTTATGTGTCACATTAACCTTCTGTCGGCGTTCCCAAGCATGCAAAGCGAACAACCTAATAGGGTTCCCTCCCACCCATTCTGTTATGTGTCACACTAACCTTCTGTCGGCGTTCCCAAGCATGCAAAGCAAACAACCAAATAGGGTTCCCTCCCACCCATTCTGTTATGTGTCAAACTAACCTTCTGTCGGCGTTCCCAAGCATGCAAAGCAAACAACCTAATAGGGTTCCCTCCCACCCATTCTGTTATGTGTCACACTAACCTTCTGTCGGCGTTCCCAAGCATGCAAAGCGAACAACCTAATAGGGTTCCCTCCCACCCATTCTGTTATGTGTTACACTAACCTTCTGATTGCAAATCTGTCGGCGTTCCCAAGCATGCAAAGCGAACAACCTAATAGGGTTCCCTCCCACCCATTCTGTTATGTGTCACACTAACCTTCTGATTGCAAATCTTTCGGCGTTCCCAAGCATGCAAAGCAAACAACCTAATAGGGTTCCCTCCCACCCATTCTGTTATGTGTCACACTAACCTTCTGATTGCAAATCTGTCGGCGTTCCCAAGCATGCAAAGCGAACAACCTAATAGGGTTCCCTCCCACCCATTCTGTTATGTGTTACACTAACCTTCTGATTGCAAATCTGTCGGCGTTCCCAAGCATGCAAAGCGAACAACCTAATAGGGTTCCCTCCCACCCATTCTGTTATGTGTCACACTAACCTTCTGATTGCAAATCTGTCGGCGTTCCCAAGCATGCAAAAGCGAATAACCTAATAGGGTTCCCTCCCACCCATTCTGTTATGTGTTACACTAACCTTCTGTCGGCGTTCCCAAGCATGCAAAGCGAACAACCTAATAGGGTTCCCTCCCACCCATTCTGTTATGTGTCACACTAACCTTCTGATCGCAAATCTGTCGGCGTTCCCAAGCATGCAAAGCGAACAACCTAATAGGGTTCCCTCCCACCCATTCTGTTATGTGTCACACTAACCTTCTGTCGGCGTTCCCAAGCATGCAAAGCGAACAACCTAATAGGGTTCCCTCCCACCCATTCTGTTATGTGTTAGACTAACCTTCTGATTGCAAATCTGTCGGCGTTCCCAAGCATGCAAAGCGAACAACCTAATAGGGTTCCCTCCCACCCATTCTGTTATGTGTCACACTAACCTTCTGATTGCAAATCTGTCGGCGTTCCCAAGCATGCAAAGCGAACAACCTAATAGGGTTCCCTCCCACCCATTCTGTTATGTGTCACACTAACCTTCTGATTGCAAATCTGTCGGCGTTCCCAAGCATGCAAAAGCGAATAACCTAATAGGGTTCCCTCCCACCCATTCTGTTATGTGTCACACTAACCTTCTGATTGCAAATCTGTCGGCGTTCCCAAGCATGCAAAGCGAACAACCTAATAGGGTTCCCTCCCACCCATTCTGTTATGTGTTACACTAACCTTCTGATTGCAAATCTGTCGGCGTTCCCAAGCATGCAAAGCGAACAACCTAATAGGGTTCCCTCCCACCCATTCTGTTATGTGTCACACTAACCTTCTGATTGCAAATCTGTCGGCGTTCCCAAGCATGCAAAGCAAACAACCTAATAGAGTTTCCTTCCACCCATTCTGTTATGTGTCACACTAACCTTCTGTCGGCGTTCCCAAGCATGCAAAGCGAACAACCTAATAGGGTTCCCTCCCACCCATTCTGTTATGTGTCACACTAACCTTCTGATTGCAAATCTGTCGGCGTTCCCAAGCATGCAAAGCGAACAACCTAATAGGGTTCCCTCCCACCCATTCTGTTATGTGTCACACTAACCTTCTGATTGCAAATCTGTCGGCGTTCCCAAGCATGCAAAAGCGAATAACCTAATAGGGTTCCCTCCCACCCATTCTGTTATGTGTTACACTAACCTTCTGTCGGCGTTCCCAAGCATGCAAAGCGAACAACCTAATAGGGTTCCCTCCCACCCATTCTGTTATGTGTCACACTAACCTTCTGATTGCAAATCTGTCGGCGTTCCCAAGCATGCAAAGCGAACAACCTAATAGGGTTCCCTCCCACCCATTCTGTTATGTGTCACACTAACCTTCTGATTGCAAATCTGTCGGCGTTCCCAAGCATGCAAAGCAAACAAACTAATAGGGTTCCCTCCCACCCATTCTGTTATGTGTCACACTAACCTTCTGTCGGCGTTCCCAAGCATGCAAAGCGAACAACCTAATAGGGATCCCTCCACCCATTCTGTTATGTGTCACACTAACATTCTGTCGGCGTTCCCAAGCATGCAAAGCGAACAACCTAATAGGGATCCCTCCCACCCATTCTGTTATGTGTCACACTAACATTCTGTCGGCGTTCCCAAGCATGCAAAGCGAACAACCTAATAGGGTTCCCTCCCACCCATTCTGTTATGTGTCACACTAACCTTCTGATTGCAAATCTGTCGGCGTTCCCAAGCATGCAAAGCAAACAAACTAATAGGGTTCCCTCCCACCCATTCTGTTATGTCACACTAACCTTCTGTCGGCGTTCCCAAGCATGCAAAGCGAACAACCTAATAGGGTTCCCTCCCACCCATTCTGTTGTGTCACACTAACCTTCTGTCGGCGTTCCCAAGCATGCAAAGCCAACAAACTAATAGGGTTCCCTCCCACCTATTCTGTTATGTGTCACACTAACCTTCTGTCGGCGTTCCCAAGCATGCAAAGCGAACAACCTAATAGGGATCCCTCCCACCCATTCTGTTATGTGTCACACTAACATTCTGTCGGCGTTCCCAAGCATGCAAAGCGAACAACCTAATAGGGATCCTTCCCACCCATTCTGTTATGTGTCACACTAACCTTCTGTCGGCGTTCCCAAGCATGCAAAGCGAACAACCTAATAGGGTTCCCTCCCACCCATTCTGTTATGTGTCACACTAACCTTCTGTCGGCGTTCCCAAGCATGCAAAGCGAACAACCTAATAGGGTTCCCTCCCACCCATTCTGTTATGTGTCACACTAACCTTCTGTCGGCGTTCCCAAGCATGCAAAGCGAACAACCTAATAGAGTTCCCTCCCACCCATTCTGTTATGTGTCACACTAACCTTCTGTCGGCGTTCCCAAGCATGCAAAGCGAACAACCTATTAGGGTTCCCTCCCACCCATTCTGTTATGTGTCACACTAACCTTCTGTCGGCGTTCCCAAGCATGCAAAGCGAACTACCTAACAGGTTTCCCTCCCACCCATTCTGTTATGTGTCACACTAACCTTCTGTCGGCGTTCCCAAGCATGCAAAGCGAACAACCTAATAGGGTTCCCTCCCACCCATTCTCTTATGTGTCACACTAACCTTTTGTCGGCGTTCCCAAGCATGCAAAGCGAACAACCTAATAGGGTTCCCTCCCACCCATTCTGTTATGTGTCACACTAACCTTGTGTCGGCGTTCCCAAGCATTCAAAGCGATCAACCTAATAGGGTTCCCTCCCACCCATTCTGTTATGTGTCACACTAACCTTCTGTCGGCGTTCCCAAGCATGCAAAGCGAACAACCTAATAGGGTTCCCTCCCACCCATTCTGTTATGTGTCACTCTAACCTTCTGTCGGCGTTCCCAAGCATGCAAAGCGAACAACCTAATAGGGTTCCCTCCCACCCATTCTGTTATGTGTCACATTAACCTTCTGTCGGCGTTCCCAAGCATGCAAAGCGAACAACCTAATAGGGTTCCCTCCCACCCATTCTGTTATGTGTCACACTAACCTTCTGTCGGCGTTCCCAAGCATGCAAAGCGAACAACCTAATAGGGTTCCCTCCCACCCATTCTGTTATGTGTCACACTAACCTTCTGTCGGCGTTCCCAAGCATGCAAAGCGAACAACCTAATAGGGTTCCCTCCCTCCCATTCTGTTATGTTTCACACTAACCTTCTGTCGGCGTTCCCAAGCATGCAAAGCGAACAACCTAATAGGGTTCCCTCCTACCCATTCTGTTATGTGTCACACTAACCTTCTGTCGGCGTTCCCAAGCATGCAAAGCGAACAACCTAATAGGGTTCCCTCCCACCCATTCTGTTATGTGTCACACTAACCTTCTGTCGGCGTTCCCAAGCATGCAAAGCGAACAATCTAATAGGGTTCCCTCCCACCCATTCTGTTATGTGTCACACTAACATTCTGTCGGCGTTCCCAAGCATGCAAAGCGAACAACCTAATAGGGATCCTTCCCACCCATTCTGTTATGTGTCACACTAACCTTCTGTCGGCGTTCCCAAGCATGCAAAGCGAACAACCTAATAGGGTTCCCTCCCACCCATTCTGTTGTGTCACACTAACCTTCTGTCGGCGTTCCCAATCATGCAAAGCGAACAACCTAATAGGGTTCCTTCCCACCCATTCTGTTATGTGTCACACTAACCTTCTGTCGGCGTTCCCAATCATGCAAAGCGAACAACCTAATAGGGTTCCTTCCCACCCATTCTGTTGTGTCACACTAACCTTCTGTCGGCGTTCCCAATCATGCAAAGCGAACAACCTAATAGGGTTCCCTCCCACCCATTCTGTTGTGTCACACTAACCTTCTGTCGGCGTTCCCAATCATGCAAAGCGAACAACCTAATAGGGTTCCTTCCCACCCATTCTGTTATGTGTCACACTAACCTTCTGTCGGCGTTCCCAATCATGCAAAGCGAACAACCTAATAGGGTTCCTTCCCACCCATTCTATTATGTGTCACACTAACCTTCTGTCGGCGTTCCCAATCATGCAAAGCGAACAACCTAATAGGGTTCCTTCCCACCCATTCTATTATGTGTCACACTAACCTTCTGTCGGCGTTGCCAAGCATGCAAAGCGAACAACCTAATAGGGTTCCCTCCCACCCATTCTGTTATGTGTCACACTAACCTTCTGTCGGCGTTCCCAAGCATGCAAAGCGAACAACCTAATAGGGTTCCCTCCCACCCATTCTGTTGCGTCACACGTAACTCTATCAGATATTAACATAAAACCGTTCTAAGCAGGCACGTTTGGTTCTTTATAGAAGTTCTATGTGTTCTTTGTATTTCTGTAAGACTCGCCTTTATTTTGAGAAATGTTAGGTTTACAAAAAGTAAATAATTAAGTAGAAAATTACTATAGTAGGAAATAAAAACGAATTATAGAAAACAAAACACATGAAATTATTAGACCCAATTTGATAATTTTTTACATACAAGAATTGTTTGGAATCTCCAATAACTAACCAAACTGTTAATATTCAAACCAGGATACACATCCATTTATTTCTCCAATCCCAAGTAATCCCAACAGCTCCAATAAAACTTAAATGTCAACGGTATTAATACTATAAAAACTCAGTGATGAAACTGAGTTTACTTTCAAGACAAAAATAAAACAAAAACATGAATAATTCAGAAAGGAATAGCAATAATAGTAATAAACCACTCAAATTGAAAATCCAAACTAACATTAAACAGTGAGAAAAGCAAACCAGTTGAAACAACAAAAGTTACTTCCTGATAAGCACAGCAACCGTTTGAGGTCATTATTAGATATCGAATTTCCCCTGCATGACATCAAAATATTTATGAGGACGTGGGAGGATATATATCACCTCTTTCGTAAGAGAACACGGATCTTCTTCGGGGAACTTTGTAGGGGAACGCAAATAATTGAGGAAGATCTGTTGGTGCGACTCGCAGGAAGTAATTCAGGAAAGTTGACTTTGAAACAGGTTTTACAAGCTTGCCTTGACCAAAGGTTAACCTTCCCGATGTTTTAATGACCCCACTTAAACTTTACATGAAATTATATTACTTTAATTGAATTTTTAAATACAGCCTAATTGGAAAATGAATGAAAGTGGGAAATATGCACGTTTCTTTTGTGATAACGTTTTTTGAGGAATTTGGCACCATATTTCATGAAATATTCGTTTTAAATCCGGTGATATGACTT
>JBAIZL010000024.1:210000-227500 GCA_036971475.1 Prosapia bicincta | reverse complement strand
TGAGATTGACTGAACCGTAATGCGCTCTAACTTAGAGAAATGATGCGTTTATAAAGAAGTTATTGTTCAGTGGTTGATGACGGGGAGATCTGTAAGGTGAGATTGACTGAACCGTAATGAGTATATGGTATAAAGAAGTTATTGTTCAGTGGTTGATGACGGGGAGATCTGTAAGGTGAGATTGACTGAACCGTAATGCGCTCTAACTTAGAGAAATGATGCGTTTATAAAGAAGTTATAGTTCAGTGGTTGATGACGGGGAGATCTGTAAGGTGAGATTGACTGAACCGTAATGCGCTCTAACTTAGAGAAATGATGCGTTTATAAAGAAGTTATTGTTCAGTGGTTGATGACGGGGAGATCTGTAAGGTGAGATTGACTGAACCGTAATGAGTGTATGGTATAAAGAAGTTATTGTTCAGTGGTTGATGACGGGGAGATCTGTAAGGTGAGATTGACTGAACCGTAATGAGTGTATGGTATAAAGAAGTTATTGTTCAGTGGTTGATGACGGGGAGATCTGTAAGGTGAGATTGACTGAACCGTAATGAGTGTATGGTATAAAGAAATTATTGTTCAGTGGTTGATGACGGGGAGATCTGTAAGGTGAGATTGACTGAACCGTAATGAGTGTATGGTATAAAGAAGTTATTGTTCAGTGGTTGATGACGGGGAGATCTGCAAGGTGAGATTGACTGAACCGTAATGAGTGTATGGTATAAAGAAGTTATTGTTCAGTGGTTGATGACGGGGAGATCTGTAAGGTGAGATTGACTGAACCGTAATGAGTGTATGGTATAAAGAAGTTATTGTTCAGTGGTTGATGACGGGGAGATCTGTAAGGTGAGATTGACTGAACCGTAATGAGTGTATGGTATAAAGAAGTTATTGTTCAGTGGTTGATGACGGGGAGATCTGTAAGGTGAGATTGACTGAACCGTAATGCGCTCTAACTTAGAGAAATGATGCGTTTATAAAGAAGTTATTGTTCAGTGGTTGATGACGGGGAGATCTGTAAGGTGAGATTGACTGAACCGTAATGAGTGTATGGTATAAAGAAGTTATTGTTCAGTGGTTGATGACGGGGAGATCTGTAAGGTGAGATTGACTGAACCGTAATGAGTGTATGGTATAAAGAAGTTATTGTTCAGTGGTTGATGACGGGGAGATCTGTAAGGTGAGATTGACTGAACCGTAATGAGTGTATGGTATAAAGAAATTATTGTTCAGTGGTTGATGACGGGGAGATCTGTAAGGTGAGATTGACTGAACCGTAATGAGTGTATGGTATAAAGAAGTTATTGTTCAGTGGCTGATGACGGGGAGATCTGTAAGGTGAGATTGACTGAACCGTAATGAGTGTATGGTATAAAGAAGTTATTGTTCAATGGTTGATGACGGGGAGATCTGTAAGGTGAGATTGACTGAACCGTAATGAGTGTATGGTATAAAGAAGTTATTGTTCAGTGGTTGATGACGGGGAGATCTGTAAGGTGAGATTGACTGAACCGTAATGAGTGTATGGTATAAAGAAGTTATTGTTCAGTGGTTGATGACGGGGAGATCTGTAAGGTGAGATTCACTGAACCGTATTGAGTGTATGGTACCAAACGTCAGTATATATTAGGTTTATTAACAGTTTGACGTCCATTTATTGGTGAGAGAGTAGGGCCGGATTGACTCAACAGTAGTGAGCTCGACATGATAGACATGCTGAACTTGTATACATATTGACAACCACTGGTTTTAAAAGGTGAGAGGTATGAGGTGGGGTTGGCTCAACAGTTATGAGATTATTGTTGCAGAAATGGTAAGCCTCTACAGAAATTGTCGTCAAGTGAATGGTGTCGAGGAGGTGAGTGAGGTGGTAATGAGCATGACGTTACAGAAATGGTGAGATTGACCTTTTTAAAAGGGGTAAGCCTGTGCAGAAATAAAAGCCCACTGGTTTCAGAGGGTGCTAGTTTTGAGGTCGGATTGACTCAATTGACCTTGCAGAAATAGTAAGATTATACATAAATTATCTTTCGGTGGGAAAAGACGGCGAGAGGTGCGAAGCAGGATTGACTCAATAGTATTGACCTTGGCTTTCAGAAATCGTAAGTTTTACATAAATTGACGTCTTAATATCGACGACGGTAAGAGATGAGGGGCGGAATTGATTTATCAGTAGTGTCATTGAAACTGCATAAATTGTAAGCTTTTACAGACATTTTATTCTAGTGGTTGAAGATTGTAGGAAGTGTAAGGCGGGAAAGGGTCAATAATAATAAGACTGGACCGCCAGAAATGGGTATCTTAATTAAAAGACAGGCGACTTTCTTCATGAGTACGAAATAATAAAGTACAATAACTATATATTTCCAATTCCCTCACTAGTCTAACCCTTATTACACCCGACGAGCAATGGCTAGCTTTTCCGGCGAGCCAGCACTCTGACTGATCAGAGTAACATACCCACAAGCGGCTTGATACAACTTACAACTGATGGGTTCCACTATCTACTAAATAGGTAGCATCTAATCTTTTCTGACCCTTTTTACTGTAAATAATTACCTTAAGCAGAACTATTTTGGACTTTTTGAAATGGCCGTCGCATCGTCGTTGTAAATAGGCATGATGAGAGGGACAACTGTGTTTGTGGAAAATGTTTTTCAAAATTATCATTCACATCATAACATCCCTAATAAAATATTTGCATGATAATAGCCTACCCCTACTTATCCTTAAGTGTAAGAATCTCATAACCCTCTGGGTTGCTGCATGTTATGTCCCGGGGTTTCTCCTGGCACGGTTTCTTTCTTGCAAGGTTCTTTCACCCCGTATATGCCTGTTTTGGCAATAGAAATAATTTCCATTTCAGAACATCATTTTATGCCGTTTTGTAAATGCCTAGTAAACAAAAACGCATTTAGTAGTTTGCTAGTAAAAAAAGATTTTAAATTGTAATTTTGACATATATTGGTTTTTGGTAAGCGAGCATGAAAAAATAAAACTTCTTAAAATGTAAAATAAGATTCAATTACGATAAAAATGAGTTGATAAGGAATAAAATTTCACCTTTTTTTATTGTAAACCAAAAATATTTATTCTAAAACCTTATTTATTATTATAATTTAACATTTCTAAATTCAGCTATTACAATTTGTCTTATTTATCGACTTAGACAGTTAATTAGCTATTCTAGTTTCGAAACTACAAGTCTTTTTTTTAAAAAAAAATCAATGTTGAAAATTAGTAGGCTAAAATTTAATATATACCATATATTTTTATTTGCATTTGCAAATAATTTCACTATAACCTCCAAATAAGGTCCAAGCCAAGAAGAAAGCAGCTGTTTGGTATAAGTAACTGGATTGTAAGCGCCGTGTTTGCTTTTTTATAACATTCGTGGCGATTAGTTTTAAAGGTATTAGACTTATTGCTTCTATAGATTTACTCCCATCAGAAATAGTACTAGGCCAATCATCTAAAGTTGTTTACACTCCGAAGAAACTCAAAGTTTGTGCTTTTGTTTATAATTTTTCAGGTGAGAATACATTGACATTTTTCATAATATGAAATAAACCATAAGACACAAAATCCCACACTCGAATGCGTTGGAATCCAAATGAAACAATTTTTGGTTCAGGAATGTCACTAGAAAATTTATTCAACCTGAGACTACGTGAATAAGCCGAGTGCGTTGTTAATCAATGCTAGCAGTGTAGTTGTGTGTACAGTCCTGGTATAAGAACGAACTGGCGTATGTCTATTGTGAGCCTGAGTTGTACCTTTGTGCGAGTACTGACCGGGAAAGCCCCCAAGGATAACTCCTTTCTGGGCAAAGATCGATGACTTCAACCGCGTAAATCATTCTCACTTACCCGGACAAAGTTAGTGTTTTCCGGGTTGCGTTTAGGCGCTGCATTGTGAAATGAAAGCGCAAAAATTTAACATTGAACCCATAACTTTACTGCTTACAGTAATCTATATTAGCCTATACCAGGCGAATCTCCTCAAACTTTCGAAACAAATAGAGGGTGTATTGTTACCTTACCACATATTAGCCTATACCAGACGAATCTCCTCAAACTTTCGAAACAAATAGAGGGTGTATTGTTACCTTACCACATATTAGCCTATACCAGGCGAATCTCCTCAAACTTTCGAAACAAATAGAGGGTGTATTGTTACCTTACCACATATTAGCCTATACCAGACGAATCTCCTCAAACTTTCGAAACAAATAGAGGGTGTATTGTTACCTTACCACATATTAGCCTATACCAGACGAATCTTCTCAAACGTTCGAGACAAATAGAGGGTGTATTGTTACCTTACCACATATTAGCCTATACCAGACGAATCTCCTCAAACTTTCGAAACAAATAGAGGGTGTATTGTTACCTTACCACATATTAGCCTATACCAGACAAATCTCCTCAAACTTTCGAGACAAATAGAGGGTGTATTGTTACCTTACCACATATTAGCCTATACCAGACGAATCTCCTCAAACTTTCGAGACAAATAGAGGGTGTATTGTTACCTTACCACATATTAGCATATACCAGACGAATCTCCTCAAACTTTCGAAACAAATAGAGGGTGTATTGTTACCTTACCACATATTAGCATATACCAGACGAATCTCCTCAAACTTTCGAAACAAATAGAGGGTGTATTGTTACCTTACCACATATTAGCCTATACCAGACGAATCTCCTCAAACTTTCGAAACAAATAGAGGTGTGTATTGTTACCTTACCACATATTAGCCTATACCAGACGAATCTCCTCAAACTTTCGAAAGAAATAGAGGGTGTATTGTTACCTTACCACATATTAGCATATACCAGACGAATCTCCTCAAACTTTCGAAACAAATAGAGGGTGTATTGTTACCTTACCACATATTAGCCTATACCAGACGAATCTCCTCAAACTTTCGAAACAAATAGAGGGTGTATTGTTACCTTACCACATATTAGCCTATACCAGACGAATCTCCTCAAACTTTCGAAACAAATAGAGGGTGTATTGTTACCTTACCACATATTAGCCTATACCAGACGAATCTCCTCAAACTTTCGAAACAAATAGAGGGTGTATTGTTACCTTACCACATATTAGCCTATACCAGACGAATCTCCTCAAACTTTCGAAACAAATAGAGGGTGTATTGTTACCTTACCACATATTAGCCTATACCAGACGAATCTCCTCAAACTTTCAAAACAAATAGAGGGTGTATTGTTACCTTACCACATATTAGCCTATACCAGACGAATCTCCTCAAACTTTCGAAACAAATAGAGGGTGTATTGTTACCTTACCACATATTAGCCTATACCAGACGAATCTCCTCAAACTTTCGAAACAAATAGAGGGTGTATTGTTACCTTACCACATATTAGCCTATACCAGACGAATCTCCTCAAACTTTCGAAACAAATAGAGGGTGTATTGTTACCTTACCACATATTAGCCTATACCAGACGAATCTCCTCAAACTTTCGAAACAAATAGAGGGTGTATTGTTACCTTACCACATATTAGCCTATACCAGACGAATCTCCTCAAACTTTCGAAACAAATAGAGGGTGTATTGTTACCTTACCACATATTAGCCTATACCAGACGAATCTCCTCAAACTTTCGAAACAAATAGAGGGTGTATTGTTACCTTACCACATATTAGCCTATACCAGACGAATCTCCTCAAACTTTCAAAACAAATAGAGGGTGTATTGTTACCTTACCACATATTAGCCTATACCAGACGAATCTCCTCAAACTTTCGAAACAAATAGAGGGTGTATTGTTACCTTACCACATATTAGCATATAAGCCGGCACTAAAAGCTTTTAGCTCAGATATCAGTCTGCAGAAAGTAGAAAAGCACTATAATATGTGTTTTTACCTAAGTAATTACTTAATTATGGCAATACCATACCATTACTTATTAAGGAAACACGATTACAATAAACCTTCGATTTATCGCCACTATCTGCTAATCGTCTTAGAACTGCCTTTGAATAACCATGGAGTACTCTCTTATATTCCTATAAAAGAAATGTTTCGAACCATCAGTTAAATATCCGCCAATCAATTCCATTAAAAAATAGGGTCAAAATACATGTTCTCAAAAATTTGACTAAAAATTACGCCAGGTAATTTAAAAACCAAGATATTCGTTGGTTATATCCCCGAAAAGAATTGCAATAAAAATCTCACTGACCGTGTGAAAAAATTCCTAAGCAACTTAAAAACATAGTAAATTTGTCATCAAAATAAAAAAATTGAAATATTGCAAAACACACTTTAGAAGCACACACTTCATATAATCAAGAGCTGCGTCATACGTTATTACCACTATATGTAAAATGTATCCATTAAAGGAGATTTGTTTATATACAATAAATAAATAAAGTTTCTTAACATCTCCTGATCAGCTGATATGTGGTCTAGACCTTGCACATTTAAGCTGAGCCCTCTCGTATTATTGTATCTGCTCAAAGTGGAGCTCATTTCATTCATCAACCGGTCACTTTACCACAGGTAATTTTATATAACCACGACTGTATATATTTTCCTTAGATCTTTTCAACATGATTCTGATAGTGAGTATTAATGCTGTTGTATTAAAACTTATATATACATAAGCCTACAACAGAACGAGTTTACATATAAAGAGTTAAAATTAGTTTATTTATATAAATTTAAAAATGTAGGTCCCTTTAAAGTTTGCGATGCACATGTACGCTTTTCTATCAAGTAAGATTTATGTTTAACATTACTAACCAGCTCGTAAAAGTAAACCGCATTGTCTCTTCCAATAATGAACATCAATTGGAACAACGGCGGTGTGATTTCTATTAACATTAAAACATAAAATTTATCAATACAATACAATTACCATTTCAGGATAAATGAAGATAATGAAGTAGCAATAAAATCATTAAAGATGGAAGCAGGAAGGGAAACTTTACTCGACAGACTGGAGAAAAGGTGCAATAAAATATACGTGAAAGTTTTCGATTGTTAAAAAAATGCTAAATAATAAAAGTAACTCTACTGTAAGTTATATTGACAAAAAAAACGAGGTTAGGAGAAAGAAAAAGAAGACTAGAATCTTTAGAACACTAATGTTTCGGAAAATTGTTGTTAGTGCAGTTTATTGTTATAAAAAAACTGAATAGTTACACAAGGAGAATATTTTGATGAGAAATTTTCTCCTTGGTAAAAATATATATACATGTATTTATACTCAGAATATATATGTTACGTAGGCATATATATATATATATATATATATATATATATATATATATATATATATATATATATAATTAATAGAATATTGTAATTTTCATTCCTGATGATGTTGGTACTGTTTACCAACGAAAAGCTTTGGATATAAATATTCTTGTATTTGAATAACCTATGTTGTTTTAAATTATTAAACAAGAAAACGTATTATATATATATATATATATATATATATATATATATATATATATATATACTTATATATATATTCTGCGTAAATATATTTAACGAAATACTAGAGTAATTACTATCAGCATTGTAGGAATAGTGTTTAGTATAAAATAACTTTTCTAGACTAATGTATTTCGCCCTTCTATTAAACTTCCACTATTCATTCTGTACGTAATATTCCCTGATTTTTTCGACTTTGGTTACAATAACATTTTGAAAATAATAAGGTATTATAATGCGATGTAAGTAATAATAGGATTTTGGTGAAAATGGGATAATAGTAACAATAGGATATTTGTAATATTACGGTATTCGTAATAGTGGGGTGTTGGTAATAATGGGATATTGGTAGTTTTAGGATATTAGTAATAGTGGGGTATTAGTAATAATGGGATATTGGTAATATTAGGATAATAGCAATAGTGGGGTTAGTAGTAATAATGGGATATTGGCAATATTAGGAGATTGATAATATTAGAATATTGGTAATATCAGGATATTAGTAATCACTATTACTAATATTAATTAGTGGGTTATAATTATTAGTGGGTTATTAGTAATAATGGGATTTTGGTAATATTAGAATATTGGTAATATTAGGATATTAGCAATAGTGGGGTTAGTAGTAATAATGGGATATTGGCCATATTAGGAGATTGATAATATTAGAATATTGGTAATATCAGGATATTAGTAATCACTATTACTAATATTAATTAGTGGGTTATAATTATTAGTGGGTTATTAGTAATAATGGGATTTTGGTAATATTAGAATATTGGTAATATTAGGATATTGGTAATATTAGGATTTTAGTAATAGTGGGGTATTAGTTATCATGAGATATTGGTAATAATAAGATATTGGTAATATTAGGATATTGGTAAAATTAGGATATTAGCAATATCGGCGTATTAGTAATAAAGGGATAATGGATATGAATAGATAATATTAGCATATTGGTAATATCAGGATATTAGTAATCACTATTACTAATATTAATTAGTGGGTTATAATTATTAGTGGGTTATTAGTAATAATGGGATTTTGGTAATATTAGAATATTGGTAATATTAGGATATTAGCAATAGTGGGGTTAGTAATAATAATGGGATATTGGCCATATTAGGAGATTGATAATATTAGAATATTGGTAATATCAGGATATTAGTAATCACTATTACTAATATTAATTAGTGGGTTATAATTATTAGTGGGTTATTAGTAATAATGGGATTTTGGTAATATTAGGACATTGATAATATTACGATATTGGTAATATTAGGATTTTAGTAATAGTGGGGTATTAGTAATAATGGGATATTGGTAAAGTTATGATATATATAATGTTAGGATATTGGTAATATTAGGATATTGGTAACATTAGAATATTAGTAATAGTGGGGTATTAGTAGTAATGGGATATTGATAAGTGGGTGTGGTAGACTAACAGTGGGATACTGATGCCTAATAGTGTCCTATTTGTATAGAGGAAACTAACTATTTACGTTTTAATTACAATAATTCATAGCATATTCTTTGATCAGTTAAAACTGAGGACGAAACGCGTATTATAGGTGAAATTAAGGTAGGCAAATGTCTGTTCTATATTATTCCACTTATAGGGAATTCTTAAAATAAATAGCACATTTATCCTCCGGCCTCAAGAATATCCAACAAATATTATTAAAGTACCCATCATGGTTCCGGATACCTCTGTACTGTAGTCAGCATGAGTTGTGCTGTTTTATACAAAAGGTCGCATCAGGGTTCCGGATACCTCTGTACTGTAGTCAGCATGAGTTGTGCTGTTTTATACAAAAGGTCGCATCAGGGTTCCGGATACCTCTGTACTGTAGTCAGCATGAGTTGTGCTGTTTTATACAAAAGGTCGCATCAGGGTTCCGGATACCTCTGTACTGTAGTCAGCACGAGTTGTGCTGTTTTATACAAAAGGTCGCATCAGGGTTCCGGATACCTCTGTACTGTAGTCAGCATGAGTTGTGCTGTTTTATAGAAAAGTCGCATCAGGGTTCTGGATGCCTCTGTACTGTAGTCAGCATGAGTTGTGCTGTTTTATAGAAAAGTCGCATCAGGGTTCCGGATACCTCTGTACTGTAGTCAGCATGAGTTGTGCTGTTTTATAGAAAAGTCGCATCAGGGTTCTGGATACCTCTGTACTGTAGTCAGCATGAGTTGTGCTGTTTTATACAAAAGGTCGCATCAGGGTTCCGGATACCTCTGTACTGTAGTCAGCATGAGTTGTGCTGTTTTATACAAAAGGTCGCATCAGGGTTCCGGATACCTCTGTACTGTAGTCAGCATGAGTTGTGCTGTTTTATACAAAAGGTCGCATAAGGGTTCCGGATACCTCTGTACTGTAGTCAGCATGAGTTGTGCTGTTTTATAGAAAAGTCGCATCAGGGTTCTGGATGCCTCTGTACTGTAGTCAGCATGAGTTGTGCTGTTTTATACAAAAGGTCGCATCAGGGTTCCGGATACCTCTGTACTGTAGTCAGCATGAGTTGTGCTGTTTTATACAAAAGGTCGCATCAGGGTTCCGGATACCTCTGTACTGTAGTCAGCATGAGTTGTGCTGTTTTATAGAAAAGTCGCATCAGGGTTCTGGATGCCTCTGTACTGTAGTCAGCATGAGTTGTGCTGTTTTATAGAAAAGTCGCATCAGGGTTCCGGATACCTCTGTACTGTAGTCAGCATGAGTTGTGCTGTTTTATACAAAAGGTCGCATCAGGGTTCCGGATACCTCTGTACTGTAGTCAGCATGAGTTGTGCTGTTTTATAGAAAAGTCGCATCAGGGTTCTGGATGCCTCTGTACTGTAGTCAGCATGAGTTGTGCTGTTTTATAGAAAAGTCGCATCAGGGTTCCGGATACCTCTGTACTGTAGTCAGCATGAGTTGTGCTGTTTTATAGAAAAGTCGCATCAGGGTTCTGGATACCTCTGTACTGTAGTCAGCATGAGTTGTGCTGTTTTATACAAAAGGTCGCATCAGGGTTCCGGATACCTCTGTACTGTAGTCAGCATGAGTTGTGCTGTTTTATACAAAAGGTCGCATCAGGGTTCCGGATACCTCTGTACTGTAGTCAGCATGAGTTGTGCTGTTTTATACAAAAGGTCGCATAAGGGTTCCGGATACCTCTGTACTGTAGTCAGCATGAGTTGTGCTGTTTTATAGAAAAGTCGCATCAGGGTTCTGGATGCCTCTGTACTGTAGTCAGCATGAGTTTTGGAATACAAGAAGAATAGAGAAACAATCTATTGACCGAAAATAATTTCAAAGCTCAACTCGTCAATTGGAGCGTTTATTGGCAAGGTGTCTGTTACAGTGTACAAGACCACGCCCTTGTCCTATCCTTGAGACCGTACGGTGAAACCTACAGGAGAAAGTTTACGGGATAACTAATACACTGGGAACATATGGTTGAGTGTAAATGGAGATATCCCTGGAATAGACTAGCAAAATCTGTGCCTAGCATTTATTATTACATACTGAACCCCTGTGTACAGCTAATGCCCTATTAGCTGTAATGCACGTTTCGGTTATTGCTAGGAACATATTTGGCAATTTCAAAATTTATCATATTCTACTATCTTTCTATTCCATATACGCATTATTATTTCAGTATATTCATAAAAAGTTAGATTTTAAATGTTTAATATCATGTGTAATGTGTGTGTGTGTGTGTCCGCGCGCGCGCGTGTGTGTGTGTGTACGCGCGCGCATGGTTCTATGTTTTAAAGTAGCGTTAGTATTAACGATAGGTCCTACTCAAATTAGTTTCCTCTACGTTTTCTTAGGTTTTTTTGTCATATAAAAACCAAATAAAAATATTACAGAATGTTTGAAAATTGTTTTCTATAATATATGAGCGCGACTTCCCGTTTGTTATCTACATCAGTTCTACATCGTCCTATTCTTTAATAAATTGCACTAAAGCATGTAAGCTAAAGAAAAACGCGATGCTATGGGATTACAAAGGCTTTATATGCAAGAGAAAGGGTAAGAAGTAAATTGGGGGGCTGGGGGAGGGGTGTTAATAAACTTGGATACAGAGTAGCGGGACTGAATTAGGAAAGAAGATATGTAATACAGGTATGAAGCTTGTTATGTTCCTGAAGGGACGTCCATGAATAAGGTAGAGTTTGTCTGATAGAATGTCTCGTATAACGTACCTTCAGCACTTAAAAACGATTCGTTTTGGTTTAATTAATTGTTCTATCGGCATTTTACAAAAACATGTTAAAGCAAAGAATTGCCAAGAATAAGCCTAATGGCAGAACATTGTTGTCTGTTACAGTCGCAATATAGATGGTAACGTTATTAAATTTAAAGGTTACGTGTTGAAAATTAAAAACAAGTGGAGATACATTTTCTGTAAACATGTGCTTGATTCTATCCTATCCCCCTTCACATTCCTGCCGCTTACCACTCGTACCAAAAACAAATGGCCTACACAATCAATCCGACGAAGATTGCTCGACATATTTCATACGAAGCTGTTTCCTTTCTGCAGAAACGCCAATGTAATTCTAAATAAAATAACGGTTAAAAAAAGCAAGCTTTAATCCAACATTTCTTGTTCGCTTGAAATCCTCTACTCTAAGCTGTCCTAATACGACAGCGTATACCTACAGTTGAGTTTATAATTCTTAAGACAATCATTCATGAAACCTTTATTGTGAGAATGTAATTTATTAATAAATTGATGTTTTTAATATTTTTACTTCATTTTGTAATATGCATCATTGTTTATCTTATTAAAATTGTTTAAAGTGAGCCTATAAATAGATTGAACTTTAAAACAAAATGGACCTATATACAGCTTGATGACCAATAATAATTATAGGTCATATTATTTTTAAAAACCTCTGATTAGTTCTAAACCATTGCTCTATGTGCCCTCTTCACTAACTACTAATTGTGTCATTGTCACACTACATATAAATGTGGGGCTACTTTTGTAAAATTGTTGTTCTTTTGAAATTTGTAAATTTAGGCGTTGTTTATTAGACTTTATAAAAAATATATTAGTTTGCTATTTAGGAGGAACATAATAAAATTGGAATGGAGAGTAGGAAATGTTTTAAGACTAATCATATCCTTTTCTCAATTCCCTCCATTAACTCCCCTTGAATATATAAAGTACAAATTTGCATTCGCTTATAAAATGGTTTTTATTCATCCAATTAATTTCAAATACATTTTTTTAACCTATAGTGGGATGATAATTGATGTTAATACCCTATTTTCAATAATTATTTATTAAATTATAAAAAAATGGGGGGCTTAGGTCGGATTCGAACTGAGTAACTTCGTGTTCGAAGTCTAGCACTTTGGCACAGCGCCAATTTCCCCATAGCTAGAAATGTACTTCTCAAAGATGTATATGAACCTTTCTTTTGTCCCCATCTGGTTGTTGTTGAAACTTCCATTGCACAACCTTAAATTATTGTCATGGTTACCACACAACAAATAATGTTCCAGGATTAAAAATGAATGGAAAGAATAAACTAAACAAACTGGATTAACAGTATCGAAACTTACTTCACAAACGGACAATGAGAAAGCAAAGCGAAAAGAAACTACATCACATTGCAGGCGATGAAAAAAAACTTATAAATAGTAACAAACAAAAATTAAAGTTCAACACCATAAATAGAAACGAAAATTGAAAATAATGAAGACATTCTCTTTCTAATTTGTTACTTCATATTGTTATTGGGACATATGTATATACATATTTATATTAATTGTAATTATAAAATAAAAAGAGACTAAAATAAGGTATATCTTTGTTGATTTAAGTAGGCATTGACTTGAAAATGTTTTTTATATTAATTGTTTGATTGTGTGATCGATAATTGGTCATAAACGAAAAAGTAGTTAAATTAAACACACACACACGGAAATATATTGTTGGAGCACCAATAGGGAGTCATACATCCGGAAATATATTGTTGGAACACCTGTAGGGAGTCATACATCAGAAATATATTGTTGGAACACCTATAGGGAGTCATACATCCGGAAATATATTGTTGGAACACCTATAGGGAGTCATACATCCGGAAATATATTGTTGGAACGCCTATAGGGAGTCATACATTCGGAAATATATTGTTGGAACACCTATAGGGAGTTATACATCCGGAAATATATTGTTGGAACACCTATAGGGAGTCATACATCCGGAAATATAATGTTGGAACACCTATAGGGAGCCATACATCCGGAAATATATTTTTGGAACACCTATAAGGAGTCATACATCCGGAAATATATTGTTGGAACACCTATAGGGAGTCATACATCCGGAAATATATTGTTGGAACACCTATAGGGAGTCATACATCCGGAAATATATTATTGGAACACCTATAGGGAGTCATACATCCGTAAATATATTGTTGGAACACCTATAGGGAGTTATACATCCGGAAATATATTGTTGGAACACCTATAGGGAGTCATACATCCGGAAATATATTGTTGGAACACCTATAGAGAGTCATACATTCGAAAATATATTTTTGGAACACCTATAGGGAGTCATACATCCGGAAATATAATGTTGGAACACCTATGTGGAGTCATACATTCGGAAATATATTTTTGGAACACCTATAGGGAGACATACATCCGGAAATATATTTTTGGAACACCTATAGGGAGCCATACATCCGGAAATATATTGTTGGAACACCTATAGGGAGTCATACATCCGGAAATATAATGTTGGAACACCTATAGGGAGCCATACATCCGGAAATATATTTTTGGAACACCTATAAGGAGTCATACATCCGGAAATATATTTTTGGAACACCTATAGGGAGTCATACATCCGGAAATATATTGTTGGAACACCTATAGGGAGTCATACATCCGGAAATATATTATTGGAACACCTATAGGGAGTCATACATCCGTAAATATATTGTTGGAACACCTATAGGGAGTCATACATTCGGAAATATATTTTTGGAACACCTATAGGGAGTTATACATCCGGAAATATATTGTTGGAACACCTATAGGGAGTCATACATCCGGAAATATATTGTTGGAACACCTATAGGGAGTTATACATCCGGAAATATATATTGTTGGAACACCTATAGGGAGTCATACATCCGGAAATATATTGTTGGAACACCTATAGGCAGTCATACATTCGAAAATATATTGTTGGAACACCTATAGGGTGTCATACATCCCGAAATATATTGTTGGAACACCTATAGGGAGTCATACATCCGGAAATATATTGTAGAAACACCTATAGGGAGTCATACATCCGGAAATATATTGTTGGAACACCTATAGGGAGTCATACATTCGGAAATATATTTTGGAACACCTATAGGGAGTCATACATCCGGTAATATATTGTTGGAACACCTATAGGGAGTCATACATCCGGAAATATATTGTTGGAACACCTATAGGGAGTCATACATCCGATAATATATTGTTGTAACACCTATAGGGAGTCATACATCCGGTAATATATTGTTGGAACACCTATAGGGAGTCATACATCCGGTAATATATTGTTGGAACACCTATAAGGAGTCATAAATCCGGAAATATAATAGGAAAATATTAACCAAAAACCAAAGCATACACTTAAGAATTATTATAGATTATAATATTAACCTCTACACTTTGACTTCGTTGATTACGATCATGTGTACATTTTTAGTATTTAAATGGCTTTGTTTATTAAAATAAATTCAATTTAATTTTTGTTTAGAGACATGTTTTTAGCTTATGGGCCGAAAATTTAATTAATTAATTAATTGCTGATAAATTTTGAAACTGTCCCATTATGTAAACGATTGTTTTAATATTTACCAATGTTTTTGTAAATTTTAAAATATTATATATACGCTTGAATAGTTCGATTACTACAAAATGTTAAAACATACTTTCGTTTGATAAGATATTCTCTTCATAGGCAAATGAGATTAATAAGTATCATAAAATTATTACCAATTAGTGAAGAAATTAAAAATACATCAAGCAATCTACAAAGGTTATGAGGGATAGCTCCAATTTATTAAAAATAATAATTGAAAATACACAAATTTATACAATTTACAGAATATACAAACTAAAATTTATAAAACAAACCATATGTAAAAAATTGTTTTAGATTGGATATCCTAAACATACACTGCGTTTTGACAAATACTTCCCAATTTTAAAAAATATTAAAATATTTATAAGATGTAAATTCGAAATAATTACTTACCACATAGACTGAACAAATTGAATTTGTCGATAATTATCCAAACATAATGACATATATGTTATGGTAAAAAAAGTTGAACATATATATATATATATATATATATATATATATTTAATAAATTAAAAATATTTCAAAAACAAGAATACTCTTAATGAATATATTTTTTCAAAGCTTTTCGCCGATAAAATAGTACCAGCATCGTCAGGAAAATAATAATCTAATAAAATAATTTTACAAAATTAAATCATATGTACTACAAAATTAAATCAGGTAGTACATATGATTTAATTTTGTAAAAGTATTTTATTAGTTAATTATTTTCCTTAAGATGCTGGTACTATTTTATCGGCGAAAAGCTTTGAAAAAATATATTCATTAAGAGTATTCTTGTTTTTGAAATATTTTTAATTTATTAAATATATTACAAGAAAACGTATCACCATATTTAATATATATATATATATATATATATATATATATATATATATATATATATATCGCAATATGTTTTCTTGTATATTAATAAAGAACAAAAGTCTAAATACAAATAAAAGAATTATAATTGAATTTACAATTCAAAGCTTTTCGTTGGCTAACAGTACCAACATCATAAGGAATATTAAACAATTAAAATTAACATATGTGCAAATTAGATCAAATAAATAGTTATGCCAAATCAATTACAATGTTGTTAAAATTTTTTATTTTTTATTTTGCTGCCCTAACATTACAAACACTGAATATATTATCAAATTTAGATTTTACTTGTATTTGTTCATTTATCAACTCATTATTAGTATTATATTTATGTATTTCTAAAGCTTCATAAATATTCATTCTCAGGCCTTTGTTAATTTCTTTTATAAGTATCATATTATCTATATTAGGAAATAAGTGATTATTATTAATACAATGACTAGCAAAATTTGATTTATAAATGTCTGGCTTTTTATATGCATTAAAATGCTCTTTATATCTATCTTTAAGTTTTTTCTTAGTTTGTCCTATATAAACTTTAAAATATATTATTTATATATATTAAAAATATATATATTTAAATATATATACATAATATATTTTAAAGTATTATAAAGTATTTTAAAGTATTATATTATAATATATATATATATATATATATATATATATTATAAAATATATTATATACATTAAAAATAATATTAAATCAAAATTATTTTTCATATAATAATAAAATTTACAAACAGGAAGATGGTCTTGCCATGGGTTCTCCCTTATCGAATATAATATCTGAAATATTTTTACAATATATAGATGATAAAATGAATAAAATTATACAGACATTTGATAAAAACGGTTATTGGTTTAGATATGTAGATGATGGTTTATATGTATCTAATAATAATGGTATAAACTTAATAACTATTTTAGATAAAATAAATATGATAAATAAAAATATTAATTTTACTTATGAAATGGAGAAAAATAATAAGATCAACTTTCTAGATATAACAATTATAAGACATATTAATAAATTTGAATTTAACATATATCGTAAACCGACACAAACTAACCAAATTATCCCTAATAATTCTAACCATCCGTATAATCAAAAAATGGCTGCATTATACAATTTATTATATAGATTACATAAATTACCTATGAATAATGAAAACAAGATAAGAGAGAAAACATTATCTATCAAATTGCAATTGAGAATGGCTATAAAAAGAAAACTGTTGAAAAACTTAATTATAATA
>JBAIZL010000024.1:190000-205000 GCA_036971475.1 Prosapia bicincta | reverse complement strand
AATAACAAACCATATACCATAAATTGTTACGCTCCAACGATGATAAAGAGGGGGACAGCATTAACTATAGATTGTTACTGATAAATATTTATGCAGTATTAATGATAATAATAACAAACCGTATAGAATAAATTGTTACGCTTCAACGATGATAAAGAGGAGGACAGCATTAACTATATATTGTTATAAGACATAAATGATAAATGTTTATGCAGTATTAGTGATAATTATAACAAACCATATACCATAAATTGTTACGCTTCAACGATGATAAAGAGGAGGACAGCATTAACTATAGATTGTTACTGATAAATATTTATGCAGTATTAATGATAATAATAACAAACCATATACCAAAAATTGTTACGCTCCAACGATGATAAAGAGGGGGACAGCATTAACTATAGATTGTTACTGATAAATATTTATGCAGTATTAATGATAATAATAACAAACCGTATAGAATAAATTGTTACGCTCCAACGATGATAAAGAGGGGGACAGCTTTAACTATAGATTGTTACTGATAAATATTTATGCAGTATTAATGATAATAATAACAAACCGTATAGAATAAATTGTTACGCTCCAACGATGATAAAGAGGAGGACAGCATTAACTATAGATTGTTACTGATAAATATTTATGCAGTATTAATGATAATAATAACAAACCATATACAATAAATTGTTACGCTCCAACGATGATAAAGAGGGGGACAGCATTAACTATAGATTGTTACTGATAAATATTTATGCAGTATTAATGATAATAATAACAAACCATATACCATAAATTGTTACGCTCCAACGATGATAAAGAGGGGGACAGCATTAACTATAGATTGTTACTGATAAATATTTATGCAGTATTATTGATAATAATAACAAACCGTATAGAATAAATTGTTACTTTCCAACGATGATAAAGAGGAGGACAGCATTAACTATAGATTGTTACTGATAAATATTTATGCAGTATTAATGATAATAATAACAAACCATATACAATAAATTGTTACGCTCCAACGATGATAAAGAGGGGGACAGCATTAACTATAGATTGTTACTGATAAATGTTTATGCAGTATTAATGATAATAATAACAAACCGTATAGAATAAATTGTTACGCTTCAACGATGATAAAGAGGAGGACAGCATTAACTATAGATTGTTACTGATAAATATTTATGCAGTATTAATGATAATAATAACAAACCATATACCATAAATTGTTACGCTCCAACGATGATAAAGAGGGGGACAGCATTAACTATAGATTGTTACTGATAAATATTTATGCAGTATTATTGATAATAATAACAAACCGTATAGAATAAATTGTTACTTTCCAACGATGATAAAGAGGAGGACAGCATTAACTATAGATTGTTACTGATAAATATTTATGCAGTATTAATGATAATAATAACAAACCATATACAATAAATTGTTACGCTCCAACGATGATAAAGAGGGGGACAGCATTAACTATAGATTGTTACTGATAAATGTTTATGCAGTATTAATGATAATAATAACAAACCGTATAGAATAAATTGTTACGCTTCAACGATGATAAAGAGGAGGACAGCATTAACTATAGATTGTTACTGATAAATATTTATGCAGTATTAATGATAATAATAACAAACCATATACCATAAATTGTTACGCTCCAACGATGATAAAGAGGGGGACAGCATTAACTATAGATTGTTACTGATAAATGTTTATGCAGTATTAATGATAATAATAACAAACCGTATAGAATAAATTGTTACGCTTCAACGATGATAAAGAGGAGGACAGCATTAACTATAGATTGTTACTGATAAATATTTATGCAGTATTAATGATAATAATAACAAACCGTATAGAATAAATTGTTACGCTTCAATGATGATAAAGAGGAGGATAGCATTAACTATAGATTGTTACTGATAAATATTTATGCAGTATTAATGATAATAATAACAAACCGTATAGAATAAATTGTTACGCATCAATGATGATAAAGAGGAGGATAGCATTAACTATAGATTGTTACTGATAAATATTTATGCAGTATTAATGATAATAATAACAAACCGTATAGAATAAATTGATACGCTCCAACGATGATAAAGAGGAGGATAGCATTAACTATAGATTGTTACTGATAAATATTTATGCAGTATTAATGATAATAATAACAAACCGTATAGAATAAATTGTTACGCTCCAACGATGATAAAGAGGAGGATAGCATTAACTATAGATTGTTACTGATAAATATTTATGCAGTATTAATGATAATAATAACAAACCGTATAGAATAAATTGTTACGCTTCAATGATGATAAAGAGGAGGATAGCATTAACTATAGATTGTTACTGATAAATATTTATGCAGTATTAATGATAATAATAACAAACCGTATAGAATAAATTGTTACGCTTCAATGATGATAAAGAGGAGGATAGCATTAACTATAGATTGTTACTGATAAATATTTATGCAGTATTAATGATAATAATAACAAACCGTATAGAATAAATTGTTACGCTTCAATGATGATAAAGAGGAGGATAGCATTAACTATAGATTGTTACTGATAAATATTTATGCAGTATTAATGATAATAATAACAAACCGTATAGAATAAATTGTTACGCTCCAACGATGATAAAGAGGAGGATAGCATTAACTATAGATTGTTACTGATAAATATTTATGCAGTATTAATGATAATAATAACAAACCGTATAGAATAAATTGTTACGCTCCAACGATGATAAAGAGGAGGACAGCATTAACTATAGATTGTTACTGATAAATGTTTATGCAGTATTAATGATAATAATAACAAACCGTATAGAATAAATTGTTACGCTCCAACGATGATAAAGAGGAGGATAGCATTAACTATAGATTGTTACTGATAAATATTTATGCAGTATTAATGATAATAATAACAAACCGTATAGAATAAATTGTTACGCTCCAACGATGATAAAGAGGAGGACAGCATTAACTATAGATTGTTACTGATAAATATTTATGCAGTATTAATGATAATAATAACAAACCGTATAGAATAAATTGTAACGCTCCAACGATGATAAAGAGGAGGATAGCATTAACTATAGATTGTTACTGATAAATATTTATGCAGTATTAATGATAATAATAACAAACCGTATAGAATAAATTGTTACGCTTCAATGATGATAAAGAGGAGGATAGCATTAACTATAGATTGTTACTGATAAATATTTATGCAGTATTAATGATAATAATAACAAACCGTATAGAATAAATTGTTACGCTTCAATGATGATAAAGAGGAGGACAGCATTAACTATAGATTGTTACTGATAAATGTTTATGCAGTATTAATGATAATTATAACAAACCATATACCATAAATTGTTACGCTCCAACGATGATAAAGAGGAGGACAGCATTAACTATAGATTGTTACTGATAAATATTTATGCAGTATTAATGATAATAATAACAAACCGTATAGAATAAATTGTAACGCTCCAACGATGATAAAGAGGAGGATAGCATTAACTATAGATTGTTACTGATAAATATTTATGCAGTATTAATGATAATAATAACAAACCGTATAGAATAAATTGTTACGCTTCAATGATGATAAAGAGGAGGATAGCATTAACTATAGATTGTTACTGATAAATATTTATGCAGTATTAATGATAATAATAACAAACCGTATAGAATAAATTGTTACGCTTCAATGATGATAAAGAGGAGGACAGCATTAACTATAGATTGTTACTGATAAATGTTTATGCAGTATTAATGATAATTATAACAAACCATATACCATAAATTGTTACGCTCCAACGATGATAAAGAGGAGGACAGCATTAACTATAGATTGTTACTGATAAATATTTATGCAGTATTAATGATAATAATAACAAACCGTATAGAATAAATTGTTACGCTTCAATGATGATAAAGAGGAGGATAGCATTAACTATAGATTGTTACTGATAAATATTTATGCAGTATTAATGATAATAATAACAAACCGTATAGAATAAATTGTTACGCTTCAATGATGATAAAGAGGAGGATAGCATTAACTATAGATTGTTACTGATAAATATTTATGCAGTATTAATGATAATAATAACAAACCGTATAGAATAAATTGTTACGCTTCAATGATGATAAAGAGGAGGATAGCATTAACTATAGATTGTTACTGATAAATATTTATGCAGTATTAATGATAATAATAACAAACCGTATAGAATAAATTGTTACGCTCCAACGATGATAAAGAGGAGGATAGCATTAACTATAGATTGTTACTGATAAATATTTATGCAGTATTAATGATAATAATAACAAACCGTATAGAATAAATTGTTACGCTCCAACGATGATAAAGAGGAGGACAGCATTAACTATAGATTGTTACTGATAAATGTTTATGCAGTATTAATGATAATAATAACAAACCGTATAGAATAAATTGTTACGCTCCAACGATGATAAAGAGGAGGATAGCATTAACTATAGATTGTTACTGATAAATATTTATGCAGTATTAATGATAATAATAACAAACCGTATAGAATAAATTGTTACGCTCCAACGATGATAAAGAGGAGGACAGCATTAACTATAGATTGTTACTGATAAATATTTATGCAGTATTAATGATAATAATAACAAACCGTATAGAATAAATTGTTACGCTCCAACGATGATAAAGAGGAGGATAGCATTAACTATAGATTGTTACTGATAAATATTTATGCAGTATTAATGATAATAATAACAAACCGTATAGAATAAATTGTTACGCTTCAATGATGATAAAGAGGAGGATAGCATTAACTATAGATTGTTACTGATAAATATTTATGCAGTATTAATGATAATAATAACAAACCGTATAGAATAAATTGCTACGCTCCAACGATGATAAAGAGGAGGACAGCATTAACTATAGATTGTTACTGATAAATGTTTATGCAGTATTAATGATAATTATAACAAACCGTATAGAATAAATTGTTACGCTCCAACGATGATAAAGAGGAGGACAGCATTAACTATAGATTGTTACTGATAAATATTTATGCAGTATTAATGATAATAATAACAAACCGTATAGAATAAATTGTTACGCTCCAACGATGATAAAGAGGGGGACAGCATTAAATATAGATTGTTACTGATAAATATTTATGCAGTATTAATGATAATAATAACAAACCGTATAGAATAAATTGTTACGCTTCAACGATGATAAAGAGGAGGACAGCATTAACTATAGATTGTTACTGATAAATATTTATGCAGTATTAATGATAATAATAACAAACCGTATAGAATAAATTGTTACGCTTCAATGATGATAAAGAGGAGGATAGCATTAACTATAGATTGTTACTGATAAATGTTTATGCAGTATTAATGATAATTATAACAAACCGTATAGAATAAATTGTTACGCTCCAACGATGATAAAGAGGAGGACAGCATTAACTATAGATTGTTACTGATAAATATTTATGCAGTATTAATGATAATAATAACAAACCGTATAGAATAAATTGTTACGCTCCAACGATGATAAAGAGGGGGACAGCATTAACTATAGATTGTTACTGATAAATATTTATGCAGTATTAATGATAATAATAACAAACCGTATAGAATAAATTGTTACGCTTCAACGATGATAAAGAGGAGGACAGCATTAACTATAGATTGTTACTGATAAATATTTATGCAGTAATAATGATAATAATTAACAAACCATATACCATAAATTGTTACGCTCCAACGATGATAAAGAGGGGGACAGCATTAACTATAGATTGTTACTGATAAATGTTTATGCAGTATTAATGATAATAATAACAAACCGTATTGAATAAATTGTTACGCTTCAACGATGATAAAGAGGAGGACAGCATTAACTATAGATTGTTACTGATAAATGTTTATGCAGTATTAATGATAATAATAACAAACCATATACTATAAATTGCTACGCTCCAACGATGATAAAGAGGGGACAGCATTAACTATAGATTGTTATTGTTAAATGTTTATGCAGTATTAATGATAATATTAACAAACCATATACCATAAATTGTTACACTCCTTCGATGATAAAGAGGTGGACAGCATTAACTGTAGATTGTTACTGATAAATGTTTATGCAGTATAATGATAATAATAACAAACCATATACCATAAATTGTTACGCTCCAACGATGATAAAGAGGGGGACAGCATTAACTATAGATTGTTACTGATAAATGTTTATGCAGTATTAATGATAGAAATAACAAACCATATACCATAAATTGTTACGCTCAAACGATGATAAAGAGGAGGACAGCATTAACTATATATTGTTACTGATAAATGTTTATGCAGTATTAATGATAATAATAACAAACCATATACTATAAATTGTTACGCTCCAACGATGATAAAGAGGAGGGCAGCATTAACTATAGATTTTTACAGATAAATATATATACAGTATTATTGATAATTTTATCAAACCATATACCATAAATTGTTAAACTCCAACGATGATAAAGAGGAGGACAGCATTAACTATAGATTGTTATAAGACATAAATGATAAATGTTTATACATATTAATGATAATAATAACAAACCATATACCATAAATTGTTAAACTCCAACGATGATAAAGAGGAGGACAGCATTAACTATAGATTGTTATAAGACATAAATGATAAATGTTTATACATATTAATGATAATAATAACAAACCATATACCATAAATTGTTACGCTCCAACGATGATAAAGAGGAGGACAGCATTAACTATATATTGTTACTGATAAATGTTTATGCAGTATTAATGATAATAATAACAAACCATAAACTATAAATTGTTACGCTCCAACGATGATAAAGAGGAGGGCAGCATTAACTATAGATTTTTACAGATAAATATATATACAGTATTATTGATAATTTTAACAAACCATATACCATAAATTGTTAAACTCCAACGATGATAAAGAGGAGGACAGCATTAACTATAGATTGGTATAAGACATAAATGATAAATGTTTATACATAATAATGATAATAATAACAAACCATATACCATAAATTGTTAAACTCCAACGATGATAAAGAGGAGGACAGCATTAACTATAGATTGGTATAGGACATGAATGATAAATGTTTATACATATTATTGATAATAATAACAAACCATATACCATAAATTGCTACGCTCCAACGATGATAAAGAGGAGGAGAGCATTAACTATATATTGTTATAAGACATAAATGATACATGTTTATGCAGTATTAATGATAATTATAACAAACCATATACCATAAATTGTTACGCTCCAACGATGATAAAGAGGGGGACAGCATTAACTATAGATTGTTACTGATAAATGTTTATGCAGTATTAATGATAATAATAACAAACCGTATAGAATAAATTGTTACGCTTCAACGATGATAAAGAGGGGGACAGCATTAACTATAGATTGTTACTGATAAATATTTATGCAGTATTAATGATAATAATAACAAACCGTATAGAATAAATTGTTACGCTTCAACGATGATAAAGAGGGGGACAGCATTAACTATAGATTGTTACTGATAAATGTTTATGCAGTATTAATGATAATAATAACAAACCGTATAGAATAAATTGTTACGCTTCAACGATGATAAAGAGGAGGACAGCATTAACTATAGATTGTTACTGATAAATGTTTATGCAGTATTAATGATAGTTATAACAAACCATATACTATAAATTGCTACGCTCCAACGATGATAAAGAGGAGGACAGCATTAACTATAGATTGTTACTGATAAATGTTTATGCAGTATTAATGATAATTATAACAAACCATATACCATAAATTGCTACGCTCCAACGATGATAAAGAGGAGGACAGCATTAACTATAGATTGTTACTGATAAATGTTTATGCAGTATTAATGATAATTATAACAAACCATATACCATAAATTGCTACGCTCCAACGATGATAAAGAGGAGGACAGCATTAACTATAGATTGTTACTGATAAATGTTTATGCAGTATTAATGATAATTATAACAAACCATATACCATAAATTGCTACCCTCCAACGATGATAAAGAGGAGGACAGCATTAACTATAGATTGTTACTGATAAATATTTATGCAGTATTAATTATAATAATAACAAACCGTATTGAATAAATTGTTACGCTTCAACGATGATAAAGAGGAGGACAGCATTAGCTATAGATTGTTACTGATAAATGTTTATGCAGTATTAATGATAATAATAACAAACCATATACTATAAATTGTTACGCTCCAACGATGATAAAGAGGGGGGCAGCATTAACTATAGATTGTTACTGTTAAATGTTTATGCAGTATTAATGATAATAATAATAAACCATATACTATAAATTGCTACGCTCCAACGATGATAAAGAGGAGGACAGCATTAACTATAGATTGTTACTGATAAATGTTTATGCAGTATTAATGATAATTATAACAAACCATATACCATAAATTGCTACGCTCCAACGATGATAAAGAGGAGGACAGCATTAACTATAGATTGTTACTGATAAATATTTATGCAGTATTAATGATAATAATAACAAACCGTATTAAATAAATTGTTACGCTTCAACGATGATAAAGAGGAGGACAGCATTAACTATAGATTGTTACTGATAAATGTTTATGCAGTATTAATGATAATAATAACAAACCATACACTATAAATTGTTACACTCCAACGATGATAAAGAGGAGGACAGCATTAACTATATATTGTTATAAGACATAAATGATAAATGTTTATACAGTAATAATGATAATTATAACAAACCATATACTATAAATTGCTACGCTCCAACGATGATAAAGAGGGGGACAGCATTAACTATAGATTGTTATTGTTAAATGTTTATGCAGTATTAATGATAATAATAAAAAACCATATACCATAAATTGTTACACTCCTTCGATGATAAAGAGGGGGACAGCATTAACTGTAGATTGTTACTGATAAATGTTTATGCAGTATAATGATAATAATAACAAACCATATACCATAAATTGTTACGCTCCAACGATGATATAGAGGGGGACAGCATTAACTATAGATTGTTACTGATAAATGTTTATGCAGTATTAATGATAGAAATAACAAACCATATACCATAAATTGTTACGCTCCAACGATGATAAAGAGGAGGACAGCATTAACTATATATTGTTACTGATAAATGTTTATGCAGTATTAATGATAATAATAACAAACCATATACTATAAATTGTTACGCTCCAACGATGATAAAGAGGAGGGCAGCATTAACTATAGATTTTTACAGATAAATATATATACAGTATTATTGATAATTTTAACAAACCATATACCATAAATTGTTAAACTCCAACGATGATAAAGAGGAGGACAGCATTAACTATAGATTGGTATAAGACATAAATGATAAATGTTTATACATATTAATGATAATAATAACAAACCATATACCATAAATTGTTACGCTCCAACGATGATAAAGAGGGGGACAGCATTAACTATAGATTGTTACTGATAAATGTTTATGCAGTATTAATGATAGAAATAACAAACCATATACCATAAATTGTTACGCTCCAACGATGATAAAGAGGAGGACAGCATTAACTATATATTGTTACTGATAAATGTTTATGCAGTATTAATGATAATAATAACAAACCATATACTATAAATTGTTACGCTCCAACGATGATAAAGAGGAGGGCAGCATTAACTATAGATTTTTACAGATAAATATATATACAGTATTATTGATAATTTTAACAAACCATATACCATAAATTGTTAAACTCCAACGATGATAAAGAGGAGGACAGCATTAACTATAGATTGGTATAAGACATAAATGATAAATGTTTATACATATTAATGATAATAATAACAAACCATATACCATAAATTGTTAAACTCCAACGATGATAAAGAGGAGGACAGCATTAACTATAGATCGGTATAAGACATGAATGATAAATGTTTATACATATTAATGATAATAATAACAAACCATATACCATAAATTGTTAAACTCCAACGATGATAAAGAGGGAGACAGCATTAACTATAGATTGGTATAAGACATGAATGATAAATGTTTATACATATTAATGATAATAATAACAAACCATATACCATAAATTGTTAAACTCCAAAGATGATAAAGAGGAGGACAGCATTAACTATAGATTGGTATAAGACATGAATGATAAATGTTTATACATATTAATGATAATAATAACAAACCATATACCATAAATTGTTAAACTCCAACGATGATAAAGAGGAGGACAGCATTAACTATAGATTGGTATAAGACATGAATGATAAATGTTTATACATATTAATGATAATAATAACAAACCATATACCATAAATTGTTAAACTCCAACGATGATATAGAGGAGGACAGCATTAACTATAGATTGGTATAAGACATGAATGATAAATGTTTATACATATTAATGATAATAATAACAAACCATATACCATAAATTGTTAAACTCCAACGATGATAAAGAGGAGGACAGCATTAACTTTAGATTGGTATAAGACATGAATGATAAATGTTTATACATATTAATGATAATAATAACAAACCATATACCATAAATTGTTAAACTCCAACGATGATAAAAAGGAGGACAGCATTAACTATAGATTGGTATAAGACATGAATGATAAATGTTTATACATATTAATGATAATAATAACAAACCATATACCATAAATTGTTAAACTCCAACGATGATAAAGAGGAGGACAGCATTAACTATAGATTGGTATAAGACATGAATGATAAATGTTTATACATATTAATGATAATAATATCAAACCATATACCATAAATTGTTAAACTCCAACGATGATAAAGAGGAGGACAGCATTAACTATAGATTGGTATAAGACATGAATGATAAATGTTTATACATATTAATGATAATAATAACAAACCATATACCATAAATTGTTAAACTCCAACGATGATAAAGAGGAGGACAGCATTAACTATAGATTGGTATAAGACATGAATGATAAATGTTTATACATATTAATGATAATAATAACAAACCATATACCATAAATTGTTAAACTCCAACGATGATAAAGAGGAGGACAGCATTAACTATAGATTGGTATAAGACATGAATGATAAATGTTTATACATATTAATGATAATAATAACAAACCATATACCATAAATTGTTAAACTCCAACGATGATAAAGAGGAGGACAGCATTAACTATAGATTGGTATAAGACATGAATGATGAATGTTTATACATATTAATGATAATAATAACAAACCATATACCATAAATTGTTAAACTCCAACGATGATAAAGAGGGGGACAGCATAAACTATAGATTGTTACAGGTAAATGTATATACAGTATTATTGATAATTTCAACAAACCATATACCTTAAATTGTTACGCTCCAACGATGATAAAGAGGGAGACAGCATTAACTATAAATTATTACAATAGGTAAATGAAAAATATTTATACAGTAATAGTGATAATTACACAGCATTATCTTTAAATATTTACGTTCTCATGATGATAAATAGTAGGACAGCATTAACTATAGATTGTTACAAGACATAAGTGATAAATATTTTTGCGGTATTAATGATAATTACACAGCATTAACTATAAATAGTTACAAGATATAAATGATAAATAGCTCTGCTGTAGTTTTAATAATTAGTTACGTCTGCTAACTAATCCAGATAAGCGATTACGATCAATAGAAGTAACTAGTATTTAGCTAGTAAATTTTAAAAATATAGTGATTCACTGAGACAATTGCATCCTAATAAATTGCAAATAAAATTAATAAAGACGTTGTTAACCCATCATAAAAATATTTCAAGACTGGAGATTGCATCAGCATTTGTCCAGACTGTAAACATAAGCTAACTTTTCCAAACCTGAATATTCCGTAGTTATATGTTTTTGTGCCAAAGAACCAATAGATCATTCTGTAGCTACAGGAAAAGGTGGTCCAAGTGCTTCACGATCTATCACCAAACACCAAAAAATATTCGCTACTTCTCCACGACATTACAAGTGTATACAGGTACACAACTCCCGGTTTAGCAAGGGCTTCTCATTTACTATCTGTTCAAAATATTCACGTTTTGCAACCCCATTGTTATAATTCTTGCATTTATTTAAAATAACATACAAACCTTTTCTAATAACTTACAATGATGAATATTTTATATAGAATATGAGCACTTAATTAACTTATGTAAGATATTCTAACTGGTAACTGACTACGTCTTGTAATTGTTGTGTTTATACGCAAGCGAATGTTACTCCTGCTCACCTGCAGTAAAAAAACCTATGAATAATAGTTTCTTAGTTTACATATTTTCATCCCACATTACCATTGTCTTTATTAAGCTTGTTAGTCATGACTACGTTTTGTGGACTAAATTTCACTCTTAAAATTTTACAAAGTGAATTATTGTATCTAAACTCTACTGGTTATAATGTCATCCCTTTTAAGGGAGCAGGCTCTAAATATGTTACAAAAAGTAAAATGAATATTTGAAAAGTTAATGAAGAAAGAAAATCATGAAACTGGCTGAGAAAAAAACTAATTGACCAAAGATTTGTTTAACAAGACCTTTTCTATAGAACGTGTAGCTTACAAGATCCAAAGAACACAAACAAAAATTCTGGATTTCTAGTTTATGATTTTAGAAGGTTTATGGAGCCTGCTTTGGCTTTATGAGAGCTATTTCTTGAATAAAATAGCGATTTATTTGCCATACAACAACACAAATCCGAAGACAGATTTTATAAAATATGGATTTATCTGTCATAGATAAATCTGAATATTTGACATTAATTTGCAGTGAATATTATCTATGTCGAGTTGAGAAAATAACTTATTTTCAGCTCATTGAACCATTATTTAATCTGCTAAGATGTAAGTTACGTGTATCTTCCTATCTTGTGGCCAACCACCTTTCTTCTTTGCGGTTAATTACCTTCCTCCAAAAATACTGTGGTTTCCTCATTATTTTTTCCCTCTAATTATAATTGTAAATGGTAAAATTCATTTAACGAAGCGTGAATATATTTATTTCGATTATTTAGTTACATTGAAAATGACCTTAAGTGAAAACTGTCATGTTGCGAATATAATAAATGTTTGATTAGAACGATGCTTTGCGAGAATGGTGAAAAGAAATGTTCAAATGATGTTTTAAGAGTAATTCATTGATAATAATAAACTTTATTTATACGATTATAATACTTGTTTATATTATATTGGGAAACTGTTTTTATTTAAGTTATCGCATCTGAGTTTATTTAGAGTAATTATATTTTTGTGACCAAGTAGACTTAAGTTTAATTAGAGTAATTATATTTTTGTGACCAAGTAGACTTAGGTTTTATTAGAGTAATTATATTTTTGTGACCAAGTAGACTTAGGTTTTATTAGAGTAATTAAATTTGTGTGACCAAGTAAACTTAAGTTTAATTAGAGTAATTACATTTTTGACTAAGTAACATCAAGTTTAATTAGAGTAATTATAATTTTTGACTAAGTAGACTTAAGTTTAATTAGAGTAATTATATTTTTGTGAACAAGTAGACCTAAGTTTAATTAGAGTAATTATATTTTTGTGACCAAGTACACTCAAGTTTAATTAGAGTAATTATATTTTTGTGACCAAGTAGACTTGGGTTTTATTAGAGTAATTATATTTTTTGTGACCAAGTAGACTTAGGTTTTATTAGAGTAATTAAATTTGTGTCACCAAGTAAACTTAAGTTTAATTAGAGTAATTACATTTTTGACTAAGTAACCTCAAGTTTAATTAGAGTAATTATCATTTTTGACCAAGTAGACTTAAGTTTAATTAGAGTAATTATATTTTTGTGACCAAGAAGACTTAGGTTTTATTAGAGTAATTAAATTTGTGTGACCAAGTAAACTTAAGTTTAATTAGAGTAATTATATTTTTGTTATTAAGTCGACTTATGTTTAATTAGAGTAATTATATTTTTGTGACTAAGTATATGAGAATTTAGGAGGAATCAACAATGGACTTACCTTGCTACCTCTCACACAACAGCCTAACCTTTATGGGAACGTCACGCACGTTGGCTTAGTATTAAATTGCGAAAATAAAATACTCCAGACACAGAGAGGAGAATCATGACAGGAAATAGTGACGTCTTAATGCTACTCCACTCACAACTACTATCCAGAAAAAAAGAAGCTGTACAAAACTCTGGTTAGACCCATATGCACCTATGTCACCTAGATATTTTGAAGAGTCTGTGGTGCAAACGGAGAATTTTATTCACTTAAACAATATTTAATGACTTTCCGAATTATTGTTTAAGTGATTTAATAAGAATCACGGAACGTATTGGACCATAAAATTCAAGAGGAAAGATATCGTTAATCACATAACATCGTGCGAACAAGATGGGATGAACGTATAACAGGGATGAGTGAGGATATAGTGCAGAGAAAGATTCTGAAGGAAGTAATTAACACTAAGAAAAGAAGAAGAAGAACACGCAGCCGATGGGAGGATGAAGTCAGATAAGACGCCATAACACTTGGAGTTTCAAATTGGAAGGATACTGCTAGGGAGCTGAGCAACTCTTGTAGAGTAGACAAAGGTTACACCGACCTGTATCATTGGAAGTAGTAAATACATTCTTGTACATCTTATGGTCGATGCTTTCAGGCTAAGTGTCACTGAAGGCTTTGGTAAAGTAATTCGTCTATAGTTAATAGTAAGTTAGTTTAAATTATCATTGCACTAATTTACCTCAAAATAACTTACATCTTAATGAAAAGATCTGTTTGCATAGTGAGGCTTTTTTAATATATTTGATG
>JBAIZL010000024.1:175000-185000 GCA_036971475.1 Prosapia bicincta | reverse complement strand
TTATATATTCTGTTATATATACTGTTACTCTAATATACTGTTATATATTCTGTTATATATATTTTTATATATACTGTTATATATACTGTTATATATTCTGTTATAAATTCTGTTATATATACTGTTATATATACTGTTACTCTAATATACTGTTATATATTCTGTTATATATATTGTTATATATACTGTTATATATACTGTTACTCTAATATACCGTTATATATTCTGGTATATATACTGTTATATATACTGTTACTCTAATATACTTATATATATTATGTTATATATACTGTTACTCTAATATACCGTTATATATTCTGTTATATATACTGTTACTCTAATATACTGTTATATATATTGTTATATATACTGTTATATATACTGTTATATATTCTGTTATATATACTGTTACTCTAATATACTGTTATATATTCTGTTATATATATTGTTATATATACTGTTATATATACTGTTACTCTAATATACTGTTATATATACTGTTATATATACTGTTATATATACTGTTATATATACTGTTATATATACTGTTATTTATACTGTTATATATACTGTTACTCTAATATACTGTTATGTAGCTGTCTAGGTTTAAACAGGTATTGAACGTTTTTGTCGTATAATAAATTATTATTTGTTACAGTAAAGTGTCTCATTTTTTTAAGTAAAAAAATATTAAATTAAACTAGTTTATTATATAACACCTAATATTTTAAAGTTAATCGTTACATACAAGGTGTGTTGCACAACGAATTCCCTTTGTGAAATGGTGTTTGGATCGTAAGGAACAAATCTCTGTACTAACAATAGGTGATAACATGAAGATCATGATACCAGTCTAGTTAAACATATAATTAGTGCTATATGACAAGAAGCATAGAATAAGTAATTAAAAACCATTGATAATATAAAATAAACTGTTGACATAATATAAATGTAAGGAATTTATCCAATAATAAAAGTTCAACTAATAATGAAACGTAATAATACGATAAATAACTCGTACCCAAAAAGGCACTGGAAAATTATACGTGCTTACAATAAAAGCTTATCCATTCATCATTTTTGCCTTTGTTTTAAATGTGTGCCATTGACTTCATTTTTTTTTAAACAAAAGCTAAAGTAATAACCGTTTTAAACAAATAAGAATTTAAAAATAAATTTGTTATTTAAAAAAAAAATTAACGACTGTTATCAAAGATATCGGAAAACGTGTCACTTTTGTAATTGAGCCTATAGTATTTTTAATGAAACGCTGGAATAGTCACTAGGCTATTATATCAAAAGAATTGTTTTTAAGAGAATTCCACTAACACATGGTGAAGGTAGTTCCTGGTTTTCTGGAATTATGTTTTTCTCTAAATAAAAAAATATATACTTATCAAAATAATGCGTTTAGACAATCTTTTACCCAACGCTCCAAAAGAAACGCCATAAAGATGACACATCCACCAAGTTCGTGTTGAAAAACTCTGCTCCAATCTGTTCCTTGATTTTATTCTCCATTTTGTATTCTATGTTACACTATCCACTAAAAACTTTGCTGTAAAGACGTGTCCTATCTATATGTAAACATGTGCAGGCCTAATTTGCTTTCCCCGACAATTACGTGAGTATACATTCGGGGAATACTTAACATGGCGACTATGTTACATGTCCTTCAAGGGATTGGATATGAAGTCGGTTTAGGTCATACTCCAAGAACCTGTTCCAATAGCTTTACACACTGTTTGATACGTAATAAAGTCCGTAATTGTCCTAAACAAATTGTCGAGCGCATTACACAAATATTTTCCAAATCCTACCCTTGTAGTTGTAGGCAAATCCGTTTCAAAGTTTTATTCAACCCTTACGTAACTCCATACGCCAGGCCTTTTTCTACGTCTTCATCATGATAATGTTCAAATTTCCGGTGGGGAGAATATTTTTTAGACGTGATTAAAACCAAAAAATCAACCTTTATCCCAATAATAAAAAAATATTAGAAATATTTTCAGATTAAACAAATCATTGACGTATACGTAAATAGTATTAAACGAAGTAAGACAACAATGTAAGAAAAATTACATAGGAAGAAATAATAAGTAGAATTTCAGTCATTAAAAAAGTGTATGTTAAAGCTACGTTTTACCTTTATTAGTGATATTAGGAGTACAGTCACTTTGGTTAGATATCTATCGGTAACACTGAAATGTAAGATATATATATATAAAGAGAGAGAGAGAGAGAGGAGAGGGGAGAGAGAGAGAATTTAAAAGTGTAGGAGTTACTACATGAAACTTAAAAATAAAATTTAAATTTCATAATTTTTCTATTCTACAATATAGAGAAATATAAAATTTCAGGTTCAGCATTCCTCTCAGAAGGGTGTTTGTGAAATTTTAAGGCTATCAAAATTTCACATGCAAAGACACACACACACACACACACACACACACACACACACACACACACACACACACACACACACTCAACTTTGGAAAAGAGTAGGACTGTTATATATTTCACCTGTTAATTAATTTATTACAAGCAACATCACGACCTCGTTTTTATTTAAGGAAAATCTCTTGTCATGCAACATGAATAATTATTTCTTAAAAAACATTATCTCCTGTAGAAACATCATTAATTAGTGTTAATGATCAATGGCGATTAATGTAACCACACCTTTCACAATATATCATGATAACAATTTATATAACATTATAAATATAAAGTTTTAATATGGAAGATTACAATATATCTGGCTGTTTTATAGTGTATAATCTGGATGTACAATTTATACAAAGGATATAAAGTACCTAAACCTATAGGCCTACACCATGGGCGCCCATGGCCTACACATATATATATTAATTTCTGGGTCATTATAATTGTCTTAATGAAATCAAACATTCAAGTCAGAGGATCTTGGAGGTATATTCTGCATCTATAAGATAGATGTGGATCTAGACAATAGAGGGGTAACATTAATCAGACTACTTTACTAAGAATCTTGGTGGAATTTGGAGGAATATTCTGCATCTATAAGATAGATGTGGATCTAGACAATAGAGGGGTAACATTAATCAGACTACTTTACTAAGAATCTTGGTGGAATTTGGAGGTATATTCTGCATCTATAAGATAGATGTGGATCTAGACAATAGAGGGGTAACATTAATCAGACTACTTTACTAAGAATCTTGGAGGAATTTGGAGGTGTATTCTGCATCTATAAGATAGATGTGGATCTAGACAATAGAGGGGTAACATTAATCAGACTACTTTACTAAGAATCTTGGTGGAATTTGGAGGTATATTCTGCATCTATAAGATAGATGTGGATCTAGACAATAGAGGGGTAACATTAATCAGACTACTTTACTAAGAATCTTGGAGGAATTTGGAGGTATATTCTGCATCTATAAGATAGATGTGGATCTAGACAATAGAGGGGTAACATTAATCAGACTACTTTACTAAGAATCTTGGTGGAATTTTGAGGTATATTCTGCATCTATAAGATAGATGTGGATCTAGACAATAGAGGGGTAACATTAATCAGACTACTTTACTAAGAATCTTGGAGGAATTTGGAGGTATATTCTGCATCTATAAGATAGATGTGGATCTAGACAATAGAGGGGTAACATTAATCAGACTACTTTACTAAGAATCTTGGAGGAATTTGGAGGTATATTCTGCATCTATAAGATAGATGTGGATCTAGACAATAGAGGGGTAACATTAATCAGACTACTTTACTAAGAATCTTGGAGGAATTTGGAGGTATATTCTGCATCTATAAGATAGATGTGGATCTAGACAATAGAGGGGTAACATTAATCAGACTACTTTACTAAGAATCTTGGAGGAATTTGGAGGTATATTCTGCATCTATAAGATAGATGTGGATCTAGACAATAGAGGGGTAACATTAATCAGACTACTTTACTAAGAATCTTGGAGGAATTTGGAGGTATATTCTGCATCTATAAGATAGATGTGGATCTAGACAATAGAGGGGTAACATTAATCAGACTACTTTACTAAGAATCTTGGTGGAATTTGGAGGTATATTCTGCATCTATAAGATAGATGTGGATCTAGACAATAGACGGGTAACATTAATCAGACTACTTTACTAAGAATCTTGGAGGAATTTGGAGGTATATTCTGCATCTATAAGATAGATGTGGATCTAGACAATAGACGGGTAACATTAATCAGACTACTTTACTAAGAATCTTGGTGGAATTTGGAGGAATATTCTGCATCTATAAGATAGATGTGGATCTAGACAATAGAGGGGTAACATTAATCAGACTACTTTACTAAGAATCTTGGAGGAATTTGGAGGTATATTCTGCATCTATAAGATAGATGTGGATCTAGACAATAGACGGGTAACATTAATCAGACTACTTTACTAAGAATCTTGGTGGAATTTGGAGGAATATTCTGCATCTATAAGATAGATGTGGATCTAGACAATAGAGGGGTAACATTAATCAGACTACTTTACTAAGAATCTTGGAGGAATTTGGAGGAATATTCTGCATCTATAAGATAGATGTGAATCTAGACAATAGAGGGGTAACATTAATCAGACTACTTTACTAAGAGTCTTGGTGGAATTTGGAGGTATATTCTGCATCTATAAGATAGATGTGGATCTAGACAATAGACGGGTAACATTAATCAGACTACTTTACTAAGAATCTTGGTGGAATTTGGAGGTATATTCTGCATCTATAAGATAGATGTGGATCTAGACAATAGAGGGGTAACATTAATCAGACTACTTTACTAAGAATCTTGGAGGAATTTGGAGGTATATTCTGCATCTATAAGATAGATGTGGATCTAGACAATAGACGGGTAACATTAATCAGACTACTTTACTAAGAATCTTGGTGGAATTTGGAGGAATATTCTGCATCTATAAGATAGATGTGGATCTAGACAATAGAGGGGTAACATTAATCAGACTACTTTACTAAGAATCTTGGAGGAATTTGGAGGTATATTCTGCATCTATAAGATAGATGTGGATCTAGACAATAGAGGGGTAACATTAATCAGACTACTTTACTAAGAATCTTGGAGGAATTTGGAGGTATATTCTGCATCTATAAGATAGATGTGGATCTAGACAATAGAGGGGTAACATTAATCAGACTACTTTACTAAGAATCTTGGTGGAATTTGGAGGAATATTCTGCATCTATAAGATAGATGTGGATCTAGACAATAGAGGGGTAACATTAATCAGACTACTTTACTAAGAATCTTGGAGGAATTTGGAGGTATATTCTGCATCTATAAGATAGATGTGGATCTAGACAATAGAGGGGTAACATTAATCAGACTACTTTACTAAGAATCTTGGAGGAATTTGGAGGTATATTCTGCATCTATAAGATAGATGTGGATCTAGACAATAGAGGGGTAACATTAATCAGACTACTTTACTAAGAATCTTGGAGGAATTTGGAGGTATATTCTGCATCTATAAGATAGATGTGGATCTAGACAATAGAGGGGTAACATTAATCAGACTACTTTACTAAGAATCTTGGAGGAATTTGGAGGTATATTCTGCATCTATAAGATAGATGTGGATCTAGACAATAGACGGGTAACATTAATCAGACTACTTTACTAAGAATCTTGGTGGAATTTGGAGGAATATTCTGCATCTATAAGATAGATGTGGATCTAGACAATAGAGGGGTAACATTAATCAGACTACTTTACTAAGAATCTTGGAGGAATTTGGAGGTATATTCTGCATCTATAAGATAGATGTGGATCTAGACAATAGAGGGGTAACATTAATCAGACTACTTTACTAAGAATCTTGGAGGAATTTGGAGGTATATTCTGCATCTATAAGATAGATGTGGATCTAGACAATAGAGGGGTAACATTAATCAGACTACTTTACTAAGAATCTTGGAGGAATTTGGAGGTATATTCTGCATCTATAAGATAGATGTGGATCTAGACAATAGAGGGGTAACATTAATCAGACTACTTTACTAAGAATCTTGGAGGAATTTGGAGGTATATTCTGCATCTATAAGATAGATGTGGATCTAGACAATAGACGGGTAACATTAATCAGACTACTTTACTAAGAATCTTGGAGGAATTTGGAGGTATATTCTGCATCTATAAGATAGATGTGGATCTAGACAATAGAGGGGTAACATTAATCAGACTACTTTACTAAGAATCTTGGAGGAATTTGGAGGTATATTCTGCATCTATAAGATAGATGTGGATCTAGACAATAGAGGGGTAACATTAATCAGACTACTTTACTAAGAATCTTGGAGGAATTTGGAGGTATATTCTGCATCTATAAGATAGATGTGGATCTAGACAATAGAGGGGTAACATTAATCAGACTACTTTACTAAGAATCTTGGAGGAATTTGGAGGTATATTCTGCATCTATAAGATAGATGTGGATCTAGACAATAGAGGGGTAACATTAATCAGACTACTTTACTAAGAATCTTGGAGGAATTTGGAGGTATATTCTGCATCTATAAGATAGATGTGGATCTAGACAATAGACGGGTAACATTAATCAGACTACTTTACTAAGAATCTTGGAGGAATTTGGAGGTATATTCTGCATCTATAAGATAGATGTGGATCTAGACAATAGAGGGGTAACATTAATCAGACTACTTTACTAAGAATCTTGGAGGAATTTGGAGGTATATTCTGCATCTATAAGATAGATGTGGATCTAGACAATAGAGGGGTAACATTAATCAGACTACTTTACTAAGAATCTTGGAGGAATTTGGAGGTATATTCTGCATCTATAAGATAGATGTGGATCTAGACAATAGAGGGGTAACATTAATCAGACTACTTTACTAAGAATCTTGGAGGAATTTGGAGGTATATTCTGCATCTATAAGATAGATGTGGATCTAGACAATAGACGGGTAACATTAATCAGACTACTTTACTAAGAATCTTGGTGGAATTTGGAGGAATATTCTGCATCTATAAGATAGATGTGGATCTAGACAATAGAGGGGTAACATTAATCAGACTACTTTACTAAGAGTCTGGAGCTTGTAAACAAATAAATGTGTTGCGCCGCAGATGGGCAAAATCTTAACTTAAATAACTTTAGTTAAAACCAAAGGAATTTTTGGTTTAAAACCAAAGGAACACTTTTAACTGTAACTTTTGTCCTAATGTTAGGAATACTTTAATTTATTAATCACAGAAAAATCGCATTTACAGTGATTATTTACTCTAATTTGTTATTATTAGATCTACTAAACTCAACTAATATAACCCTAAAATATTTAACTAGAAAACCAAACAGACTTAGTTCGTCTCTTAATTACACGAACGTCATTATCACAAAGGGATCCAAATGTTCTTAGCTTTCTTCTGTCTCATATTTCTCTGTTTCGTTGTGGTGTTGTTGTTGTTGTTGTTGTTGTTGTCGTGTTTGGCAAATGCTATTAGGGGGGGGGGGAATTTAAAGGCTTGGTAATGTTAATGGCGCTATTCGAGTACAGTGTATCCATACTGCAGTCATTGTCTATGTTGAAGACGACACGAACAATGGAAGGGCAGCTGAAAAGGTGCTTGGGGCCCAGTTGCGTGCCTGGGCAGTGCCTGCAATCTTCATATGTTCTGGAACCATCGGGCAGGATCTTCGTGCCCTTAAAATGCGTTGTCCTTTGTCTTGTTATTACTGTTGTAATTTCTCTGCTGTAATTCAATTCTGGCAGCGAGTATTTTTTCTTTGGGTTTGGGCAGAGCCTTTGTTTTGCGACTGCGTTGGCATCAAAAACAGTAGTAGATGAAGCTACAGGCTCGAGTGTTCTGGCTTCTTTGGCAAGGGAGTCTGCCACCTCATTTCCTTCGATGTCAACATGAGCCGGGATCCACTGAAGGGTACATGATTTACCCATTGCACCAATGGAGAACATAAGAGAAGCGATTTCTTGAGTGAGCCTAGTTTTCCCCTCCTGATGGCTTCAAGGGCAGATCTGCAATCCGAAAACACAAAAATACCGTCGGAATTAGCACTTCCTGTCCATGTAAGGTAGATTTCCAGGGCTGTTCTGAATGCAATAAGTTCCCATGGAAAGTTGGATGCAATTCGCCCTGCCGAAACCATGTGCTTTGAAATTGAGTTGTCTGGGTACTTAAGAAATATACCCGAACCACTCCTATTGCAGTTCGAGTCTGAAGAATCGTCCGTTTAGGCGGTTACTAAAAGAGGCCTCAATAGGCCGAGAATTGCACCCATGCCCTTCCTTTTGATTGATTTTTGGGCTCTTTTTTGCATGGTTCAAGCAAGTCTAAAATAATTTTAACAGAGGGAGGTAGTTTGACTGGAAAACAAAGTTTTTGAATGATTTCAAGGCTCGAATGCTTCAAGTTAATGTTGTTTCTTATGGCATTGGTTTTGGTCTCTTCAGCCTATTTTTAGCTGTTTAGGAGTGGAAAGTGATGTTGGAGATATGCTGCTCATTGCAGCTTCTAATTTTATTCGTAAATTTGACAGTGGCAACTTTCCTCCTGTTTTTTAATGATGGTAGGTCACACTCACTTTCAGCTGTTGTATTGTTTGTTGAAGACACAGCGCCGATAATAATTTTGGACGCCCTGTACTGAACAGAGTCGATTTTCTCTGTTGAGGTGGAAGCCGATGAAGCCCAAACGGGTGCTGCATATTCGAGAATTGGTCTTATTAGCGCAGCATATTTGTTTAGAAGTGTCTTTGGTCTGGAACCCCTCTATTTCGTTATTTTTCATAAATATATTTAGGATTTAAAGTGGATTAAAAAATGAACGTTGGTGCTTTTAATTTTTAAAAATACAATTTCTATAAAACATTTAGTATCATAGAAATGACTTGAGTATCATTCACCTTTCAGCAGTACATTTATACATGTTACTGTAATGGAGAGAAATGTAACTCATTTAAATGGATTTTACAACAACAACAAAAATTGTTAGATCTGGTTAAACATATAAGTTATCAAATTGAACACTCGTGAATATTTTAAAATATGCTTCCTCTAAAAACAGCTTTACAAATTAGAACCAAACGAAATAAACTTTAGAATATATAGCCTATATTCCTGTACAAACGTATATAAACGTAGATGTATCCAAAAATATTTCTTTGTTTTAAATATTTACTGTTATTTAATTTCATTCCGAAGAATAATTGAACCATTACCTTCCAAGAAAGGTTCATGTAACCAGTTTCATATTCGGTGATTAAATGTTGAAAATTTAGCACGGAAATGTTTGGTAAAAATAATATAAGAAGAAAATGATAAAAACCATTTGCAACTGGAGTAAGGAGGTGGGGAGGAGACGAGGTCGGGGTGGGTTGGGCAGTGACTAGGCCGGCACCGACTGTGGTCACTTTAGTTTGTGGCCGGTTGTACTTGTCTCCACTGGTGATAGGATAAACACACAGGTAAGATTCGTTTAACTAGTCGTTTATTCATTTTGCTCATTTTGTTAAACTTGTAATATATATTTTTTAAAAAAATTATGTAAGAAATTACTTCATATTATCACAATTTGAAATTACCATTTTCAAAACCAAAATTCCTTATGGGAATATATGGAAACTACATGAGCACATATTAAAATTATTACATCAAAAAAAAAAATACATCCTAAAACTTACTATTACAACATGTTATATCAAATCTACTTACTATTACATCATAAAAATAATAAGTACTCCTAAACCATTAAAATACTTTTCTTTATGAAGATTTAGATGAAATCATAAATAATATAGTAATATAATAAATACAAAATTCAACAAGTTATTTAATACAGATTGATTGTATTTTTTTCAAATAAATTTTAATACAATTTTTTAATATGTTTATAAATTTTATTGTTTAAAAAATATACAAAATTATATTTGAAATTACTACTGTTCTATTCGACGTTAAAGTCTTAAGAGGTTAGCGTTTAG
>JBAIZL010000024.1:155000-172500 GCA_036971475.1 Prosapia bicincta | reverse complement strand
CATTCATGTTTACTCAGATTATAAAAATTATTACCAAATTACAAACCTGGTTCTTCTAGAGCTTAGAGGGTTGAAGTGTAGTCCTGGCCATTACTGGTATCTTTATACATCGTATGTTACTCACAGCGAGCCCTTCTAAACCCAACCAATAATATAAAATGGACTCCATTTTGATAAAATTTTAGAAACGTTAAAAATTAAGTTAAATTCCTTGTTAAGTAGTTTTAAAACTTTAAAAGAAATACTTAAACTTGATATAAATTATACATTTGCCAGGAAAGCTTTTAACCAGAAATACAAATCAGAAGCACGTTAAATTTACCAACATACAAGTTCATTATGTTCTTATTTTGTATGGTTTTGTAAAACTATCAACATCAAATATTTTTCTTTGTCAATTCTTGTGGGAAGTTTTATTTCATGTTATCCTAAATATTGTCTCTAGTGGTATTCTAACCAGGAGTGTGTTATTATAAGGTTTAAAAACTTCTAACTATTCGTACTATATGTAAGTTTTATATTAAAATATTCCTAAATGTTGCAAGTTTTTTAAATATTAGGAACTCATAAAAAAACCAGGATTTAAACATTTTTTAAAAATTAAAATTGCCAACAGAGGTAATTGTTCAGGTAATGCTTAAATATAATAATGTATTTTATATAGATTTTAGATTTTTCAGTACACTAAGTATATTAATAGGATTAAAAAGTCACCAGTTTTTGTAAAGATTTATGTAAATAAATTCTACATGAAATATACCAAAAGATATGTTATTTTTGATTCTACGGTATAAATAATGAATTCAATATATATATATATATTACCATGATTTAAAATACATATTTGTATCAGACATATTTTTAATTTAATGTTTGGGGATACTGTATTACTGCTCTGTTAATGTAATCAGTGAAACGGACATCAATGGTGTGACAACTTATATATCTGCGGAAGCCGGCTACCTTGTATTTATAAGGGAGTCTTACTAATTATTTGAAAAATTTTCTAAAACCGTTATAATGGTAACACCGTATCTGTACAACGTAATTAATTTTTTGAAATATTTTTAATGCCCATGAATTATTAATTCTCTTACTATAACAATAAAAACTAGCCTATACAAATGTCCTAACGTGATGCCTAAAAAAATGGTTTTTATTGAGACAAATATAAAAGATAAATGGCAACTTTTGCAACTGGAGCAAGAAGGTGGGGAGGAGACGAGGTCGGGGTGGGCTGGGCAGTGCCTAGGCCGATAGCGAAGGTGGTCGTTTAGTCTGTGGTCGGTAGTGTTTGTGCGCAGGTGTGGTAGGATAAACATACAGGTAATGCTCGTTACTTTATATTAGATAGCGTAATCACTTTCTTTTTGTTAAGCTCTTGATAAGCCTGTAGTGTGTAATTATATATATATATATATATATATATATATATATATATATATATATATATATATATAAACCGTTGAATATGTATTCGTTCTTGTACTAATATTGTTTAACCACCACTTAGATATTTCGACCTACGCATTATCTTTATGAAGAGTTTTCATAATCATTTTCATTAACCCTTAATCATTTCATTATCATTCAGGCCTAAATTTTCAACCTCTATTCCTTACGTACGACATCGCAAAAATTTGAATTCATCGTAAAACAATTTAAACATTCTACACTGTTAATAAATTTGAGAAAATATTACATGATTTAAAATATTTGTATTTGTTTTCGTAGAAATTCTGAAATATTATATATTACATTTTTTAAAGACTTTTCTAAGCATTGTGCTATTTTGTTATTGTCAAAATGTAGCTAATACTCTAGACATTTTGTAAAACTCGTGTTCGTTCTGCTGCACACGTATAAATATTATATACAATATATACAGTATTAGATACAATATAAGTTATGTAGAATACATAGTTTGTAGTTATGTAGAATACATAGTTTGTAGTTATGTAGAATACATAGTTTGTAGTTATGTAGAATACATAGTTTGTAGTTATGTAGAATAGATAGATTGTAGTTATGTAGAATACATAGTTTGTAGTTATGTAGAATACATAGTTTGTAGTTATGTAGAATACATAGTTTGTAGTTATGTAGAATACATAGTTTGTAGTTATGTAGAATACATAGTTTGTAGTTATGTAGAATACATAGTTTGTAGTTATGTAGAATACTTAGTTTGTAGTTATGTAGAATACATAGTTTGTAGTTATGTAGAATAGATAGATTGTAATTATGTAGAATACATAGTTTGTAGTTATGTAGAATACATAGTTTGTAGTTATGTAGAATACATAGTTTGTAGTTATGTAGAATACTTAGTTTGTAGTTATGTAGAATACATAGTTTGTAGTTATGTAGAATACATAGTTTGCAGTTATGTAGAATACATAGTTTGCAGTTATGTAGAATACTTAGTTTGTAGTTATGTAGAATACATAGTTTGTAGTTATGTAGAATACTTAGTTTGTAGTTATGTAGAATACATAGTTTGTAGTTATGTAGAATACATAGTTTGTAGTTATGTAGAATACATAGTTTGTAGTTATGTAGAATACTTAGTTTGTAGTTATGTAGAATACATAGTTTGTAATTATGTAGAATACATAGTTTGCAGTTATGTAGAATAGATACGGTGAGGGTTTTACCAAAGTAAAGAGTACACTGACAAGGGGCCGGAACTTTACAGGCAGGGAGTCGTCTTCTTGGCGACGCCATTACAAGAGGAACGCTTATAGTTTTTATTTATTCTTTGAAAGAAAATATTGTTCACAAACACTTCAAAATCACATTAAAGTTTGGAGTTTATATATTTTACTATGGTAGTAATATTATAGCACCTATATACTATATACCATACCTATATACCTATATACTATATACCATATCTATATACCTATATACTATAAGCCATGAAACCAAACATCAGACCATAAGGTTTTGATTTTGTGTTTATGTTCTCGGGAGAAACAACTTAGGTATTACTAAACTGAAAACTTATTACAGTTTAAACACGTCTTCGGTTTTGTAAAATGTGAGATTGTGCGATGATTTAGAATAATAATCTGGAGCGTGATTGTTTCAAACAGAACAATGACTCGATACAGAACGCGAGCGTATAAGCAAATCCTTTACCACAAGTGCTACGGTTGGACGCTCAGACATTATCATATAGTAACTTACATTGCTTTTTACACTGCTATAAGCCTACTTTTAAAGACATGGAAATATATATTTGGTAAATTAGTTAAAACAAACGAAATTTATTTTTAGTTCTCTTAAAAATTCGATGGGTAATAAATTACCACAACTCTTACGATGTGTAAAATTACAGACCCATAATATTGAAATGTTTACCTGATATGAAACATTAATTAAACCCTCCTATAGTAAACACAATATATCATCTGATCCAAAGCTAATATTTATTTGTTTTCATGATATATATGTAGGTTATATAAATATAACCTACCTTGTTTTTTTCATATATTTTATGTGGTATTTATTTATGTTAAACCTTTTAAACCCCTTAGAAACATGAAACACCTCTTACATTCTTTCCGTTCAACTATAACACATTCAGCTTAGAAATCGAAAAATTATACAAAATACACAATTACATTGAAGCGTTATTTAAACAAGTACCGTAGAAGGAAATACTGGTTTTAGGATAGGCTATTTAAAAAAATTCTTTTCAAACTTTTTATGAATTACTAATGTAAAGTAAATTGGCAAAATTTGTTCTGTTTTACGTAGTTTTCTAGTTTTATTCTGATTTGCTTAAAATTTCAAATTGATATTAATTTAGTGGGAAAGTAGTTTGGGAAATGCATTATCCTAATCAGAGATCAAGTTAATAACTTTAAGAGTCAAGTGGTGAAAAACGCGTTCTAAACGCTGTAATATTGTAGCATTAATAAATACCTACTAAAAAACCAAAGCCCCTAGAGTGACGTAGGTGTAATAACTATTGGTTAAACCGTACTACTGACCTATTTTATTCTTTATAACCAGTATAACGGATATAAAATCGCTCTTTTCTAAACAATCCTAGTAATATATATATGGAGATGTAATAGTCTATTATATTACGTTTCTGCTAAGCTGTAGATAAACCTGTTGCACGCCACCAGTTGCTGCCATTACTAGCACTACCGTCCATTACACAACGTATGTGCCACACACTTATAGCAGGTGTTGAACTTTTATAACAAGTTGCCCAAACTGTCAACATCACGAGGCTTATAATATGAGAGTCAGTAGATGAATCAGTGGTAATTTGTTTTCAACAGACCTAACCTCCGATCCTGAATACAACACAACCTTCATACATAATTTGTCTGTCTTCGGCTATTAAAAGTGAAATAAACACTTGGCTATTAAAAGTACTTTACTATGCCCAAGTGCTGCCTACTCGAAGTAGATATTAGGCTCTTGTCTATGCCCCAGTGCTGCCTCCTCGAAGTAGATATTAGGCTCTTGTCTATGCCCCAGTGCTGCCTTCTCGAAGTAGATATTAGGCTCTTGTCTATGTCCCAGTGCTGCCTCCTCGAAGTAGATATTAGGCTCTTGTCTATGCCCCAGTGCTGCCTCCTCGAAGTAGATATTAGGCTCTTGTCTATGTCCCAGTGCTGCCTCCTCGAAGTAGATATTAGGCTCTTGTCTATGCCCCAGTCCTGCCTCCTCGAAGTAGATATTAGGCTCTTGTCTATGCCCCAGTCCTGCCTCCTCGAAGTAGATATTAGGCTCTTGTCTATGACCCAGTCCTGCCTCCTCGAAGTAGATATTAGGCTCTTGTCTATGCCCCAGTCCTGCCTCCTCAAAGTAGATATTAGGCTCTTGTCTATGCCCCAGTGCTGCCTCATCGAAGTAGATATTAGGCTCTTGTCTATGCCCCAGTGCTGCCTTCTCGAAGTAGATATTAGGCTCTTGTCTATGCCCCAGTCCTGCCTCCTCGAAGTAGATATTAGGCTCTTGACTATGCCCCAGTGCTGCCTTCTCGAAGTAGATATTAGGCTCTTGTCTATGCCCCAGTGCTGCCTCCTCGAAGTAGATATTAGGCTCTTGACTATGCCCCAGTGCTGCCTACTCGAAGTGGATATTAGGCTCTTGTCTATGCCCCAGTCCTGCCTCCTCGAAGTAGATATTAGGCTCTTGACTATGCCCCAGTCCTGCCTCCTCGAAGTAGATATTAGGCTCTTGACTATGCCCCAGTGCTGCCTACTCGAAGTAGATATTAGGCTCTTGTCTATGCCCCAGTGCTGCCTACTCGAAGTGGATATTAAGCTATAAATTAAACAAAGAAGAGATCCTTGTGTTTTTTGATTACTCTATGGTAAAAATAAAACAAATAATTAACTGCAGGAAATATGACGTAATGCATAAAGCTCAAGGATCATAGTCCTTGGATACTTACAGACTTCAAAAAATAAAAAATGAGATCTTGGCCAATTGGGGGAAGGACTGACAAGGCTATCCAGCCACCCGACGGATCCGGCCTTCACCTCATAAACCCGCTTCCATTCCAACATTTGACTAACTCTTATCTAGCAACCATACACTTTTAAGGTAGCTTTGCTTACACACAATAAAAGCTAAATTAATTTATTTAAAGTAAACAAGGTTATATGTGACCAGTGAAGTTTTTACACAACCTTAATTTTATTCCAAGCAAACGGCAGTTACACAAAAAAATGTATATGACACATTAAAACACCTTAAACAGATGGATTATTTGCATAAGTGAAAAAATTATATTCTAACCTATTAACAACTCTAAAGCTACTTAAAAATAAGAAAAAAATAAGGTATTAAACTAAACGTAATGCCACTAAATTTTATTTTAAAAATCTTAGAATCTGCTTAAGCCAAACTTTTAAGTACTCCAGATAGACTTGTTAAGAAAAAATGTTCGTTCATATATTTTTTAAATTTTTTTTCTGAGTCGTAGCAAGCATTAAAGTCACAATCATCGTAGGCACTCATATATAGAACAGCTGTGTTTGGCGACCAACGTCGATATTTACGTAATATTGTTATTTTATTATTTAATTATTAACAATAAGTAATATTTTATTACATTTTATGGGTACACCGAATAATATATTTTATAACATTTATAAAAAAAATATTTAAAATGTTATAAAATTTAATTTTGAACAAAACTTTGTTAAGTATATTATGTATTTTCTTACACCACTATTGTTTTTAATCAAAAATATTTTTAAAACTATTTTTCGTCCTAATCTGTATTCTGAAAGATATTCCAAACCAGGACATATCACGGCATTTAGATTTGGCCGATATATTGGCACGCATTTGACTGACGATTCAGGCAAACGATTTCCACGCTTTGGTAACATTGACCCAAGTACTTCCTGGCGACTGTGTACTTTCCTACTACTTGTCCAACATAACCTACAAGTCCAATATCAAGCACACTTTCTAATTGTTGCACAACCTTGATATAGTGAGAATGGATGTCACACGATACTCTTAGGCTCGCCTTTCAATTCAATCTCTCTTAGGAGCCAAAGGAAATAAATGGTGTCAATATATTATTGTTAACAACTATATTTTTAATATCACAAACTATACATTTTGTATAATGGCCTTCATTGAGCTTTGTGCTTTATAGAATCTACATTTAATTTATATAATTAGTATTATTTTAATTTTGTTTGATGTGTTATTAGGCCATTTCTAAATTTACTACTCTTTATTTGCTTCATATATAAATTTTTATTATTTTTTTTTATTTCGAGGCGATAAACAAGTCTCGAATATAGTCAATTGTAACATTGGACTAAACTTTAAAAGAAGATTTTTAAATTAAGATTTTGAGTATCGAGATGAAAATCAGTAAAATGTTATTTTTTTAATTATTTAAAGTACAAATGCGATGCACGTTATCTCGTTCGTCAAGTAGGAAAAGATTTTCTTACTGTCTCTCTGGTTATACGGACCGACCATATATATAAGTCTAGAAGGTCTGCGATTCCAACAAGATTTCTTTATTGTAGCTTCACATTATAATCACACACCATAAAAAAAAGACAATCGAAACTTTTAACCAACTAAAAAAACTTAGTTTGGGTTTTATAATACATAGCGAGGAATAAGTACGGTATAACTTGGAACTCTGAGAACTACATGAATCGTATGAAATAAACAATACCACATCCACGTTCGTCCTATAGATGTGCCTAAATGGGTTAAACAGTACCACATCCATGTTCATCCTATAGATGTGCCTAAATGGGTTAAACAGTACCACATCCACGTTCGTCCTATAGATGTGCCTAAATGGGTTAAACAGTACCACATCCATGTTCATCCTATAGATGTGCCTAAATGGGTTAAACAGTACCACATCCACGTTCGTCCTATAGATGTGCCTAAATGGGTTAAACAGTACCACATCCATGTTCATCCTATAGATGTGCCTAAATGGGTTAAACAGTACCACATCCATGTTCATCCTATAGATGTGCCTAAATGGGTTAAACAGTACCACATCCATGTTCATCCTATAGATGTGCCTAAATGGGTTAAAAAGTACCACATCCATGTTCATCCTATAGATGTGCCTAAATGGGTTAAACAGTACCACATCCATGTTCATCCTATAGATGTGCCTAAATGGGTTAAACAGTACCACATCCACGTTCGTCCTATAGATGTGCCTAAATGGGTTAAACAGTACCACATCCACGTTCATCCTATAGATGTGCCTAAATGGGTTAAACAGTACCACATCCACGTTCATCCTATAGATGTGCCTAAATGGGTTAAACAGTACCACATCCACGTTCATCCTATAGATGTGCCTAAATGGGTTAAACAATACCACATCCACGTTCATCCTATAGATGTGCCTAAATGGGTTAAACAGTACCAAATCCACGTTCATCCTATAGATGTGCCTAAATGGGTTAAACAATACCACATTTACGTTCATCCTATAGATGTGCCTAAATGGGTTAAACAATACCACATCCACGTTCATCCTATAGATGTGCCTAAATGCTTTAAACAGTAAAAATATGTTTAAATGTTATCCGAAACATTTTGTTTCCAAATTGAATCCGCCACCTATATTTCGGGTAACCAGTACAACAAATATAAAAGTAGTCTACAAGTAAAAGGTGAAAGAAGAGTTCTATTGACAAACAAAAATAATTGAACTATTTTGTTTTTATATTAGACAATACAGCGTAACCAAGTTGATGGAATGCAAATTTCAAATAAAATATAAGACAAACGTCTGACAAATGTATTAGCATTAAAACGGTCACCTACACATTTTAAAATCAACTGACTTTTTAATTAACTAGAAACTTTAAGGGCGGGTAACAAATAATTTTAAATTACAGTATTTGCAATATTGTATTAGGTCTAAGCTACGTAAATAAAAGTAAAAATTTGCTTATAAACTGTAACCAAAACATTTTAAAATCAAATTTATTTTTAAATTAACTAGAAACGTTAACGGTAAGTAGCAAGGGAGTTCAATTAAATTTTTGTATTTGCAATAAATCTAAAAAAGGTGAAACAAATTTATATAAATTCAAAGTTGAAATAAATTGTGGCCAAACAGTTTAAAATAAAGCTAAATTTGGAATAACCCTCGATCTTTATCGCTAAGTACAAACGAGGTCAATTACATATTGGCATTCTTTCGTAAATACTTCCCCACAACTTCATTAAAAATTATTTTCTCATTTAATGATAATTAGAATTTAAACATGTTAAATATAACCTTGATCTTTCCAGATATTTAAAAACAAAAACCGTTAAATCTCTACTTTATACAAGTAATAGCAAAAGGCTTATTTAAAAAGACATTTAAGTGTTCAAACAAATTGTTACATCTCACCTTAGAACATATATTAGCATAGTTCATATTTCAAACAAAACTTAATTATATATACACATGACCGTGAGTGAATTCAGAACATAACCTGTTGTGAAGGCAGTCCTAGACCTATGCAAACCGACTGTCTTTATTAGTGTCCAATAAACCTGCCTCTTGATCGGGACCGGTCGCTTGGCACTTCATAGATTATTTCCAATTAGGTATCGCAATTACAATTAATTCCCACAGTAGCTTAAGCGTTAATTAGATATATTTCACAAGTTTGTTTGTTAAAATGTAATCTTTGCTTTATTGGGAGGGACTTCTTGTTTTATATAGAACTTAAAATTTCTTTAACACTTTATGATTTTTAAGGAAAAAATCTTTTCCTATTTTATGCAACTTTAAAATCTCAAAATTCTCAACTCTTGTAACAGAAATAGATTTTTTAATTTTTCTAAAATTATCTTTATTTTTATTTAAATCGGTAAGAAGATTTATATATCAAGTTAAAATTAAAATCTAAATTAGGTATACATTTAGAAAATATTGTAAAACCGACCACTGATCAAAAATCGGCAAATCTCAATTTAAATGTTTTTAAATTACTAAAATTTACAATTAAAAAAATGACAAAATTAATATTCATGGTATATGTTAAAACAATGTTTATAAGTATTTGTTAATTATTATGTCAAATGGCCTACTAATCTCTAATTTTCAGCAACAAACAAGACCTATAGTTAGGCATTAGATGAATACATATATATTATTTTACAATCCGGGTCTGGCCCTCAGCCCTTGTGGTAGCCAACCTCTAGCGAGCTGCCTTCGTCTCACATGCCCATCCGGATAGTAACCCTACCGCGAGTGAAGGAAACGGGATTGATTTCTCATGTACAAAGCTGATAACCTGTTTCCATGTAGAATCAGGAGATAGTGGAATAAAACAGTACGGTAAGTGTCACGCTAAGAGCAGGATGAAAAAACCTGCCAAGAAAAAAACCCTGACAAGTTTTTTTCTTTTTGAATTTTTGTTAACCAGGGTCTCTGGGCCTCCAAACTCGTTCAGCCCTCGTGACAGCCAAACCTCTAGCGGCCTCCCTCCGTCTCACATGCGCATGCGGTTAGTATCCCTACCGCGAGTGAAGGATTGCCCATTTACCAAGCTCATAAGCTCTTTCCGTGGAGAATCAGGAGATAGTGGAATGAAACAGTACGGTAAGTGTCACGCTAAGAGCAGGATGAAAAAACCTGCCAAGAAAAAAAACCCTGACAAGTTTTTTTTTTTTTGAATTTTTGTTAACCCGGGTCTCTGGGCCTCCAAACTCGTTCAGCCCTCGTGACAGCCAAACCTCTAGCGGCCTCCCTCCGTCTCACATGCGCATGCGGTTAGTATCCCTACCGCGAGTGAAGGATTGCCCATTTACCAAGCTCATAAGCTCTTTCCGTGGAGAATCAGGAGATAGTGGAATAAAACAGTACGGTAAGTGTAGCGCGGGTGAGAGCGGGATGAGAAAACCTGGCTAGAAAGAAACCCTGCCAGGAAAAATCCCGCGACAGATCATGCAGGAACGCAGGTCATGCAGAGAGTCTATGGCAGGAATGACATGCACCTCTTCTTCTGCTGTCTACTCGAAACTGAAACGGCATGCAGTGAAATTAGTACTTCCGTTGGGGCTAAGCTACGACCCTGGAGATGTGACCTTGGGTCACCTGGAACATAACTGTGAAGCAGAATCTATTATTATGTATATATTGATTTTTGCGTTATGCTTGGAGCTAGGGGGTCAGAATTCTCTGCCAAGATGGTTTAAGAGGTTTAAGGGCTGATATCTGTTAAAAAGTACCATAACTGCAATTTCACTAATCTGAGAGTAAAATATACATGTCGAGATCTTTTGCAACACTGTAAAGGAGCCTAAAGGTTGTATTGCATATTAGTTTATTTATGTTTTTTTAATTCTGTAATGTGAGGGGTTAGTATAAATTGTGTGTAGGGTCTATGATATGTAGTAAACAACTTCAAAAAACTTTCAGGTAAATTTAGAAGAAAATAACATACATGTATCATTTACAAAACTCTGTTTTTCTATTCTCAAAAGATTTAGGTTCCTCATTTAGAAAATACGTTTTGACGACAACAAAAACTAGTTTTAAATTCAAAGAAGGCAGAAAATTACTAAAACGCTGAAAACAATGGTATAGGCTATAGCCGGTAGCTCCCATACAGAGCACGCTTTGTCAGGTGTGTATCGATAGGTACATGGGCTATGAATCTACTCTCCTGACAATGTACACGAAAACATCAATAGCTCTGTCAAAAGTTCGTGACCAGGCTGGACACGGACCTGGCCATTATCTGTTACTTACACGTACAGAAATCTAATCAGCAACGCCCGATCACGCAAAGCTATAATTTGTCTAAGTAAAAGTCAACGAAAGACAGGCGGAATGGCCAAGAAAAGGTTTTGGCTCATTACGGTCAAGGCTGACTATCAATACAAGTTATTTTGATTTCGCTACGTTTATTAGTTCTCACCAGTGATTTAACCCGGGCTATTTCAGTTATTTGGACGAATTTTACATAAGGGTTTTATTAAGTGTTCTGTTCTAACCAAGAGTTAAAATCTTTGTATCCCTAACAACGTTATGCTGCTACTCCGTGGATGTTTTATAGCACACACACACACACACACACACACACACACACACACACACACACACACACACACACACACACACACACACACACACACACACACACACACACACACACACACACACACACACACACACACACACACACACACACACACATATTTATGGACGTTATCATAGTTACATAATATCCGCTACTGACTTAGCTCATTAATTATTTTACTTAATGTTCTAATACCTATTTAATTAAATTTCAAACAAGAATCTATATTTTTAAACTTCACGATAGTAAAAAATTGTAGAATGATTCTTTACTAAACTGCCACTTTTACTTAATCGAAAGTTACTGCGATTTTTCATGACTCAATTATTTTAAATACTTGATTGATTTTTTATTAATATTTTTTTTACTCTGCAATTTTTAAATCCCTCAGAATTATGTTCATTTGTCTAAGAGTTTGTTGTTTAAATCTATAAACCTGTAAATAGTATTTTTTCATGCAAATTGTTCTTTCTTTCTCCCAAATCCATGACTGCCACTAAGAGCACTTAGTAACCCTAAATAAACTAACAAAAGTGTCTAATTAAAACAATTTAATTAAAAAACAATAATTTGAGTTTAGGGTAAGAGTTACTCAATATATCTGAAACTAAGCTTAATGTTGTCGGGTTTTGTCGGTAATGCCCGAATCAGTAATTTTGAGGTTTAAACGAATTTGAGTTTAATTATTAGACTGCAATTATTTTTTGTAATTCAATTAGTTTCCTTGGATCGCACAACTGTAACCCTATTGTAGCAAGAACAAAGCAATTGTCTGCCGCTGGTAGCGTTGTTATGTAAATAGTAGCCTATATCTGTGTCAAGATCAAAGGCATTATCCATTGTCCATTCCCAGGCATATTCGGATATAGTCGGGCTGATGACCGTGGACAATTATTGAGAAGCAACGGTTCATTCGTGTTTAAATCAAATTGAAGTGAAGAAGCTGAAGGCCGTAAAACTATCTAGGTTCGTAATTTTAAAACAAATTCTTTTGTTGTATAATTCTTCAATTTTAAATTTCCTTGTTTTTCTATTTTTCAATTATCTCTTATTTCCAATACTATTCATAATTTCATTCGTGAAACATGTATATAAATGTTTCTGTCTGTTGCTCTCTCTCTCTCTCACTCTCCCTCTCTCTCTCGCACCCTCTTTTGCTCTCTCTCGCTCTCCCTCTCACTCTCTCTCGCTTTCTCTTTCGCTCTCTCTCACTCTCTCTCTCGCTCTCTCTCGCTCTCTCTCACTCTCTCTTGCTCTCTCTCTCTCTCGCTCCCTCTCACTTTCTCTTTCTCTCTCTCTCTATCTCTCTCGCTCTCTCTCTCTCCCTCTCTCTCTTCTCTTTCTCTCTCCATGTTATTAAACATCTCTTGTTATATCACTATTCTCACCAATCGTTCCTCCAGAACATCTTTCCCCTTTTTCTATTTCTAAATCCAAACAGCTCTTTCCTTTATTTTCCTGAACTATTTGAAGTAACCTTACTTCAACTTTACCCTAAAATTGTGAATATTATTAAATTTATGTTTATATTGGATTCTTCTCTTTTTTCTTCTTATTTTTGCAGTTTTGCTCATATTTCTCGTGATAACAGTCTCTCAAAATTTGCTTCTATGTTTGATGAGCTGAAGTAATTCTTTTTTAGGTGTTGAAATATTTAAACTATTTTCATTTATTTCAATTAGGATTTATTGTTCACATTTGTCTAAACCTTCGATTATAATACAGTATTTGTCCTTCTCTTTTAAATTATTCATTTCTTTTTTAACTATTGCTTGAAATATGTTTTACCATAATAAACTCTAAAATCCTCTTGTCATATTCGTATTTGTTACTAGGTATTAAATAGAATTGTCACTCGTAATATACTAGTGTTATAAAATCCTAAGCGACACTATAACCGATTCCCAAGCGACAACGTAGCATAACTTGATATAATAATAGATTAAAATATGGTAATTTATACTTACGGGTCAGTGCTAGATTGCAGGTAATCTGTGCAAGACTTAATAACACGGTCGTAAAGTAAAGGTTAAGCTGTAGTTTTACGATCAAAATGCACAGCTTCTAATGCTGTTATTTAAAACTCAAGGTTAGAGACTCGGTCTGATCTATTTAGTATGTAGGCTCTAGGGAAATATTTGATAAAATAGTAGCCGATTATTTTCTTTTTTATTTAAGTTACTTAAAAATACATTTTAAACAAAAAATACATTATTTTTTGTATTGTAAACTAGTGTTCAAAACCTCAATGTACCAATAGAGCAACATTTACCCCTAGATAGTTAAAAGCGTCCGGTTAGGTTAAGTTAGGTTAGGTTAGGACTATGGTAAAGGAATCATAGGCTTACTAAAGTTAGCATTGAACTTAGTGACCTGTTGAGCTTGGCATAACTCGATGTAAGTTTAGGGGCAATACTGTGTGACCTTGATAAAACGATATTATACTACGTCACTACAAAGCTCTACCACGACATAACGACAAAGTTAGGTTAGGTTAGGACTATGGTAAAGGAATCATAGGCTTACTAAAGTTAGCATTGAACTTAGTGACCTGTTGAGCTTGGCATAACTCGATGTAAGTTTAGGGGCAATACTGTGTGACCTTGATAAAACGATATTATACTACGTCACTACAAAGCTCTACCACGACATAACGACAAAGTTAGGTTTACCCAGTTATGCAAGTCACTTACGCCTTCTTGTTAGCAATATCAAGGTCGCGCGTTCAGCTCGGCCTATACATGGAGAAACTTGCCAGATTCTTTGTACGTAATAACGTAGTCAATCAGCCAATTGTATTGAGGTAACTGTTAAAAGATTATTTCATAAAAGTGTGTGTTTTCACAATGGGGTTATATTTGCAACACGATAACGTCTTTGTTTATCTGAGACAAGTAGCATAGCCAGATAATTAATTCGGTGGGTTCGACCCTAGTCCTGTAATAAACAAAGTTAATTGAATATTACCCAATAAGCCACTGGTTTTGTAGAACTCCAAAGATGCGCTGCGGCCTTAAGGAAAGATGCGCTGCGGCCTTAAGGAAAGATGCGCTGTGGCCTTAAGGAAAGATGCGCTGCGGCCTTAAGGAAAGATGCGCTGTGGCCTTAAGGAAAGATGCGATGCGGCCTTAAGGAAAGATGCGCTGCGGCCTTAAGGAAAGATGCGCTGCGGCCTTAAGGAAAGATGCGCTGCGGCCTTAAGGGAAGATTCGCTACGGCCTGAAGGAAAGATGCGCTGCGGCCTTAAGGAAAGATGCGCTGCGGCCTTAAGGAAAGATGCGCTGCGGCCTTAAGGAAAGATGCGCTGCGGCCTTAAGGGAAGATTCGCTACGGCCTGAAGGAAAGATGCGCTGCGGCCTTAAGGAAAGATGCGCTGCGGCCTTAAGGAAAGATGCGCTGCGGCCTTAAGGAAAGATGCGCTGCGGCCTTAAGGAAAGATGCGCTGCGGCCTTAAGGAAAGATGAGCTGCGGCCTTAAGGGAAGATTCGCTACGGCCTGAAGGAAAGATGCGCTGCGGCCTTAAGGAAAGATGCGCTGCGGCCTTAAGGAAAGATGCGCTGCGGCCTTAAGGAAAGATGCGCTGCGGCCTTAAGGAAAGATGCGCTGCGGCCTTAAGGAAAGATGCGCTGCGGCCTTAAGGGAAGATTCGCTACGGCCTGAAGGAAAGATGCGCTGCGGCCTTAAGGAAAGATGCGCTGCGGCCTTAAGGAAAGATGCGCTGCGGCCTTAAGGAAAGAGACGCCATTTTACCTATTAAAACGGTTTCTATATTCTGCTTACTTACTTTACCCTCCTTATTTTGATGTTACCTTTTATGTTACCTGTTACATATAAATTATTAATATATTTTCCCCAAACATTCCTCTTCTTCTCTTATATTCACCTACTTCTTTCTTTTTTCCTTTCACTTATATATATTTTCTACTCGCAAACACCCCCCCCCCCCGTGTATTATGCTTGGATAGGGGAATAGGCCGCTAATTGGTTATAAACGAAATCTAAGAATTTATCCCGAGGAGATTTAGGTAGGAATGTTACAGGCTTCGGTTGACTAACCGAAATCTTTCCTAGGTTATTCTACCATTGCAAGGGTAGAGAGTGAAGGGAATAGATGAAACGTATAAGAAAGCTAGGTTCTAATACTTTTAAGATAAATAAGAGTCTTGGAGAAAATTGAAATAAATAAAATTAAATATAAAAGAAGCAGAAAGTAGCAGGTAAATGTAAAAACAAGACGAATATCTGGGGAAAATAAATAATTAATATATTAAAGGTTAAATAAAAGGTTTTATAAAAATAAGGAAGGTAAAGTACGCAAGTACGTAAGTATATCTAGCCCGTTGCAATAGGTAAAATGTCTCTATTTTTTCAGAATTGATGTGTCCTCGCTAATAGACATGGTTCAGAGATGCATTCATGAGCCATACATTACAGAAGCGACCTTTAAAAAACAAATCGTCTATCATGAATTTGGAACACACTCGGCGCTCATTAGGGAGTTCTATAAAGAGTTATGATGGTTTCGGAAATCTGTCTGCACAAATTGAGGTACTTACGCGAGGGTGCTAACGTACACTATAACTACAGGAGACCACAGAAAGACAATTCCGTCGTTTGCCACCATCGTTATTCACGTTACGATTATAGTTCTATCAAATCATAACTCTGTTTTGTCTTGTCATAACACGATGACTACGAAGCCTCAGAGTTTGATGTGTGCAAGGTAACAGATGTTAACTTGTATCTCAACTCACAGATAATATTCTCGGCGCTACCGCCATTTTGTATGACATGTACGTTAGAATTCAATAGCCCAAGTTCATCTGTACCGTCGCTATGTTTATACTTGACTACCTTTAAAGAAAACCAACGTTTTTTGTAATCGATTGTACGAAACAAACTAAAAATTAAAGGTGGGCCTACATGATTTTAATAGTGCAATGGTTTTCCCTTGACACAGTGTTTTAATTTATGACCATAGATCATAGCAATTTTCAAATTGATTCATGATTTATCTTTTTGCCTGCGATATCACAAATCGTACTTCACAGAATCTAGGCAAGGCATGTCACGTTACGCTCCTATAGTTACTTCTTAAAAAGGAACGTTTGGATTAACACGGAATCGCGCGACCTGATGGTATTTAATATTATTCTTGCTATATACTACAATGAATACAGGGCTTGTGCTCCAACCCAACGTGACCCCACCTTTACTTTACTTGGCGAAACTCTAAATTATGCACTTCATAGAGCAACGACTATTTTAAATCAATAAAAAAATTTTTTCAATATTAAGAGTATAGAATACAATATTGAATTATTACATTACGTGTTTCTTGAACTGTACAGTTTACCAAAATTGCGGAGCAAATGTGTATTTTGTAGGATTGAGGATGACAATATACAATCATAACCTTTAATCAAAAGTTAGGTCGTAGAGGAAATTATTGCAACTGTAGTTGGACTATATTAAACCAAAACAAATGATATTTCATACAAAAAAGTAGTTTCTACTTGTTTAAATATCATTATATTAACTATCATTATCTTTAATATTAAATATAATAAATGCTTGTCTTGTTATTTGAACTGAACCGAAATGCAACGTGACCAAAATATAAGTTGTGTAGAACTCTACAACTGTTGTGACCTCTACAACTGTTGTGACCTCTACAACTGTTGTGACCTCTACAACTGTTGTGACCTCTACAACTGTTGTGACCTCTACAACTGTTGTGATCTCTGCAACTGTTGTGACCTCTACAACTGTTGTGACCTCTACAACTGTTGTGACCTCTACAACTGTTGTGACCTCTACAACTGTTGTGACCTCTACAACTGTTGTGACCTCTACAACTGTTGTGACCTCTACAACTGTTGTGACCTCTACAACTGTTGTCATGAAAACCAACAAAAAAATGATATTGA
>JBAIZL010000024.1:0-147500 GCA_036971475.1 Prosapia bicincta | reverse complement strand
TTTAATCTCATTGATCTTGTTTTAGTTTGGTAAAAAACATAATAAACTCAGCAATCAAATAAACAGAACATTTCCCAGGGTTTACAAATGAACTCCATTGTTCACCAGTGACCACAACCTCCTTAAAAATCTATGTAGAAGCAGCTGGAAACGCTCAAAGTTTATAATAAGGAAAGCCGTCTCTAAAATAAAACATTTTTACGAAATTCAATTTTGAATATATTTTTATATAGGATTGAAATTTGTAAAGTTTCTAAACATATTAGTTAGGAGCTCTGTAACATTAACTAGGCCACGCCTGTAACTATACAGTCATCATGAGGAAACACCTGCCTGATCTTTAATTACAAACTTACTGGTAGGTTGATATACCATAGGAGCGCCAATGTCACAGCGTCCGTGAGACCTTTTCTCCTTTCAGCCTCCCATTAATCCTATTAGCCTCAGTGGCTAATACGCATTAGCGACATGTGTAACTCGAGCTACAAAGAATATACTGAAGTAAATACTGAGAGCAATATATATATATATATATATATATAAGGGCTTTGTGTTATAAAATGATTTACATATAAGGGATTTTTGATGATAGTTATTTAAACGTAAAATATTAGCATTTTTTACTTTATTTTTACATTGATTTAGTTCTACATTTATTTCTTTTCTTCGAAGAAAAGTGCCGTAAGATATGAGATGACGTAAGACTGTAGTTGGAATTATTAGTGAAGAAACTTTAAACACAAGAAAATTTTGATTAGTAAAACTGACAACAGATCAGAAAAAAACCAGGAAGTTCTTTGGTAACTTTACTTAATTTATTAATCCTAATTTCTACATAATCACAATTAATCACCTTAATAGTGAATATGGAATCAGCTGACTTTACAAATTCAACGATTGAGTACAAAACATTTGAAGTGGTTGATAATACAATTTGTAATGGAAGACAAAAGTTGTGGATTTGTATATAAATTTCATCTTTTGGTAGCTAGAGTTAAACAAATAACCTTGCAACCTTTTCCGACTTGAAACCAATTGGTATCAATGCCCCTGCTTTGAACAAAGTGCAACATAATAGATGTAATGACGTAAACTCTGGAGGATAAATGTCAGCATTATTTCTCCGAGACAGTCAGTTTATCGTGGACATTTTCCCGCCGTCCTTGAAAATTCTTTCTCTTATGCTCTTTGCTGTCTCTCACTGAATACGCGTCACTTGTATGTTGATAAATCTCCACTGCTGGAATGTTCCTTGGTTATCTCTTTTATGGCCTTTGCTGTCTCTCACTGAATACGCGTCACTTGTATGTTGATAATCTCCACTGCTGGAATGTTCCTTGGTTCTCTCTTTTATGGCCTTTGCTGTCTCTCATTGAATACGCGTCACTTGTATGTTGATAAATCTCCACTGCTGGAATGTTCCTTGGTTATCTCTTTTATGGCCTTTGCTGTCTCTCACTGAATACGCGTCACTTGTATGTTGATAATCTCCACTGCTGGAATGTTCCTTGGTTCTCTCTTTTATGGCCTTTGCTGTCTCTCATTGAATACGCGTCACTTGTATGTTGATAAATCTCCACTGCTGGAATATTCCTTGGTTATCTCTTTTATGGCCTTTGCTGTCTCTCATTGAACACGCGTCACTTGTATGTTGATAAATCTCCACTGCTGGAATGTTCCTTGGTTATCTCTTTTATGGCCTTTGCTGTCTCTCATTGAATACGCGTCACTTGTATGTTGATAAATCTCCACTGCTGGAATGTTCCTTGGTTATCTCTTTTATGGCCTTTGCTGTCTCTCATTGAACACGCGTCACTTGTATGTTGATAAATCTCCACTGCTGGAATGTTCCTTGGTTATCTCTTTTATGGCCTTTGCTGTCTCTCATTGAATACGCGTCACTTGTATGTTGATAAATCTCCACTGCTGGAATGTTCATTGGTTATCTCTTTTATGTCCTTTGCTGTCTCTCATTGAATACGCGTCACTTGTATGTTGATAAATCTCCACTGCTGGAATGTTCCTTGGTTCTCTCTTTTATGGCCTTTGCTGTCTCTCATTGAATACGCGTCACTTGTATGTTGATAAATCTCCACTGCTGGAATGTTCCTTGGTTATCTCTTTTATGGCCTTTGCTGTCTCTCACTGAATACGCGTCACTTGTATGTTGATAATCTCCACTGCTGGAATGTTCCTTGGTTCTCTCTTTTATGGCCTTTGCTGTCTCTCATTGAATACGCGTCACTTGTATGTTGATAAATCTCCACTGCTGGAATATTCCTTGGTTATCTCTTTTATGGCCTTTGCTGTCTCTCATTGAACACGCGTCACTTGTATGTTGATAAATCTCCACTGCTGGAATGTTCCTTGGTTATCTCTTTTATGGCCTTTGCTGTCTCTCATTGAATACGCGTCACTTGTATGTTGATAAATCTCCACTGCTGGAATGTTCCTTGGTTATCTCTTTTATGGCCTTTGCTGTCTCTCATTGAACACGCGTCACTTGTATGTTGATAAATCTCCACTGCTGGAATGTTCCTTGGTTATCTCTTTTATGGCCTTTGCTGTCTCTCATTGAATACGCGTCACTTGTATGTTGATAAATCTCCACTGCTGGAATGTTCATTGGTTATCTCTTTTATGGCCTTTGCTGTCTCTCATTGAATACGCGTCACTTGTATGTTGATAAATCTCCACTGCTGGAATGTTCCTTGGTTCTCTCTTTTATGGCCTTTGCTGTCTCTCATTGAATACGCGTCACTTGTATGTTGATAAATCTCCACTGCTGGAATGTTCCTTGGTTCTCTCTTTTATGGCCTTTGCTGTCTCTCATTGAATACGCGTCACTTGTATGTTGATAAATCTCCACTGCTGGAATGTTCCTTGGTTCTCTCTTTTATGGCCTTTGCTGTCTCTCATTGAATACGCGTCACTTGTATGTTGATAAATCTCCACTGCTGGGATGTCCCTTGGTTATCTCTTTTATGGTCTTTGCTGTCTCTCATTGAATACGCGTCACTTGTATGTTGATAAATCTCCACTGCTGGAATGTTCCTTGCTGACAAACACCAAATGATCGTATTACACGTTGGTGATTTTTATCAATTGAAATAATCATCTTCAAGCTGTTTAAGCACCATGCAACAATTCCAATATAAATACCATTGTTTACATGCTAATAGTTAGTATATGCTAATAGCTAGTATATGCTAGTAGCTAGTATATGCTAATAGCTAGTATATGCCAATAGTTAGTATATGACAATTGCTAGTATATGCCAATAGCTAGTATATGCTAAAAGCTAGTATATGCTAATAGCTAATATATGATAATAGAAGTATATGCTAGTAGCTAGTATGTGCTAATAGCTGGTATATGCTAGTAGCTAGTATATGCTAATAACTAGTATATGCTAATAGCTAGTATATGCTAATAGCTAGTTTATGCTAATAGCTAGTATATGCTAATAGCTAGTATATGCTGTAGTTTATAGCTGTAGTTTATGCTAATAGCTAGTATATACTAATAGCTGCTCTAGACTATATTAATTAATAAGCCCGCTAGGTTAAATTGAATTTTCACTTCCTGAATTTAATTCACTTAAACGAATTTAATTCAATTTAATGTTAAACCGTAAGTCATACAAGTAAACAAGTGAAAATACTTTTGCTTATCTTTTTCTGAAAATGCTGATGTAAAATTGCCCATGTATTGGGCAACAGCCTATATGGTAATTTATTGTTTTTTTGTAAAGTAGTTGGGCACAAAGTTCCGGTTAAGTTGACTAGCAAATAAATCGAAGTGTTTCAATGCATCTGATATTTTCAAACATATTTCAAACATTTGGTTAATGTTGTACTAATAATGGACTTGGTTCATTACATCAGAGGAAAGTTCAAAATTTCAAAAACACTTCATTTTGAAGTTAAACTTTCAATTCGAAAGCCCCTTGTTTTCTATTGTTTCATAACACAGTAATTAATTCTATTTTAAAATTCCTAATGACAACTCGAGACACGTCTGTTAAAAGGTAAAAGTCTGGGATTTCCGTTAACCACTATTTTCGCCAATTTCAAACAGATTGCCGCGTATTTATTTTCCATTTTTCACCAAACCAGTTGCCAACTCGATCTGTTTAGTTATGGTAACTGGCTAACTGGCGTGATTAAGGTAGGAGTAAGACTTACACATAAATAGGTTTCGTTTTCTCATAATGACTGTAAGAGTATCGATTGTTGACACTTGTCAAGGTCAATATGGTTTTATTTCTAGTTGCAATAGGAAACATTATATGTTAAGGGAAAATACAGAGAAACAAAATATGAATTATTCTTATTTTGTTTGTAGTATTTGGAGTTTTAAAAATAGTTTGTTTTTGAAAATTTAATAAAGAAATTCAGCAGTTACTTGGGATAAACAAAACGAAAAGAGCTGTGGAACAAGGTTAAATACCCGAGGAGGCTCTCGAGCTGAGGAAGTAGGCTTTAGATACTACGTACCATTAAATAGCCGAGGAGGTTCTCGAGCTGAGGAAGTAGGCTTTAGATACTACGTACCATTAAATACCCGAGGAGGTTCTCGAGCTGAGGAAGTAGGCTTTAGATACTACGTACCATTAAATACCCGAGGAGGTTCTCGAGCTGAGGAAGTAGGCTTTAGATACTACGTACCATTAAATAGCCGAGGAGGTTCTCGAGCTGAGGAAGTAGGCTTTAGATACTACGTACGTATTAAATAGCCGAGGAGGTTCTCGAGCTGAGGAAGTAGGCTTTAGATACTACGTACCATTAAATAGCCGAGGAGGTTCTCAAGCTAAGGAAGTAGGCTTTAGATACTACGTACCATTAAATAGCCGAGGAGGTTCTCGAGCTGAGGAAGTAGGCTTTAGATACTACGTACCATTAAATACCCGAGGAGGTTCTCGAGCTGAGGAAGTAGGCTTTAGATACTACGTACCATTAAATACCCGAGGAGGTTCTCGAGCTGAGGAAGTAGGCTTTAGATACTACGTACCATTAAATACCCGAGGAGATTCTCGAGCTGAGGAAGTAGGCTTTAGATACTACGTACCATTAAATACCCGAGGAGGTTCTCGAGCTGAGGAAGTAGGCTTTAGATACTACGTACCATTAAATACCCGAGGAGATTCTCGAGCTGAGGAAGTAGGCTTTAGATACTACGTACCATTAAATAGCCGAGGAGGTTCTCGAGCTGAGGAAGTAGGCTTTAGATACTACGTACGTATTAAATAGCCGAGGAGGATCTCGAGCTGAGGAAGTAGGCTTTAGATACTACGTACCATTAAATAGCCGAGGAGGTTCTCGAGCTGAGGAAGTAGGCTTTAGATACTACGTACCATTAAATAGCCGAGGAGGTTCTCAAGCTGAGGAAGTAGGCTTTAGATACTACGTACCATTAAATAGCCGAGGAGGTTCTCGAGCTGAGGAAGTAGGCTTTAGATACTACGTACCATTAAATAGCCGAGGAGGTTCTCGAGCTGAGGAAGTAGGCTTTAGATACTACGTACCATTAAATACCCGAGGAGGTTCTCGACCTGAGGAAGTAGGCTTTAGATACTACGTACGTATTAAATAGCCGAGGAGGTTCTCGAGCTGAGGAAGTAGGCTTTAGATACTACGTACCATTAAATAGCCGAGGAGGTTCTCGAGCTGAGGAAGTAGGCTTTAGATACTACGTACCATTAAATAGCCGAGGAGGTTCTCAAGCTGAGGAAGTAGGCTTTAGATACTACGTACCATTAAATAGCCGAGGAGGTTCTCGAGCTGAGGAAGTAGGCTTTAGATACTACGTACGTATTAAATAGCCGAGGAGGTTCTCGAGCTGAGGAAGTAGGCTTTAGATACTACGTACCATTAAATAGCCGAGGAGGTTCTCGAGCTGAGGAAGTAGGCTTTAGATACTACGTACCATTAAATAGCCGAGGAGGTTCTCAAGCTGAGGAAGTAGGCTTTAGATACTACGTACCATTAAATAGCCGAGGAGGTTCTCGAGCTGAGGAAGTAGGCTTTAGATACTACGTACGTATTAAATAGCTTTTGTCTTTATTAAAAATCAAGTACTACTTTTGAATGCGGCGAAAGCCTGACTCAAGTTACAAAGCAAAACATGCTAACGTCGGACAATTGTACGAAACCACTACAAAGTTAATGGCAATTTCATTATTTCCTGCACAACCAAAAAGATATCCAACAAAATGATGCCAGTAAAGTAACAGAGTGGAAATTTTCAAGTTCACCAACAATGGCTGAGAAAGTCCCAGTGACGTAATAAGGTTACAAAATCCGCCCACTATACGCTCACCAACCGGAATTTGCTAACCGCATAAATGCTCCCAAAAGTCCAGTTGCGTAAAAGAAGGTGTGCCAACTGTGTAAATCTGAATGCTGTGTAATATTCCGATGGAAATATTTGCGATCCTTTCTAAGTGGTTCACAGCGGCTTAAATTACACATCTGGTTTTAATAAAGTAGATCCAACATTTTGCTTTAATTGTAGTGGAGAAATATATTTACTCGATAATCAACTCGGCGCGAGTGTGCATACGTGAGGGTCGCCTAATCCTCTGGGACAATTCCGAGTCTGGATGGAGTGTGACACAATTTACAGAAACTACAATAACATTACAAAAATAACATAAAAAAATAAAAACCAAGTACTGTATCACAAAGTACAATGTAAAAACCATGAACTCAAGGACGCTATATTATAACGTCCTTCGTACCCTAACTCAGTTTGGGAATGGGATCCCAGTTTGTAGTCGAAACGTTAAGACATGTTTTAAAACTAATTAAAGGTGGTTTCAAATTTTAATTTTTTATAATTGGTCGTAATCAAGCAAACTTATTATTAGTGTTACACGTAAATTTGTAAAGATTGCAAGGTTCTCTAAAGTTATTAATCCGCCATTGAGCTAGAGGCGCCGTGTACTGTTGCTTGCATGAACGCAGTAGAACACTTTGAAAGATTTATCTATATATAATCGGAATGATGTTGAAAGTTTATAAAGGAAATACAAGTTTGAAATAGAAATAATAATCTTTCGCATTTATTTGTTAATTTTCGCTCATATTTATACGTTAGTTATTTATTTAAAATGTAGAAGCTGCACAGCTGTACAAAAAGTAATCTGCATACCAATTCAGTCTATAGAAAATAATGTGTGTTGAAGTAACTGTTTTTAAATTCCCAAATAAACTCTCTCCATTATCTAAGAAAATACTTGTAAACGTTTGACTTTTGTTACATTTAACGTTGGCCTATTATATACTTGGTGAATAATATAAAACATAAAGTGCACTATTTCAGAGAAATTGCGCAGATATTCTAAAACTCTTTGCTACGATTTACATAAAAAAAGTTATAAACTTTAATTTTAAGCTATCTATTTATAAAATCTTGCTTTTCAAGCTATCTTGACTACTCTAATCTATAACTTATCTAAGCAATAAAAGACAATAATTTTAAAGTACATTTGAAATAATTTAATTATTTTCAAAAAAATTTTGTTGTAATTAATATTACAGGGTTTTGAGGTCGGTGAGGTTGTGAGAAAAGACGAAATTAAATGCAATTTCTAAGATAAGGTATTTGAGGTCGGTGAGGTTGTGAGAAAAGACGAAATTAAATGCAATTTCTAAGATAAGGTTTTTGAGGTCGGTGAGGTTGTGAGAAAAGACGAAATTAAATGCAATTTCTAAGATAAGGTTTTTGAGGTCGGTGAGGTTGTGAGAAAAGACGAAATTAAATGCAATTTCTAAGATAAGGTTTTTGAGGTCGGTGAGGTTGTGAGAAAAGACGAAATTAAATGCAATTTGTAAGATAAGGTTTTTGAGGTCGGTGAGGTTGTGAGAAAAGACGAAATTAAATGCAATTTCTAAGATAAGGTATTTGAGGTCGGTGAGGTTGTGAGAAAAGACGAAATTAAATGCAGTTTCTAAGATAAGGTTTTTGAGGTCAGTGAGGTTGTAAGAAAATACGAAATTAAATGCAATTTCTAAGATAAGGTTTTTGAGGTCGGTGAGGTTGTGAGAAAAGACGAAATTAAATGCAATTTCTAAGATAAGGTTTTTGAGGTCGGTGAGGTTGTGAGAAAAGACGAAATTAAATGCAATTTCTAAGATAAGGTTTTTGAGGTTGGTGAGGTTGTGAGAAAAGTCGAAATTAAATGCAATTTCTAAGATAAGGTATTTGAGGTCGATGAGGTTGTGAGAAAAGACGAAATTAAATGCAATTTGTAAGATAAGGTTTTTGAGGTCGGTGAGGTTGTGAGAAAAGACGAAATTAAATGCAATTTGTAAGATAAGGTTTTTGAGGTCGGTGAGGTTGTGAGAAAAGACGAAATTAAATGCAATTTCTAAGATAAGGTTTTTGTGGTCGGTGAGGTTGTGAGAAAAGACGAAATTAAATGCAATTTCTAAGATAAGGTTTTTGAGGTCACAAAACATTATACGATGTCGAAAAATTAGAAATAAAAATTCAAATTTCAATGTGGGCATTTCGGGAAAGCTAAATAAATAGAAAATTTATACTTTAGAAACGTAGAAAAAATCAGCGATTTCAATATTATCTAGTTATCTATACATTACCAAAAATCTTTTAATAATAGTATTTGAAAATCGTTGATCAAATAAGTTCATTTTTCAGAAAGAATTTAAAATTAGAACATAATAATCGAAACTGCTTTTGATCTGACCAAACGTCTAATTTTACTTCATAAAGTCTTCAATAAGAATGTTTAGACATCAACTATTAACGAGTCGTGTCTTCCCCGCTCTCTGTTTCTCCAAGTCTCCTTAACCTCTATCTGACTCCTTTGGACACCTCTCAAACTTCTCCTATCCTAATGAACCCTCTTCTTCTTCTACCTCCAGTTTAAGGCCCTACAAGTAGTATTTTTCCCTCTTCTCTCTCCAAAGACACTTCTATCGTCCTCTCCGATCTCACCGTCTTGTCCAAACACTGCAGTCGCTTTCCCTCCATATTCTTGTTAAGTATGTTACTTTTTTTCTATTCACCATGGCAATTACTGTTCGATCCCCCTCTCCACCCATAACAGTATTAATCAATTTAAACAAGAACGTTGAAGCCTTTGCAAGAGCTTCAAGCTGTAGGCTAAAGGGCGTAATAGGACAATAAGGCAAGCTTCGTGACATAACAAGACAACTTTACAAAATATTTTCAAATAAAATTCACTTTATAACTCGAATTAAATTATAAAAAATACAGACATTAAATATATTATAAAACATAGTTACTAATTACTTTCAATTATTTTTATTATATTTATTTAAAAAAATCTTCATTATAGCTGCCCAAAGTTCTATTATAATTATTTATTTACGTCCTATTTTAATCTAAATCGAGAATGAAATAACCACTGCTGTTTGACATTTATGATAAGAAGTATAGTTTTAAAACTTGAAGGCTACAGAACAATGGGTTTAATAATTATCATAAGATATGTAAACATAAAGAATAATGCAAATTGGTTTTGTTTGAAACTATACTTTGTTTACACGTTCAGTTATATCGTCATGGAAACTAGTGTTAAACTAGCCACAGCCTACGAAATTGCTCTCGTTAATAAAATACTTGAACATGTTTTACATTGTAAACAATAAAAACGTCTTGGGAAAACAACTTTCATCGGCGACACGTATGAAGTGTAGCACTGACACAAGTTTAAAGTGTATCTTATGTATTGTTAATCATAAAACCTTTACGATCCCAATGTAACAATGTAGTTTCAAAGTGTAGAAACTACGCTAGGTTTACGCAGAGCCAGTGCCTTAAACTTCTTATTAGATCTGGTAACTCGCCAATTGGCGTAATCTAAGAGGAAGTAAAAAAATCTAGACACACAGGTTTTTTTTCGCAGTGACTGAAACCGTTTTCAAGTGTGCGTGATATTTTTCTAGTCGCACTGGCATATAGTTTGTGTTATAGAAAACTGTAGACAGGCAATTGTGATTTTTAACATTATTGGTCATCTAAGTACTTTGAATGTAATTTAAAAATTTGGCATTTACTGAAGAAATCCAGTACACCAAGTAAAACACATTTGTTAAAAATACCTGGAGATGTTCTCTGATCAAGGAAATACCCTTTAGATATCCAATGTTTATTAAATAGCTTAGTTCTCTTTGAAAATAAAATATTTTTTTTTAGTGCTTTAATCCAAACATCTTTAAATCTCTTTCATGCCTGAAACATTTACATTTACACCTAAACAAAACCTATTTCCTTTTTCAACTGATTTCCTATAAAGGTGAAGTATGCAAGTATTTTACTTCTATTTTTTTAAATTTTATTTGAAGTTTAAGTATATTTAAAATAGTTTTTATTTCAAGTTTAATAAGAATTTACGAATTTCAATGCAATTTTTATTACGGCGTTTTAAAGTCAATAAACATTAGTATGATGTCGAAAAGTACAAATTTAAAATGTGAACCCAATAACGATATTTCGAGAAAACGTATTCAATATAAAAATATAGACTTTGCCAAAATAAAATTAATGAAAAGAAATATTTGATTGTTAGTTTCCAATATGGACCACCCTTGGAACTCGTTCCGTGAAGTAACAGCGTACTTGTAACTGTGTTAGCAGCATAGTTGTATTTCTAGGTCAAACAGACCCAAGTTCCCAATAGTAATTTATACATAATAAAAAAATTATATTTTAAATAATATTGTTCAAACATTGCTAACCCAATATCCCCAAGTTTAGAAAGAAAGAAATTAAATATCTCTCATATTAACCGCTAAAAATATTACTTCATATTTGTAACTGCTTTCCAAAAACCGTGAATTATGTATCAACTGTTTTTAAATATTTTGAAAAATTATCAGTATAAATTATATAAATAAATAAAGTTTTGGGCAATAATTGTTATCCTACTCTGTCTTCAGTATTGCATAAATGACTCGTTAAGTGCTTTCAAATCCTGAACAAAGAGACACAATAAATGTTTACACGTACATATCTTTTAGTTGCACAGGCTTTCAAACCCTGAACAAAGAGACACAATAAATGTTTACACGTACATATCTTTTAGTTGCACAGGCTTTCAAACCCTGAACAAAGAGACACAATAAATGTTTACACGTACATATCTTTTAGTTGCACAGGCGTTTAAAGTAAATAAACGTCATATTCCGCCAGAGAAACAAATATTTCCAAGTTTTTTATACTTTAATTCTTCCACCGCGATCAAGGCTAGGCCCCGCCCTTACCCGGACACATTGCCCACACCGCCTTCAAGGTCAACAAAGCAATGTATATCTTCAATGTTTATATACTAACCTTATTATTACAGTTTACGTTTTACTTTGTTGTTTTTTTGGCAGTTTTAGTATTCTAAAATATTATTAAAACTCCCAAACAATTTTTCACTTCCAAAACGTCAAGTCCTTCCCAGCCAACCAGAAGCGTATAGGCCTACACTTCACTTACTCATAAAGTACGTTTAGTGATTTAAAGCTTTTAAAACAGTTATGCAACATGAACCTTCTACCTACCAACAGCTGCTAATGTTTAATATTTTAAGTGCTTCGAATATTAAAAAATATTTTTTTAAAACTTACAAAATTGAAGAAGGGCCTTCTTCTTTCCTTCAAACTAAAACGCTAAATCAATAGTTTCTCTTTATTCGTGAGATGATTGGATGAGACAATATGTCTACAAATTGTATTCAATCAGAATACACGGCTACAAGTAGGTGGATGAAGCCTGGAGGAAATTTCCAGGTTTTCATATTTTCTTATGACTCCTTATGGTTTTCGTATTATCTTATGCCACCTTATGGTTTTCATATTTTCTTATACCACCTTATGGTTTTCATATTATCTTATGACACCTTATGGTTTTCATATTATCTTATGCCACCTTATGGTTTTCACATTATCTTATGACACCTTATGGTTTTCACATTATCTTATGACATCTTATGATTTTCATATTATCTTATGACACCTTATGGTTTTCATATTTCCTTATGACACCTTATGGTTTTCATATTATCGTATGACATCTTATGGTTTTCTTATTATCATATGACACCTTATGGTTTTCATATTATCTTATGCCACCTTATGATTTTCATATTATCTTATGCCACCTTATGGTTTTCACATTATCTTATGACACCTTATGGTTTTTACATTATCTTATGACATCTTATGATTTTCATATTATCTTATGACACCTTATGGTTTCCATATTTTCTTATGACAACTTATGGTTTTCATATTATCGTATGACATCTTATGGTTTTCTTATTATCTTATGACACCTTATGGTTTTCATATTATCTTATGACACCTTATGGTTTTCACATTATCTTATGACATCTTATGATTTTCATATTATCTTATGACACCTTATGGTTTTCATATTATCTTATGACATCTTATGATTTTCATATTATCTTATGACACCTTATGGTTTTCATATTATCTTATGACTCCTTATGGTTTTCGTATTATCTTATGCCACCTTATGGTTTTCATATTTTCTTCTGACACCTTATGGTTTTCATATTATCGTATGACACCTTATGGTTTTCATATTATCTTATGACACCTTATGGTTTTCATATTATCTTATGTTACCTTATGGTTTTCATATTAATATTTTAACGTGATGTTGACGATGTTACTTCTAACCGAAGTAGTGTGTTCTAAGGATTTATTGTATTGACGTTTTTAAATTCTTTTGAAATGATTCCTTTGAAATCCTATATCTACGGGAATTAAACTAAACTGTACAGTACTGAGTGGTATTGTAATATTGTCTAACTTAAAATAACGAGAAGCAAATTGAAGAACTGAAGCAGACATCATCTAGTAACAAAAATACAATATCTCCCCAAAATATTTTGATTATTGTAATTAGATAAAAATTAAAGTGCAGTTATAAAATCGTCTAGAGATATGACTATTGTATATTGGATTCACACTCAGTATGAGTTTTTCACACCCCTTCAGGTTAAACTATTTCCCCGGGCTTAGGGACGAGACTCTTGTCAATTGTTCATTATTTACGAGTTTATTGCGTTTATAGACGAAACTAGTGCTCCAAGCAGAACTTAGGGCTTTTACTAACTTTCTACAGCGACTTGGAACCAGCTAACCATTCTGACCGGTTTCATACCATTAGAATAACCCGAATGGTAAATGCACACTACCCAAACTTTCAGAACAGTCGGCCTACATGTGTTCGGGTATGTTGGGAAATGTTTCTTGAAAATTTAGAAGGTAATTTTATCTATCGTGCTAAGCGTGCTCGCTATCCAAACTTTAATAACGGTCCAGAACAATATATTTGCATACAATCACTAATTACAACAAACGACCCCATTCTCTCGACTTCTAGTTACGTAATCAAAATATCGGTAAAAATGACATTATTGCAGACAAGGCCGACTAACTCTTTTATTAGGTTCCGTTTAGAACTTTTTGTTTTAGTTAAGAGTTATTAATCTGATTTAATTTATAGATCTGTTTAGAATGTTTTTTCATATTCGATATTTTTATTTTCATTGAACAACACAAAATAAATATTTTATTATTAAATCAAGTTATTCCAAAATTGTTTCAATTAATACTGTTCCAATTGGTTCTATGCCACTGAGAATATACAGTTCTTTTAATTTCTTCTATGGCTGTACAACCTGTTACGAGTGTATTAGCTATTTATTACGCTACTTTTACCAACTGTCTTTAGGCTTAGGCTATATTGCAGACAAAGTCTCACCTTCTTTATACTCAATAATTATTTACAATCTATCTTCTGTCACACATTTACTCTTAATACAAAAGCAACTTTACTAAAGAGTGAATAGTCAAAGGGCGAAACAACCTCTGAAGGCCAAAATTGCAGTTGGGCCTCTTGTTTCTAAACTGTCATCATCAGTAATAATGTCACACCCCTTGTTAGAAGTAGAATAAGGAAAAGGGTAGACGGAATCATGTAGCCAGGGCATAACACCCTCTGGTAACTACAATGAGGGATAATTAGAGCATCATGTGGGCAGGATTGCTTACCCGGAGCAGACTCGCCCTCAACTGGAGTAAAAAGAAGACTCCATCCATTACTTAATGCTCAGTACAGCTATTCAAATAAAATTTTAAATATTCATGATGGAAAAAATATTTCGAAATAGATTCGGTTAAGATCTGGAACGTTTTTGAAGTGCGGTCATTATTCATCATTTGTTACACTCACAAAAACATGCCCCTTCAATAGTTAGAAGTGATTATTTTCTATTCATAGTCAATTCCATTCCTAAAGTATTGCTTAATATTCTCAGTAAACTATTTCTCTAATTACTGCGCATGCGTGTTGTTATAAGTTATTGTCGTGTTTAAGAAAGATAAAATTGTTGAATAGCAGTTTCATGAATATATTTCAACCATTAGAAAAATAAAATCCCATTCTTTGCAAAGCAGTTATGATGCCAATTCTAGCTACTCTAAAGGTGCACTTGGACTGTATAGGAGAAAGTCATGGTTTCGTAACTCACAACAGTTCCTTACCTTAGCCAAGGAGAACCGGTCCACTGTGTTGGATACAGTTAAAGGTGTAGCCTTTAAAAATATTTTCTTAAATTTAACCAGCTCACTTTAAAATACCGGACAGGTTTCTGGGCGTGCCGCCAAATCTATAAATGAGGTTAGTTTTGACGAAACACATGTTGAACGCAACGTGAAAGTTTCGTGGTCATATGATCAGCGAAAACACAGCAGTAATCTTCCTCAATAATCCGCCATATATAGGGCCAAAACAATGCCACATTACTGGGATTTCGCAGTGGTATCCCCGTGTCGGCTCCTTGACTAACTAATATATATGAAAATAAATACTTGCAGGCATCCAAGAAAATATTTTCAAGTTGATTTGAGTTTATATAAGGATTTGTGAAATAATCTACTACATGTGCTACATCGTCCTTACTGTTCTATAGTCTAAATGAAACTGGAATAGGACTCTACGAGGGTGAAAGCTGCTAGAGGATAGGGGGCTCGTCACTATTTGCACGAAAGCAGACCAGATTGTGTCCGAGCAGAGGGCCTTTGTTGCCAGGTTTACGTGGAACTCCAGTGTGTCAGTGGCATTGTGTAGCTGTGGTGTAATGAGTGGTTTTCTAGTGGTGTAGTGGGCATTATTCTCTAGTTATAAAGCCTCCTTTTAAAACGGTAAAATGTTTGTTTAATATTATTGAGTTTAACTTTTTAGTTCTTAATTAATTCCTATTGCCTTGCATTATATATTAGTGGAAAGCACAGTGTTAATTTAAGAAATTAATGTTTAGCTTTTAGTGGAAATTTTGATATTACTGAGAATATATATATATATATATATATATATATATATATATATATATATATATATATATATATACATATTCTTTTTCAAATCAGTGCCTTCTGATTTGCTTAAACTCAGTACATATGTGTGCGTGTGCACTTTACTGGAGACGAGCGGAGAGAAGGATCCGATTACTATGCATTTTTTTAGACCTAATTGATAAATCCTTTTATTATATAATATTACTTACTAAAAATCAATAAGTGCATTGCTCGAAAGTTTTTGTAAAGTATATTAATAGTAGAGCTAAAAACTACTCAAGGATAGGTTTAATATATTTATATTCAAGTAACTTTTTAATGCTGAATTCCTGCTACAGGTTCGCATTATATTTTAGGGGAAACATTTTGTTAAAAAACCAAAATTTAGGATTTAGTGGAAAGTATGAGGCTCTTGAGAAAAATTATGTAACTCAGTGCGTTTGTGTGCGTGCGCACTTTGCTGGAAACGAATGGAGCGAATGATCCTAGTGTGGAACCTTGGCGTGGTCACGTAAAGTCCGCGGCGTTCTTGTGGACCTTTGGCGTGGTCACGTAAAGATTGCGGCGTTCTCGTGAAGCCTTGGCGTGGTCACGTAAAGATTGCGGCGTTCTCGTGAAGCCTTGGCGTGGTCACGTAAAGGCCGCGGCGTTCTTGTGGATCCTTGGCGTGGTCACGTAAAGATTGCGGCGTTCTTGTGGAGCCTTGGCGTGGTCACGTAAAGGTCGCGGCGTTCTTGTGGAACCTTGGCGTGGTCACGTAAAGACTGCGGCGTTCTGTGTGGGGGCAAATAGTTTGGTTATAAATAAGGTAACTGTATTAAGTTAGTATGTATTATCATGTCTTTGATGATGGTTACTTTGTAACCGAAATCTACATAAGACGAGAATAAAAAACATATTTGTCATTAGAGATTGTGTGTATTATTTATCAATAATAAACCACAGTAAATTATTCCAAGTAATTATTGAATAACAAAAGTTGAGAAAGTAGATTTAAGTACGTTTAGACTAATGGGAATATATTTCTTCTAATAATAGAATCTTATACGAAAATAGAAATCACTTTAGTTAGGTTTCAAAATGAAAAAATCAATTTTATTCTACTTAAGCAAGTTTTACAATTAACGTTTTAATAGATGAGAAGCTAGGGTTTCAACGAACCCATAAACTGTTTTAAACAAAAACTAACCTAAGACCCAATACAATCATCATTCTTGAACCAGCAGTATTTGGATCAAAACGTCCAAAGATTGTCTATGACTACAGCTAATAATTTTTGGTTTAAAATTGTTTAAATTCTATATTAAAACATAAGACGTAGATTTAATTATAATTTTTTGTATATGAAATTAGCAACATTTTTGTTTAAATATAGGACGGACGTGCATAACGGACTCTATCTGGTACCTACCTTTATATTTACAAACAATTAAGGAATATATTTTACATTCTTTGCACACAAATCCTACATCACACAAACTCATAGTAGATTTCTATTTTTCCATCTTCAATTTTATCTCATTAGATGAGATATCTAAACAATATAAAATGACATATATATATATATATGTGTGTGTGTGTGTGTGTATGTGTGTGTGTGTGTGTGTGTGTGTGTGTGTAAGTGTGTGTCTGTGTATATATATATATATATATATATATATTGACTTTTCACTTCAGTATCTTGTTTTTATTCATAAATTCTACTTATCATTTAAGTTAAAGAAGAATAAAAAAAAAGGTTGCATTAACCAAATGATCTAAAGCCAATAATTCTTAACCTTTAAATTCTTAATGAACTGTTGCTGTTACTAAAATGGCTTCAATGGACAGCGAATGTCTGTCATCACAGCTAAGTGGCGACTGTTAACCAAACACAATGAAAAGAAAGATTTACTTTCATACATTTGCAAGTCATCAGAACCATTAAAGTGCTGTAACTGTAACCTTATTTAGTTGCTTCTTTAATGTTCTGACATTTTTATTTTGTCAAGTTCACTGACAGACGTCAGCTCAAACAGTTATAATTAAATGTGGTCTTAAAACTACTTGATAAGTGAGTTGTGCTTCTTCAAACAACATTTGAGAAAGTTTTATGACGAGCAAAAATTCAATACAAGATTAAACAATAAATAAGAACCTACGAGTTTCATTGGACAGCTCGAATAGACACTCTTCGACCTACAAGCATATTGTAAGAGAGGTTCAAGTTACATACTCAAAGGATTATGTCTTTTAGACTTCAGGGATATCAAGCTATCCTTTCGTTCAACGGTTCATTTCATCCAAGTTCCTAAGGGAGAATTAAAAAAAAAAATTTCTTAAGCCCAATCTGAGGAGAGATGAGCAAAGTAACTGTTTTATGTGATCAGATAGGACTTGCTCACTCACTGAGAGGCGTGGGCGATCTCACTAAGGGAGTAGCGAGAGATCCCACTAAACTACTAAGGTAGTAATTTAGTAGCTCCCTCCTCAACTATCAAAGGTGGACGGCAACCATATTTGTGTGTTTCAATAATATTAAATTTAATTTTTAATAATTATGATTAATAATATTCTGATTATAATGTTGAGGTATTTTAATCATTTATTTAACAAAACCATTTATAAATAATGTATTCATAAGCGGTACAAATATCTTAATAAAATCTTTTAATTGTTATTGAAAAATAAACTCTATTTTTAGAAAATATTATTTCGTTATTTATTTATTATGAAAGGTAAAGAAGGCATTGTAAATGTTATCTGTGGGAAGTCGTAACTATAAACAGATTGCTTGTAATTTACATTACCTTACTAAGAAATTTTATGTAAATTAAAAATCACTAGGTATAGTTAGTAGTGACTCAACACAACACGTGGATCATTATTGAAAAACTAAATGAATAAATTTCGCACTCCTCATTTTCTATCCCAAATCTAAATGTTTCAGAAGGGGTAATCGGTGATACTAAGGGAGTATGGACTGGTATGGACAAGAAAACGAAATGGCGACCGTTTACACTGAGGTGAAACAAGTTAGTCGTAACGTAGCAAGGAGTAAAGTGTTACCTCTTTTTTTCTAAACTCATCGTATACCCATTCTCTGAAACGAGTTCTCATATCTATGTATTAATACTGTATTGGAATGTTATTGCCCAGGGGCTGCATATTCCACCACCACTCCATATTTCAATGTTCCTGACAGAACATTCATTTCTAAACTAAGGGTGTATAGAAGAGGTCTGTGAGGGAATTTATATTGCTGGTTTCCGAAGTCTGTAAAGTGAGATCTTTTTTTTCCAGTCATCTTTGATGAGTGGGTCAGCCTTCTTAGCTGGTACTTTACTAAGCTTTTCTCCTGACCTGGATGGTGGTGGTTTCATCAAATAATGCACAAAGTACTTTGAAGCGCCCTAGGAATAGCCAAATTGCCTTTCTATGTAAACCCAAGACCCAGACATGTGTTCAGGATATATGCCTTCTTTAAAACCTAGAAGCACCAGTGAACACATAAAAAGCCGAAGCAGCCCTTTTCAGACAGAGTCCTTTAATATCCATTCCACGTAGATAGTGGCAGTAATGGTGGGTTGGAGTGAGTGAACCATGCTCGATGCATCCTCCCATACTGTATGCTAATATCTGACACTTTAAGTGTCAGGTTAATATTTAATGTGTACTGAGCTACACATCCAAGTCACTTTAAAAACACCACAGGCCTAATTATAACTTGAAACGCAAGGCATAAGACAAATATACTTAACAATAAATTGTTAACACCAGAGTTAATTAGTAAAGAACGCTCCTTGGCATGGCGCATGCCCAGTAGATTCCCTGGTCACTAAGCATAACACCACTTGGTTATTTAACTACAACTTGAACTAAACTCCAATCTGACAGTGCATGCTGTAAGCATTTGCATAAAATTATGAAGTTTCTGGAGACCATTTGTATATGTAAGCTCTTCACATTGACTTTGGAAAAATAAATGTCTCTCTTAAGATGAACCAATCATGCAGCTTTGCCAGACTTTGTATATGTAACATTGCCTAACCTTCATCCTCCTCTAACATCAAAAACCTGATTCTTCTCAGCTGTGACGTTTCCCTAGATGGTCTCCCTTCTTAGAGTAAATTCACCCGTTTCTAAAACCTGTCTTCGAAGAAAACCTGACACTTGAGATAAGAAAAATACTTTGACAATAACACACTGTGGAGTTATCAGAAGATGCTAACATATGACATGTTGTTGGCAATACATACACATATACTACAACATGGATAACCACACTGGAGATTATAAAAAAATATGCTTTATAGGTACTGTATATTATATAATTCAATATAAGGCACAGCAAAGTAAAAATACTTTTCAAATAGTTGAAAATTAAAACGTTTTCTGAAAACAAGGTTTCATTTTTTAAATTTCATTGTTGAACTTTTGAGTTATACAGATCTTTTCAATAAATAATGATATTTTGTTTACAGTCAAACAACAATACGATAGTAATGTCCGGTTAAATATTTATTACTTCACTGTACACCTAATATTTCAAAAAATATAACACTTTTTATCCCTAACTCTAGCAATTTGATTTTGTTAGTTCATATGTATAATTTATGTTCCAGGATGTTTCAATGGGGTATATTGCTTGCTTGTATCCTGAGCCAAACCTCAGCGGAACTCGAGATCGTGAACGAATGGAATCTCTTAAACTTTGACCTCCCTTATAACTATCCCAGCAATCCTAATTACACTACTTTGGATACAACGCCAACAGGCTTTGAAGTTTCATCGGATAGAATCTTTATATGTATGCCAAGGTTCCGGCCAGGTGCTCCTACCACGTTGGCTTTCATTCCCCGCAACAAACCTGGGACTCCAAACAACCTCTCTCCTGTATTGATGGTAATATTTCATGAAATATTATATTCAACTTGAAGGAAAAATACACTACTAATTTCTTAGAATAAACCCGATTTTACTGATAGCTCTACTGGAATTGTAACACGTAACTTAAAATGAATATAAAAATAAAGACTTGATAAATACAATTTTAAATTTACATGTTTGGAACAAGTAAGTTATAGCCTAATATTTCTATATTTTACAAACTTTCTTGGGTAAAGTGGAATTTTGTAACTTCTTACTTTCTGTTCCTCTTGACATTCAAGTACAGTATTCAGTTTAACTTTATAAAGGAATTACAAAAAAAGTCAATTAAAAAGAGTCTGAAAATTTTTTTTATAAAACGAAAAAGTGCTTAAGATTTTGTAAAAATGTTACCTTCCTTATAGATTGATTCAATATAGTGTTGTTCATAGATAACTCAGCTCAAGAAAATTTAAAGAAAACAATGACTAATTTTATCAACTTCTTTCCTCTAAGAGGACTACAGATATTATGGCAAATTAGTAAAAACGGATGAGACTGGTGACAAAGATAGGGAATGAAATTTATTTTGTTTTCAGTGTAAACACAGAAATAGTCTCGTCACAAACAATAAAAGATCTGTTGTTTAAACAGAACCACATAAATAATAATCCCTCTTCTTTTTTCTTTATAATAATTTAATAAAAAATTTGTTATTGTTCTTTATATTATTCAAACACTAAAACATAATAATGAAAAAGGATGATTCCTAAATCTGGTTATAGTTCATTTCTCAATATTTTTTATCTATAAAAAACCTATTTTTGTATTTTTTATTAAAGTTAAATTTGTTTATGGCAGCTAAACTGAAGTATTAGCGAAAAATGTTACTAATAAGGTAGTTTTCATGCTCTAGGAACTGAATTTTTTAAATATTTTTGTATCATATTTGTATTAAAGTAGACCTACAACAGTTAAAACAAAAATCCAATTTTGAACAGGTTACCTTCAATAGTTAAAAGAAATATTTACCTTACAATTTATAAATAAAGTGTTGATTAATTTTACAGGCCTATCCTGGCTGGGAATGGCATCGAGATGCAACAGCAGGTGAAGCTGGAGATGATAAATGCACAGGACTTTTGTCAGTGTTCAGGGTTCGACTGGATCGCTGCAACCGGTTGTGGGTTTTGGACAGTGGCGTCCTTGATTCCCTGGTCAACTTTAGAGTAGCCTGCCCCCCGAAACTGCTAATATTTGATCTAAATACTAACCGATTGGTAAGAAATATCACTAAACGTAAACAACAATATTAAAAAATTATTAACATTTTAACAGTAAACATTTTAATTCTTCTTATGTCTAGAAATGTTTAACTAGGCATCTTCAGCAATTGAAAATTTGTACAAATTTTCACTCAATACACAACAAAATAAAGTGTTGAGCAACCAAAATGTTTATAGTACCCCAACAATCTTTGTATGACAACTATCCAATAACAATTTGAAGGATAACAACATCCAAGGATAATTACATTCTTATGAATAGAAGTTTTTGATTTTTTCAACTTTTAGTAGGTGATTCCTCTTTTTAGAACATTCTTTATTATCTCCTCTTTTTTAACTTTTTTCATTTTTGACCAACACATTTTTCAGAAGACTATGTTCTGTTTTAATAATTCTAGCCAATTTGCTTTCTTTTGATATTTTTTACTTTATCTAAGGAAAAAACCTGGTCAACTACTTAATACTTCTTACCAGGTATTATTTCTGACTTGATCAGTACATTATTCAATGCTATAGGCAAAGGTTCTGTTTATCTATTGTATCAGTCTTATATGGCAATGAGAGTCTAATGTGATTTTATAGGTTTATTTTTCAAAAATGTTCTAAGAAACTCTAATAAGATTTAATATCTTCTATGTCTACTTACTACTAGATTTGAGGGGGGGCAAGATCTGGAGGCACGTGAGGGCCACTGCCGTTTATGAGCGCTGAAGGTTTTTTGTAATTATAGTAGATTTCTTCAACAGATATTTGTAGGAACTAAAAAAATTAAGCGAAAATGTATATGTAATAGAGAGTGAGTATGAAAATAAGTTCCGAATTTTTTATTTTCTCAAAAAAGTATAAAATAAATAATATCCTACTTAATTTGAGTGTAATAGACCTTTGGTAATTTAGAATATGCTTAACGTCTTCATAAAACGATTAAAAATACTTTTGTTTATAAGTTTTGTGAAAAATTGTTCTTCTTATAAGTTTTTTGTGTTTTTATACACTTTGAACTTTTGTGCAAATAACACTTTTTCAAACATAAACCTCATAGCCTTCTTTACTTTTCCTCCCGAGAAGAGCTTACAATTTTCCGCAAGCTTGTGGAGATAAGTGGCTTTTTTGTTTTTACCAGTGAGTGAAAAACAGCTAATTTCTTTCAGGTGTAAGAAAAAAATGTTTTATTTGAAGGCTCTGTAATAAAAGTTACATTAATCATGTAAACTATTTTATTTTGTTCTGAAGTTTTCCAACTAAATAAAAAATTTTAAAAACAAAATTAAAAATTAACTATTTAGAAAAGTTTTTACTGATGCATATACTTTTTAATAATGGTACACCAATATCAATTACTTTACCCTTACAAGGACACCGTAAAAAAATCTTGCCCAACTGAATCCTAAAGTCTAAGGCCGACGATGGTCTTACTGTAGAAGCTTGAAAGTTTTTTTATTGAAACAAATTTTAAATAGAAGTATTTAACACAGATTAATAATTTTAATATCACACATTTCATCATTTAAACAAAACTCTTTTTTACATCTGACAATCTAAACTTATGGATTCTTGTTTGTAAACCCCCTTTCCGATAAACAAACAATAATCCTGTACCAAGAATTGTTAATTTTACAAACATTCACTTTCAGCTAAAAGAGTATATAGCGAATAGAATCTGACCTCTTGTATATATTATTAGACAAGTTTAGGACACTAAACTGCACAAGGCTATAGACACTAGTATTTATTTTATTTATTCCTTTTATTGTCGTCGTTTCATCCATTCACTTATTTTATGATCATTTTCAAGACACATATGATGCAACATAAAACATGTAATAGTCTATTTTATAACTTATCGAGCAGACTCGATTATAACTTATACAAATTATTTTATCTTGATTATAACTTAATGCTCTAAAACTCTTTTGGCACGACCAAAAGAGTTTCTGATAATGTATCGATCAATAGGCTATAACCTTTACTATGTTTTATGTTGCATTCTATGTAACATAACTTTAACTTGTGTCTTGAAAATGTTCCTAAGATAATATAAGTGGGCAATAAAAGAAGTAAATGAAATAAATACTAGTTATTATAGCAGTGTGCAGCTCAGTAGAGTCCTGAATTTATATAACTTACAGGTTATTTTAAAACTACACTCTTCAGTAACATCTTACATTTATTTATTTAAACCAAATTTCAATAACATTAGAATCTAAACCATTTTCTATGAACAGGTTCGAAGTATAACTTTTCCATCGGCAGTACGACGTCCCAACACATTGCTCACTAACTTTGTTCTCGATGAACTGAGTGACGACGGAGACTATGCAACCTGCGACAATACTTTTGCGTATATATCAGATACCACTAACCCAGGACTTATTGTGTACGACGCAAGGAGAGACTCTACATGGAGGTTACAGAACCCTGCTATGTTTCCTGATCCTGCTTATGGACGCTATACTGTAAGTTGCTATCATTATTGTTATAAGAGGTTAAATAGAAATTCATGATTGAAGGCACGAATAACCTCTCATTAAATGGTAAATAGTTTTCGTTGAAAAACATTTTTTTTTGAGTAAGCAGTTATAATAGGCTCAAAGACTGTATTTTGTAGGAAGATTAATTAAAAATTATATATTATTTTCAATTCACATAAAAAAGATACTTTTATTTTCAAGCTACAAATATCAGAGGCGTTGCCGGATCTGAGACTATTGCCGATAGATGCGGGATCTGTCGATTGCCTCAATTTTTGAGGGATGAAGTCAGTTTGATGATGAAATCTTCTAAAGGTGGGACGTTAAGTCCTGTGACTATCACAGTATTTTTCACATACCATGGGGAATTCGTGATTGTTCTGAGCGTGACATTTTGGAAAGAGTGCAGCTATCCCTTTGAAATATCGCTCAGCCAAATCTTGAGTTCTTCTTTATATACTGTTAGTCTTGCCCCCACCATTTGCAGACTATCGCTTTCCATTGGTACACTCTAACTCTGGACTCCTGGCGCCTAGCTACTTACTAATTTTAAGCTTTTAAAAATAACGTCCGACTGTATTTATTTGTTTGTTTATTACATTTTGCTTTTTTAACATTGCTGTATAACTTTCTAAAATATTTTAACTCTTCTCTTATTAACATAATGTAAATCTTGATTTTTTTTCTTCATTTCTTGATATCTTTGCTCCTCTTTAAATAAATGTGTAGCTTAATTCGAATAATTTGTCTCCTATTTAAAAGACCTTGTATATTTTTTATATCTGGTTTCAAACTTCTTGTCCTGTTTGTCCTAAGTATGTGGCTTTGCAATTACATTATAGTGTAGGATTACTTGGTTATAATGAAAATTTATAAATGATTTTGCAAAAATTGCCAAACCATTTACTAATGGCCTCAATAAAGATTCAAAAATTATTATTGATGATTCAGACTATATAAATCGTTTGTAACATGTAAAAACGTTTTGTCTGCAACAACGTTTTGAACCATTGTTGCAATATCCTGACTTCGAAACAGAATTTATTTTGACAACCGATGCGAGTAATTTTGCAGTTGGATTTACCCTCAGCCAAATTACAAATGAGCACGACCTTCCTGTAGCCTGTGCTAGTAGAACGGTAAATAGCAGTGAAATAAATTATTCTGCAATAGAAAAGAAACTACTTGCGATTGTATGGGCGATAAAGCAATTTAAACCATATTATTTATTTGGTAGAAATTTACTTTTTTATCTGACCTTTTTATTAAACCTCTTCAATGGCTATTCTCAATTAAGGAACCAAATTCGAAAATTGTTAAGATGAAGTCTTAAATTAAAAAATTTTATTATCTTATTAAACAAAAAAAATGGAAACTAAATCAGAACGTGTATACTCTATCAAGAAGTCAATTAAATACTACACAGAAAATTCAAAAACTTAATCAAAGTAATATATGTGAAGATTTGCAACAATCGATAGCCGAATCAACTCAATTATACTTCGCAGAGCTGGACGGGGGCAATCAGTCTATGACTGTAAATTTTGTCGCAGAAGAATGAGGGAACCAATTCGACCAAGAAAATAATGTCGAAGACAGCAATCAAACTGTACTTTCCAATTTCGAGGGAAATAATCAAGTAGAAATACCAATTTCCGATGAGCTTGTAAACTTTGGAAAAATTAATATTCATATTTCTAGTAAAATATCAAGCAAAACGAGTGAAAATAATAAAATTATTTTGGACATAAATAATGCGTTTATTGGTTGAGATATCAGAACATAATTTAAATAATAACATATTTAATATCGAAATCTTGTTGCTGTTCATGACAAGCTGGTTGTAAATTACAAATTACACTTTTGCTATTACTTGCAACCAGACATTTGTTAACTAAAAGTTATTAATTTTTAACTTACACTTGGAGGAAATGTTTTCGTCTTACGACTTCTTCAGACTTGTATTTTTGCCGCTAGGAATGCTGCTGTAGTGCTTCCTCGGTACCATTTGTTTGAAAGTTAGAAGTGATGTGATCGAAAAGTATGTAATCTGTGCCGTGTTTGTTCATTTAACCGTGATGTCATTTTTATGTGTGTTGCTATGTCTATATATTTCAAACTGTTCAAGTGTGTTTAATCCATAGAATCCACCTTTGCAAATCACCTCATGGACAATAAACACTCATGCAAAAGTATGGAAAATAACATGAGCATCCTCCACACGTGTAACAAAGGCCATAAATTAAACACTCTTGAACAGTTTGAAATATATAGACATAGCAACAGACATAAAAATGACATATTAAATGAACAAACGCGGCACAGATCACACATACTTTTCGATCACATCACTTCTAACTTTCAAAAAAATGGTACCGAGGAAGCACAACAGCAGCATTCTTAGCGGCAAAAATACGAGGCTGAAGAAGTCGTAAGACGAAAACATTTCCTCCAAGTGTAAGTTAACAATTAATAACTTTTAGTTAACAAATATCTGGTCGCAAGTAATAGCAAAAGTGTAATTTGTAACATATTTAACTTCGTAAAATATATTTAGCACCAAAAGTAAAACATAACCTCTATTTTGAAGGTGACTTCAAAGTCTTTGAAGATTTATGAAAGATTTGTATCATGTGTAGCTATAAACTTTAAACAATCTGAACTCAATTTAGTTAAATGTAATAACAAATTATAGATATAACTACTAAAGAAGAAATGCTGGAAATAATAAACAACTATCAACTTAGTAAAACTAATCATCGCGGAATACAAGAAACTTATGAACAAACTAAACGTAAATACTATTGACCCAACATAAAAGGACACATTTAAACCTTTATCAACCAAAGTGAAATATATATGACAGAGTGCTGTTAAAACTAGAAATGGAATCTAACAAACAAGGAGTCACTTTCAGATATTCCAAATGAAGATTATGTACAGACAGTACAGAAACAAAATAAAACAAAAAATTAATATAACAAAGAAGAAATATCTTTAGTAAGCAAGGAAAGAAAGACAGGTAAAATAAACCCTAGGCACCATAAAAAAAACAAATTTGTCAAAAATTAAAAAACCTAGGATCATAAGAAAGCTAATTAATGCTCAAAATCCTTGTCCAGGCCCCTCCTGTTCGACCTTGAACCAGCCAAACTAGAATCCTCCTACCACACATTTGTTGTCTATTTAAATGTAAGAAATATTGTTAAATATTAAAATGACTATTATAATGAGTTTAGATATTTTTAAGTTAACTGCAACAACTTAAACGAATATTGAAACTAATATGTAACATGAAATGGAAATAAAATTAGAGATACAATATAGTCCATTATTTTAGACATGTTAATCATAGTTAAAACATAATAAAACAATAATTATAAATTAAACTTATAAAAGATAACAATGGTAAAAGATTAAAAAGAGGCCTTATATATGAATTAAGATCTGTAATAAAATCTATAACAAGGTAATTTAACTGCATATGATGGTAAGAAATATGACAAGATCATTAAAGAATGAGCAAATTAAAATAATTTATGAACTTGAGCCGCAATACTCAATATTAAGGAAGACAAATAGAAATTTTAATGTTACTGATGAAAACTTTATAGAATCAAAGTATATGCTGGGGATTGTAAATCATACATAAATGAGTGTGTTGAATTAGAAAATCTGATTAAATTTATTCTGAAACTATTGTTTACTTTATAAACTTAACAATTGTCGAAAAGATTTGTTTTAAATTGAATACATTGCATTCTATACCTACAAAATATGAATCAGTGTATGTAACAATAATACCAAAAGTGAGGTACATCTTAATATCTAATTCTGTAAATTTAGATTTAGACAGTAATATTAAGAAAGAATTCAAACACTTTTGCTCATTTGACCTTGCAACCCACCACAAAATAAACTGAGACGTTTATGATCAGGAATAATCATGCAATGGACATTTCATTGGAAGTCAGGGACAACATATTCAACTGGATCCATAAAGTTAACCAACACCATGCAACCTTCCCCAATAAAGAGGACGCAACAGAGGCCAAAACTTCGTCAGCCCGAAGTTTTATTTATAGATGAAGGAGTTATGTAACTAAATAATGTATACCTAGCTAATTTTAATGATTACCTATAGTATGCTTACACAGACTTTGTACCGTACACCTGCTAAGACTCAGTTAAGTTAGTCTGTAGACATCTCTAGACTATAAATGTTCTCCACTCATGCTCTGCGTATAGAGCCTATATCAGCTGTATAAGTAAAAACAGTTATTATAATAATTTCAACGCATAAGTAATTATTCTTAACTAATAAACAGGTTTATTAACATTTATACATATAGAGTATATATACTACCATACCTTTGGTATATATATATATATATATATATATATATATATATATATATATATATATACATATACATATACATATACATATATATATATATATATATATATATATATATATATATATATTTATATTTATATATATATATATATATACATATATATATATATATATATATATATATATATATATATATATATATATATATATTTATTTATATTTATATATATATATATATATATACATATATATATATATATATATATATATATATATATATATATATATATATATATATACATTTATACCAACCAAAACTAACCTAAAAATATATATACATTTATATATATATGCCCGACGATGATGACAAGGCCAGTCATTGAAAGTTAACTCGCATAAATACCAAGTAAGATTCTTGTTCAATTACATATACTGAAAGTGATAAGTGAATACAAGAAAACAGTGTTGCAAAGCTATAATAAGTAATAATAAAATTTGATGTAAAACTAAATAGAAAAATAAATTAAATTACATATGAATATAGAGAGTAATTTAAACTTTAATTTCCAGATTCTTTTGTAATGTCAATAAAATATATCAGTAAACAATGCAAAAGGAGGATACTAATATTTATAAAATAACTCATCCATTCTCCCTCAAGCACTCACACATAGTACGTACAAACCTCCAATATATATTACACTTATATAACCTCTGTAATGTATTATAGCTTGCTGGAGAGTACTTCACCCTGATGGATGGAATCCTTGGACTTGCTCTCTCTCCTCCAGGCCTTCAGAGAACCCTTTACTTTCAGCCTTTTGCTTCCAACAAGCTGTTTTCAATTGCTACTTCCGTACTCCAATCAGGACCTAACCCAGGTGATGATAGTGATCTACCGGTGTCCCTTGTAGGATATAAATCATCACAAGCTGCAGGTCTTGCTGTTGACAAGAGAGATGGTTCTTTGATCTTTGCACCAGTTTCAGAGACAGCTATTGCTGCTTGGACACCTGGTTCAAGTGATCACAGGTAAAACAAACTACACTCACCGTCCTATCTTTAACCCTCTAAATTTGTTTCTTAATTGAAGAAATACATCAGTTTTAACATTACATTTATTTTTAATACACCTTATTGAGCATATCAATGCTGCTGATAATTTTCAATTTTTATTTTGACATAACATTTTTTATAAATTTCGTTCTGATTGATTGAACTTCATTCGTATTTCATTAGACAACTGTAAACTAATGAGAAAGTTTTTCTTGTCAACTTCTGTTACTTGAGAACCCTGGCTTTTTTATTGTTTATTACAATGTAAATGCTTATATTATTGTGATTAACAAAAAACATTTCAAATTTCTGTTTTTGCACACGATTTTCATTTTTCACTAATTTCATAGAAACATAATACCTTTGAAGATTGCATTGCAAAAGTATTACAAAAATAAAATTTGTATTTATTAAATACAAAAATATATTAGTTGTAAAAAACAAAGTAAATAAATAAATATCACAGAGAGAAAGAGGGAGTAAGAAAATAAGGTATATTCTTTTTTCTATGTGTAAAAATACCTCAACATAAATTTATAAATCAGCCTGAAGAACAAAATTGATTTGAAATTACTTTTAAAACATAATTTTAAGTCTTAATTTTTAAAGGATTTCAGAAAATATTAATATTTTGATAGTTTTAAAATATTGGTTTGGCATTGTAATACCAAGCCAGATGTAGCCAGTTAGCTATCTCTCTTCTTGTATTCAAAACAATTTATGTTTTAATTTAATCAGTCATATGTAGGATAAATAACTCCATATTGAATGTTAGGATTGACTAAGTGTTTAAACTTTCATACAAGTAACGTTGCTATATAGATTTGATAAGTAGACCCGTTTATTTGAAAACATTATCTCAAGTATATTTGAACACTCCTATCACAAAAACATTTATAACTTTTTGAACATACAAGAAAGCACTAATAAACAAAGCATAAACCTTATATCTCGTCATTTAAAACAGTTTTTATAATGTCCTAAGAATTGTATATTTATACTTGTTTATGGAAACTATTTTCGTAACAATAGGCAAAACCTTTAACTAATAGTATAGGTAACTTATAGTAATAAATATATTATGTAATTTTGTAGATAAATTAACTATTTTTGCGTTTCACATTTCAGAGTCCTAGCACATGATCCAGATAGGTTAGCATTCCTTTTGGACATCCGCTCAGTGGACCGAGATTTAGGGATTATCTGGTGTATATCAACACCCTTGCAAAAATTCATTCGTAGAACAATGACTGGAGATGAAGTAAATTTCCGCATTATGAGAGTACTGCAACCAACTGACTATTATCATAAGCAGCACAACAAGAGTCTGTTTCTCTTTTAGTAACCATTCCAAGACACCATTTAAAATATTAAATATATAAAATACATCGTTTGTATATATATATATATATATATATATATATATATATATATATATATATATATCAAATGTTGATAGCTGGGGTACACAACTACTGCACCATCCAATTATAATTTAATCTAGGGATTAAAATTGATTCAATATTTATTATTGATTCTTATTTTACCTTATTTATATAAAATATAATTCAGTAATAAATAATACATTATTTGAATTTAATTTAATTAGGGAAATGTTCTCTACCCATGGATTAAAATTGATTTAATATTTATTATTGATTCATATTTTACCTTATTCATATAAAATATAATTAAAAATAAATAATAATTTCAATTTGATTTAATTAGGGCAAATTTCTCTTTCCATGGATTAAGTTATAATCTGATGGTAGTCTACAGTACTTGTGCATCTCAGTTATTAACAGCTGATTACTATAAATAACTATTTTATATAGATAACTGTGTACTATAAATAAGTTATTTCTAAATTTAAACTATGAGAATAGTGAAGTTATTTTTAGAAGAATATATCCTACCTTGTTCCTTTGCAAGATATTTTTACAATTACCTATTAGATAAAGTGAAAAATAACTGAAAAGAAAAAAAATATGCTAGAATTAATAAAACAGAACATTGTCTTTTGGAAATTGTGTTTGTAGGAAAGGAAAAAAGTGAAAACAGATTAAATTTAAAATGATGTAAAAAAAGGACTCACCTACCAAAATGTGATAAAAAATAAAAATTTTCAGTTGTAAGCAAGTTCTTATCCTTGCATGTCGTCTTCCTTCAATTTGTGATTCCATGGTTGTCGCAATCATTGTTGGGTACTATCACAGTTTTTATTGCTCAACGCTTTATCTTGTTGTATATTTAGTCTACATTTTCTTGTACAAATTTTTAATTGCTGGATATGCCTAGTTAAAAATTTCTAGACATAAGAAGAATTAAAATGTTTACTGTTAAAACTTTATTAATTTTTTAATATTGTTGTTTACGTTTAGTGATATTTCTTACCAATTGGTTAGTATTTAGATCAAATATTAGCAGTTTCGGGGGGGCAGGTTACTCTAAAGTTGACCAGAGAATCAAGGAAGCCACTGTCCAAAGCCCACAACCGGTTGCAGCGATCCAGACAAAAGTCCGGTGCAGTTGCCATCTCCAGCTTCACCTGCTGCTGCATCTTGATGCAATTCCCATTTTAGGATAGGCCTGTAAAATTATTCAACACTTTATTTCTAAATTGTAAAGTAAATATTTGGATATTTGTTGTAACAGTTGAAGGTTACAAATATGATACGAAAACATTTAAAATTTTCAGTACCTAGGGCATGAAAAATACCATATTAGTAACATTTTCATCTAATAATTTAGCTTAGCCACCACAAATAAATATCCCCTAAGTAAAAGATTTATAGATAACAAATTATTGAGAAATGACCTGTAACCCCAGATTCAGGATTCATATTCCATTCTTATATCACGTTTTTATTGTTTGAATAATTTAGGGAACAATACTAACTTTCTTATTATATTCTTATACAAAAAAGAAGAAAGGTTATTATTTATTTGTGTGAACCACAGGTTTATTGATATTTGTGATTAAAAACTTTTTCTCTAAGTACACTGAAAACAAAATAAATTTCTTTCCCTAACTTTACCATCAGTCTCATCCATTTTTCTAATTTGCCATAATTTACAGATATTTGCCATAATATCTGTAGTCCTCTTAGAAAAAAGAAATTAATAAAATTGGTCTTTGTTTTCTTAAAATTTTCTAGAATAGAATTATTTTACTTATTTTTGAACAATACTGAATTGAATAAATGTATAAGAGAGATGCCATTTTTTAAAATCTTAAGCACTTTTTTGTTTTTTTAAACAATTTTCAGACTAGTTTTAATTGACATTTCGGATCTTTTCGGCAATGTGTCAGCAGTATTAAAAGGTGTTTTATTGTTGGAAAATAAATTGACATTTATTTTCTAATGAAAGGAAACCTATTAAGTATCCACTCAGGATAGATTTGGTTGTAATTTTATACAACAATACTATGTACTTATAATAAAATATACAAAACAAATCTACACATCTAAGGTAAAACCAGTTAAAAGATTTTACCATCCGATGTAGAAATACATAACGAAAATTTTAATATAGGTACATAGTAATGTTGCATAAAATTACAACCAAATCTATCCTGAGTGGATACTTCATAGGTTTCCTTTCATTAGAAAATAAATATCACTTTATTTTCCAACAACAGAACATCTTTTAATACTGCTGACACATAACCGAAAATATCAGACTTTTTTTAGAATTCCTTTGTAAACTTAAACTTAATAATATAGTTGAATGGGACAGAATGTAAGAAGTTAAGAAATTCCATTTTTACACCAAAAAAGTTTGTAAAATCTAGAGGTATGAGGTTATAACCTATTTATCAATAAATAAATTTATGAAAGTGTAAATTAAACTCCGAAACAAGCGGTTTAAAGTTGTATTTTCCAAGTTATTTAGAATTTAATTTTTATATTCACTTTACAGTACTAATACCAATACCAGTATTACGGTTCCAAAAACAGTATAATTATCACAAGCCTACGCTCATTCTGAAACATAAGCAGCGTATTTTTCTTTCAAGTTAAATACATTAAAATCTGTTTAATACTATTTTCAAAGGAGCATCCAAAAATAGCGTCTTAAGGTCACTCCAAATCTCATTCAACCATAATGTTAGCTATATTACACATTACACAAGTTGCACTTAAGCTAGGTCAATAATGTGTATTTTTTTAGATTGGACCTTTATATAGTTACTATCATGAGATTTTATTGAAAATGAAAAAAATGACATAGTTATGATTTTTTTAGAAAAAAGAAAAATGTCTATTTTTCAAAGCTAATTTTAATTTTGATTTTTTTAAAATTTTAGAATATATAATAAAAATCTCTCTCTAGGACTAGATAACAATAAACAATTAAAAAAATTTGGTTGAGATATCTTGAACTGTTTTTCTGTAACGAGTTTTAAAAAAATCAAAAAAGTGGTTTTTCGGCAATCGTACAAAATGTATTGCCAACCAAACCTTCTAAGATAAAATAGTGTTCTACCTCAAATAATGTCCTCCTGCACTATATGTAGTGTCTGGGTCCTCCTCGGCTGTAAATATGTCCTCTAACTTTCTTTTTACCAATGTACTCTTGATGTTCTTTTCCAAGTCGGTAACCGCTTTCTCAGCATTGAACACCTGTTTGCGATCTAGTAGTTCCATTACTTTGGCTATATTTCTTCCTGCTTGAAGTCACATCTGTTACATTACTTTAATTTTGGTCAAATGTACATTATTAAGAGAGAGCACAGCTTAGGATTGGGAGAGCACAGCTAAACTCAAGTGTTCTGGGAGTAGCAAATGATCTTTTTGGAAGGCGCAACCATAGTAAATTATTTAAACATTCATTTGGCATTTGTGACTTTCCTCTGAAACTAAAAATGTCTTGTATTTAAAACACGAATACTCGTCTTTCTGACAAATCTGGTGCAGTGGCTTCTCATTTGTAGACATAATGTGGAAGCAGAAGGCCCAGACAGCTTTCTGCATGTCGCTATAGGTATGTGTTTCGACTTATTCCAAGTCCATATAAGGTTTGTTTTTCTGTATAAAAGATTCAGTAATATGATTTTTACCAGAATGACGAATGTTTTTCTATCTGACAGTTATCTTTTGTTTTATTTTTGAGGTCACGTAACCTTTTCTCCTTTTTTCTTTGGAAATGTCCAATGCATTCCAGCTTATTTGGGTAATTACATTGCTTAGCTTCTGCTACTGATTTGTAAGCAGAAGAATTGCCATCGCCTAAACACTCAGTGTATCGTAAACCGTACCGTAGGTAACACACAGAATAAACCATTTGTAAAATAGTGAATAAAAATCAATACAAAAATAAAAATCCACAATAATAAATCTATACAAAATATTTCTTGCTATTAAGAGTTTCTTTAAACGGGAAAACAGCTTACCCGAGAATATAAAATGCTGTGATACCAACAAAATAATACTGTATCTACTCATCATTATACGTGCTGTATTATTTCCACATATTCACCAAAACCAAATTTATCACAATTTTTTAATCACAATTCAAAAAATGAAACTTTGTTTTCAGGAATCGTTTTAGTTGTTGACTGTGGGAAAATAAGTTTTTATTTTGCTGTACCTGATTGTGATTTATATACTATATAATACCCATTTTGATAAGCCACATGTAGTAATACATATATTAATGCCCAATAAGATCCCATCTTTTGTGTGTATTTGTCCAAGCATTTTTCTTACCTAGGGCGTCAGATTTTTTTTTAATACAGGCTTTAGAAATTTACAAATGTACTCTCATAAGGGTTAGGTTAGAAACAATCTAGGAAGAAATCACAGCTAAAAGCCATTAAGTTTCTAGTGCTGGATGAAGATGAAGCTGAGTCGATGTTACACACTACACTTCTGGTAATACAGCAGGATTGGTTGATTTTGGGAGAGTCTTGTTTTTCTCCAAAGCAAATGGTCTCCAGAAACCTAAGAGTTTTACGCCAATTCCCTACAGAATGCACTGCAATATTCGAGTATATTTAAATTCTTATGTAAAGAAGCAAGTGCTTGTATGCACAGTGACCAAGATAACCTACTGCACATGCGCTGTACCAAGGAGCGTGTTTACGGGTGTTAGCCTCTTGTAGCAGCAAACTTATGTGCATTTCTAAAAAAAACATTGGGTTTCTAGTGTATTTGTTCTATATTGTGCTTTTCATGTTTGAATTCCAGTTCACTCACTATACCTCACCATTGCTACCGTTATTAGCATGCTCTGGTTCTTTGGAAAATAACTCTTATATAACTTGAAAGATGCAGCCTTTCTGATAACTAGGTTTCTGGACTCTGCCTGGAAAGGGCCGCTTCGGCTTTTCATGTGTTCACTGGAGCTTCTTGGTTTCAAAGAAGCCAAATATCATGAAAACATGTCTGGGTCTTTGGTTTACTTAGAAAGACAATTTGGCTATTCCTAGGGCAAATCAAAGTACTTTGTGTATTATTTAATGAAACTACCCCCATCCAGTCCAAAGAAAAGCTTAGGAAAGTACCAGTTAAGAAGGCTGACCCACTCATCATTAATATGACTGGGGAAGGGATCTCTTTTTATAGACATCGGAAACCACCATTACAAACTCCCTCCAGACCTGTCCAATACACCCTTTGTTCAGAAATGAATATTCTGTTGAAATATGCAATGATGGAATCAACAGCCCTCTGGAATACGAAAATTCCTATACTGTATTTAGTATAAGCTTATAAGAAAATCAACAAAGATATGAGAAGTTATGTAAAAAAATAAGGAATCTCATGTAAATGGGCGCTGAAGTAATATTTGGCGTTGGTAAATGAGCTTGGCAGTCGTATTCTCTTCGTCCCTGATATGCATTAAGTCTCTGGACTGACCCACGTAACAGACACTACCATAACCCAAGCAGCAGGGTAGAAATGATTCTCTCTTGAACTACCTTGTTTCAGAGAATGGGTATATGATGAGTTTAGAAAATACGATGAGTTTAGGTAACTCGTTACTCCTTGTTATGTCACAACTAACTTGTTTGGCCTCAGTGAAAACGGTCGCCATTTCGTTCTCTTGTTCTTACCAGTCCATACTCCCTTAGTATCACCGATTACCCCACATGAAGCATTTAAAATTTGGATAGAAAATGGGGAGTGTGAAATTTATTCATTTAATTTTTCATTCGCACTCCACGTGTTGTGTTGTGTCATTACTAATTATCGTTAGTGATTTTTAATTTACACTACATTTCTTAGTAAGACAATGTAAATTACAAGTAATCTGTTTATAGTTACGACTTCCCACAGATAACATTTGCAATGCCTTCTTTACCTTTCATAATAAATAAATAAAGAAATAATATTTGCTAAAAATAGAATATATTTATCAATAACAGTTAAAGATCTCAGTAATTTATTTATATCGCTCATAAATATAGTATATTTTTTATAAAGTATTAAACAAATGATTAAAATACCTAAACATTTTAATTAATCATAAAATATTATTATTATTATTATTATTACATAAAAAATTTATTATTATTGAAATACCCAAATAGGGTTGGCCTCCACCCTTAACATAGTTGAAAAAAGAGGGAGCTACTAGATTACTCCCTTAGTAGTTTATCCTTAGTGAGAAAAACCTCTTGCTACTCCCTTAGTGAGATCGCTCACGCCTCTCAGTGAGTGAGCAGCCCTATCTGATCGCAGAAAATAGTTACTCTACTCATCTCTACTGCAGGGCCTCCTTGGCTCAGGCTTAATATTTTTTCTTTCCTAGTTCTCTCTTGGCGGTCTTGGATGAAATGAATCGTTGAACGAAAGGATAGCTTGATATACCTGAAGTCTAAAAACATAATCCTTTGAGTATGTAACTAGAATCTTTCATACAATATGCTTGTAGGTTGAAGAATGTCTATTCGAGCTTTCCAATGAAACTCGTAGGTTCTTATTTATTGTTTAATCTTGTATTGAATTTTTGCTTGTCATAAAACTTTCTCAAATGTTGTTTGAAGAAGCACAACTCACTTATCATGTAGTTTTAAGACCACATTTAATTATAACTGTTTGAGCTGACGTCTGTCAGTGAACTTGACAAAATAAAAATGTCAGAACATTAAAGAAGCAACTAAATAAGGTTACAGTTACAGCACTTTAATGGTTCTGATGACTTGCAAATGTATGAAAGTAAATCTTTATTTTCATTGTGTTTGGTTCAACAGTCGCCACTTAGCTATGATGACAGACATTCACGGTCCATTGAAGCCATTTTAGTAACAGCAACAGTTCATTAAGAATTTAAAGGTTAAGAATTATTGCCTTTAGATCATTTGGTTAATGCAACAGTTTTACATTCTTGTTTAAACTAATCAATTGTAAAATTTATGAATGAAAACCATATTTGGTGCTTTGGATTCAAATATGGCTAGTTTAAAAATAAGGGTTTTATTAGGTCTTAGGTTTTTATTTGAAACCCTTAATGGGAAGGTTAAAACCCTAGCTTCTCATCTTATTGCAATTTTAAATCTGAAGCAGGTTTTACTAGGAAAAGGCTGATTTTTCCAATTTGATGCCTTACTCAACTAGTTGAAATCTTTTTATAAGACCCTATTATTTGATGGAATAATATTTCATAGGTTTAACATACTTTAATCTACTTTCCCAGCTTTTAATTATTGTTTATTGCTTGTACCATTGTTTACGTCACAAATTGTATTCAATCTCGTTACGGAGAGTCCTGAAAGACAAGATAGCGTAGAACAACATCGGATATGTAGATAATACATCTACTAAAAAATAAAGATTAAATAATACTAAAAATTAAATTTTTCATATTAAAAAAATAAAGCTATTGCCATTATTGTTGATAAAGGAGGCTTTGAAGCGTAAAACACTCTATTTAAAATTCTGTATTGATCTATATTATATTTCCTGAAGAGCTTATTCGTCCGTTTTCCAAAACTTTACTCCTGGATTTTGTATTAGTTTTCCGAAATACATTAATCCATCTATAATCCGGTGCCTCAGTACTCCGTCCAATCTAGTAATCCAATGCCTCAATACTTTGGCCCTCTCTAGTAATCCGATGCCTCACTTCTTCAACCCCCTCTACTAATTCGGTGACTCACTACTCCGGCTCCCTCTACTAATCTGATGCCTCACTACGCCGGCCCCCTCTAGTAATCCAGTGCCTCACTACTCTGGCCCCCCTCTAGTAATCCGATGCCGCAATACTTTGGCCCTCTCTAGTAATCCGATGCCTTACTTCTTCAACCCCCTCTACTAATTCGGTGACTCACTACTCCGGCTCCCTCTACTAATATGATGCCTCACTACGCCGGCCCCCTCTAGTAGTCTGATGCCTCACTCCATCGGCCCCCTCTAGTAGTCTGATGCCTCACTACTCTGGCCGTCTCTAGTAATCCAATGCCTCACTTCTCTGGCCGTCTCCAATAATCTGGTCCTTCACTACTCTGGCCGTCTCTAGTAATCCGGTGCCTCACTACTCCGGCCCCCTCTAGTAATCTGGTCCCTCACTACTCTGACCGTCTCTAGTAATCCAATGCCTCACTTCTCTGCCACCCTCTAGTAATCCGGTGCATCACTACGCTGCCGCCTAGTAAATCCGATGCCTCACTTCTCTGGCCCCTATAGTAATTCAATGCCTCACTACTCCTGTCCTCTCTAGTAATCCAATGCCCAACGTTTCTGGCCCCCTCTAGTAATCCGGTTCCTCACTACTGTACCTCCAAATAATCCAATACCTCACTACTCTGACCCCCCTCTAGTAATCCGGTTCCTCACTACTATACCTCCAAGTAATTCGGTGCCTCACTAACCCAGCCTCCTTAGTAATCGGGTTGTTTTCATGGAAGCATTTTTAACTCTACCCGCCCCCTTGAATATACTGGTACTAATGATGTTATGCCTCATGGAACTATAGTCTGTATACAACTGGAATAGGAATGGGGAGTTCGTACAAGGGAGGCTAGATTCACAGTTGGAGCACTTGTTACTCACAGTCACTTGTTAACTCAGTAGGTTAAATTTTAACAGCAAGAGCCAATTGGTTTTTCTAAAATAATTTTTAACAAACAAGTTATTATTTTTACGTGTAAAATTATTTTTTACTTGAATATAAATATATTAAACCTATCCTTGAGTAGTTTTTAGCTCTACTATTAATATACTTTAAATCAAAACCTCTAGAGCATTACACTTATTGATTTTTAGTAAGTAATATTATATATATATAATAAAATTATCAACCAATTATGTCTAAAAAAAATGCATAGCAATCGGATCCTTCACTCCGCTCGTCTCCAGTAAAGTGCACATGCACTGAGTTTAAACAAATAAGAAGGCACTGATTTGAAAAAGAATATATTGTCTCGGTAAAACTTTTCACTAAAACCTAAAAATTAATTTTTTAAATTAACACAGTGTTTTCCCCTAACGTATAATGCATGCCTATAGGAATTAATTAAGAACTAAAATGTTAAACTCGATAATTTTAAATAAACATTTTACCGTTTTAAAAGAAGGTTTTATAACTAGAGAATAAAGCCCACTACGCCACTATAAAACCTCTCACTACACCACAATGCCACTGACTGACATACTGGAGTTCCACGTAGAACTGGCAACAAAGGCCCACTGCTCAGACAGAATCTGGCCTGCTTTCGTCCAAATAGTGACGAGCCCTTTATCCTCTAGTGGCTTTCACTCTCGTAGAGTCCTATTCCAGTTGTATTTAGACTATAGAACAGTAATGACGATGTATCACATGTAGTAGATTATTTCACAAATCCTTATATAAACTCAAATCAACTTGTAAATATTTTCTTGGATGCCTACAAGTATTTATTTTCATATATATTAGTTAGTCAAGGACCCGACACAGGTATACCACTGCGAAATCCCAGTAATGTGGCGTCGTTTTGGCCCTGGCACATTATTGAGGAACTGCTGTGTTTTTTCACTGATCATATGACCATGAAACTTTCACGTTGCGTTCAACATGTGTTTCGTCAAAACTAACCTCATTTATAGATTTGGCAGCACGCCCAAAAACCTGCCCAGTATTTAAAAATAAGCTGGTTAAGTTTATGAAAATATTTTTAAAGGCTACACTTTTAAACATATTTAACACCTTGTAACAAACATAACAAAACATATTTTTTCCCCAAATATACTTGAAGGCAATTGCTAAAAGTGAGGTAATAAATAGCTGATGTAACAGGCTATAGAGCCTATTGTCGGTGGTATAGAACCAAGGTGTACAGTACAAGTTACAACAAGTCTGGAATAACATGATTTTTAAAAAATATATTAATTTTATATGGTTCAATGAAAATGAAAATGTCGAATATAAAAAGATAATCAAAACTGAAACATATCTATAAAATAGTTCAGATTTATAACTCTTAATTAAAATAAATGAATTCTAAACGGAACCTAATTTGAACCTAAAACCACTGATCTTTTAAAGAAATAGTAGGCCTTGTCTGCAATAATATAATGTTTACCGATAATTTGTTTACGTAACTAAAAGTCGGACGATATCAAGAGAGAATGGTGTCGTTTGTTGTAAATGGCGATTGTACATAAATGTACTATCTCCTGGGCAATTATAAAAGTATTTAAAATATGTGTAAGAGTGTAATTATATTGAATACAGGTCTAACCACTTCAGTAGTGTTTTGGTTTTATTCTGTCTATAAATATTTCCAAGAAATAAGTTTCAGCACAGTTTTATTGATATTAATTTGTGACAATTGGAAATATAAATGCGTGGAACCATTACGGAACTATTTTTGAAAATATAAACCGCTAATGGCATGACGATAAAATTATTTCATGTTACAATGAGCAGTGTATTTTCTATTATATTTTAATATTTCCTTATGAAATTTATCTTTTTATCTGATAAAAAATTCAGACCTCGGGTTTTCAAAATAATTTGTGAATTCCAACATTCAGTATAAACAAATATGTACGCTGAAAGTCAAAAAGAGCAATTGCCATGAAAGACTTACTGTCTTATCAGCTATCTTACTGTTGAAACCTGTTTTATTCCATATAAAGCTAACTAAAATCTTTTATCGTGATTAAATAATAACATGATTCTGGTATAACCAGGAAATGTCAATAAAGCTTAAATAATTCAACAATGGTTAAATCAGGTCTGGTCAAGAAAAATTAAAACATAACTTTTTAGGTTTTTAATACACATGCTGCACACTTATATGTATAGAACAAAATTAAATATTCTATAAGCCATAAAATATGTATTTTGAGTAACTTCGAAGATAGTTCACATTTGTATTTATTTACACAAATTATTTACAAATCAGGTCACATTAAAAATTAGGATAGAATTTTAATATGGAACCTTAATTTGTATTATGATTTATATTACAGAACCTTATTTATATTTATTATAATTGCCTTTAGTAAATTTTTGTATTGCATATAATTCAAATATGAGTACTAAATATTCAAAAAACCATTGCACTAGGTTCTAGTCACATGCTGACATTCATCAGTGATGGATATGTCTTATATTTGCATACCATTATTTCACTTCATATCCGCATTTATGTCTGGACTTCATTATTTTTTTACTACATGTAAATATTCTGAGAGCTCTAAATATGTTTCTAGAATGTTTTGCCTCATATGTAAAATATTTTACATGAGCAACTTACAGTCTAATTTTGGTTGTTTACACTGAACCATCAGTGTGTATTAATTTTCACACTGAAAATTTGTAGTAAGTAAAGTCAGAACCAGCTCGTCCATATTGACATTCGTGATATAACTAAGTAAATTTGTTCAGAACTGTGTGTAAATGATCTGGTTAATATGACAAATCAAATATAATAATATTTCTTCTTCTTCTTCTTCTTATTATTATTATTTTAGCGGTCTTTCGGCCTTGTCAAATCTACATTATTGCAATATAAATACTATACCTCATTATAATGTCCATGGAATGGTCTTTTGCTTCCTCTTCCATTCCCCCTGCCTGTGGTCGCGCAGGAGTTGTAATTTCCATAAGTACATTACAAAGTGTTGAACTGTTGAACTGTATATTACAGTTGAACTTAGAAACGTTTTTCCAGATTTGATATTTTAAACAACAAAATAATAAGTGTGTGTAAATGTACTTATTTAAGTACGCATGTGTATGTGCATATATATATATATATATATATATATATATATATATATATATATATATATTAAATATGGTGATATGTTTTCTTGTAATATAGTTAATAAATTTAAAATATTTCAAAAACAAGAATACTTTTAATGAATATATTTATTCATGATTTTCATGACTTTATTTTCTAGATTTTGACGTTTTGATTAACTAACCTCGTCTTCTTTTATTTGCTTAACTTTTTCGCTAACTTTATTTTGTTTAGCTTCTACATAATTTTTTATTTGTTCAATCGCGACCGCTTGTTCACACATTTTTTCTTCTAATTGGCTCGTTCTATTATCAGAATCCGCCCTATATCTATTCATTTCGTCTTGAAATGTTTCTAATATTTGTTGCCGTTCTAATTTTTCCATCTCCCACCGTTTCTCGGCTAACTCAAACTCTTTTTTGCCTTTGTTTTTTATCTTCTTCCCTTTCGGCATCTCTAACCGCCTTATCTAGTTCGCGTTCCTTTAAACGCCTTTCTTCATCGCGTTTCTCCCTAGCAGCATTTTCTACCTCCCTTTCCTTTTTCTCTTTGTCTTTCTCGGCTTTTAGATAAGCTAATAACTTATCCGTGTCGGATTTTGTTTCCGATTTCGCCATATTACTTTTATTTGAATAATTTTCAAACTAATTTATTTATACGACTAGAGATATTTTCTATTTATTATTTTTATTTTTATATTATTGTAATATTATTTTAATCTTTTACTATTTCATTTGGCGTTTCGGTGCGGGTTGTAGTAATGTCTTATGATGTTGTTTGCTCTCATAACTAAATTTAATTTATTTATTTTGTTGATTCATTTATTTCTTTAATTTTTGTGTAAATATTTATTGTTTTAAGGCTTTACTCCCTGCGTATCATTGTTATTCTCGTTGACTTTACATATATTAATTCTTAATTACCTTTATTTATTTTACAACTAATTACCCACTAATTTTGGTACTTATTTGGGTTTATGTATTTTATAGTTTATTAATTTTTGTGCCTATTTGTGCATGCCTAATTCAAGCCCCGCGTTCGGGCGCCATATCTGCAACGGTGTTCACCCCGCCAACCTTCAACCTGTCGAAAGTTGCCTACAACCTAGTTACATGAGCAAGTATTTAAAATCCATCTAACAAGTATACCCTGGGAACGTTGTCTATAAAGTTTATTTAAAGTCATGGTAAGGTCAGTGATCTGTCATATGGTCTAATTTATGTCATCTGAAAATACATAAAATTTATCACATCATGAATTTGCCTTACCATGCTTTGAAGACATCTCCCCACCATGCTCCTGCTTTAGTGAGGTCCGTGCAAGATAGAGTCTTACCATATCCTCCTGAAAGAGGTCCTGTGTTTCATATGGTAAAACCTGCCAGTAAGTATCAACTCCTGGGCTTTAAAGCAAAACCAACTAGTCCTTAAGCTAGCTCATAATTTATAATTTAATTTAATTTCTCTGGATGGGTTGCTCGATTATCTTTAGGTTGCACATTGATTTCTAGCTATTTATTATTAAATAAATATGACTGACTCTAATAGGCTAGATTTTACTAATTGTATTGATTTTATTAATTTACTATTATAATTTACTAGTTGGGAAATAATTAAACTTATTATTTTTGTACACAGGATTAATTCAATAAAAATTACTCTTTTGGCTGTTGTTGGAAACTGAATGTAATAATAAAGAAATTTGTAACTGAAAGAAATTGAATATATACTTTCAAATGGTACTATCTTAAAGTCCTTTGCAAACAAAACATAAATTAAATTTTCTTTAAATAAACTAAAATTACTTTGATATTTATTGCAGGGAGGTTGGTAAAGTTTATTTCAATTATTATAAATTCCAAATTTAATTTATGATCTTATTTTGTGCCAGCAGTTAAATGACATTCAATAAATTTACATATTGTATTATTTAAACCAAATTTGTTACAAATTCTACTACCACAGAAATCATTGATTTACAAGTTTATGAATTTATATATATAAATTTAAATATTTAATTAAAACTAAATTTCAAATTTTATGACTCATTCAGAAAATACTAAATAATTTGTGATTGATTTTGTTTAATAATTTCTGGTTGGTAAATTATTTATATTTTTCTACAAGTTAAATATTTATAAATATTTTTCCCAGTTTATTTAACTACTGGTTTTAACAAACTTTACTGCATTTCCTTAGATATTATGAATGAATTTATTTTATAAATATGCCTAATATTCTTTCTATCTTTTTCCATATACTTTACTATTTTTCTATATTTGCAAACATTTGAACATTTTACATAACCATTTTTATAACTAAATAATTTTGTAATTTCCAATTTTTGAATTTAATTTTCAAGGAAATGAAGCCATTATTTATAGTTTTACACATTTAAAGCATTTATTTGAATCTTTGAATCTTTGGAACGTATTTCAAGATCAAATTTTATTTAATTACTAAATTTGTATAGAAATCATGACTTGCCCAAATCTCGCACTTTCCATGATACGTCCCAAGGTCCACGGAGATGACTTTATGCTTCCAGACTGGTAGTTCATCCAGGAAGCAGGATGGAAAGAAGAATTTGGCGAAGCCAGTTTCTTGACAAATGAAAATTTTAACCGTGATTTTTCATATTTCGATGTCGAAATGTCACTCCGCTGCCTCAAGTTTATGCTCTAGAAATCCATTTTGGTAATTTTGCTAATTTAACAGAAAACTACGACCTTTCTGGTCAGTGGCCTAATTACGAGAGAGCACCTAAACGCTCAGTGACAGTTATCGTCTCTATTCCCCCACCCTTGATTTGCTTGTCTGACTTGGATTTTGCCGTTTTTTCTTGTCTCAACTGTTTATTTAAAATATTGTAGAAACCTGATTTTTACGTAGCACACAAAACACTCCCGAAGTCACGATTTTTGTACAATTACAATTTATTTTAGAATTATAGACTTAATGATCAATATTCATGGCTTGAAAAATTTATTGAAATTATATTTTATAAATTGAGATTATTTCAATTTTTTATTGAATTGTAACGGGACATTTCAACCCGTTACAGTGTGTGTGTGTGTATGTGAATGTGTGAGCGAGTGAGTGAGTGTGTGTGTGTGTGTGTGTGTGTATGTGTGTGTATGTATGTGTGTGTTAAACATATATATTTGATAATTTTAATTCCAAATGAATAGTAAAAAATGAGAGTAATTTTGGTGAGAGGTACCATAAAAAACACTCTTTTATCACTGATTTAAATCAATTTGTCATTTTATCCAAATATAAGTATAAATATATGCTTTGTGGGTACATGTCATAAGAAAACTTCAGGTATTTTCAGATTTCTACTTGTTCAACTGCTTCAATACACAATATAACATATCCTGTCCAATACTAACAACAGCTTTACTCAACTTCACTACAACTTATTTACTCCCTATTCTATTTACTTGAAGAACGTTCCAATTTTATTGGCTTATACTAAATCCTTCAGTCATTAAGTCATAAAGTTTAGTCATAAATAAATCTTTGCTTTAACCCTCTTATCTGATCAAATCTTGATTTTTATATCATCCTACTGTCCTGATTTCGGTTTATCCTGCTATCCTAATTTTGATTCATTCTTTCCTTCTTAATTAGTTTGATAAAGTCGAATCAGTAGTCTTCTGTCTTTCCAATAATCATATTTATTTTAAAAGTCAGTAACAATACTCTCAAACAAAACTCATTATTATCCCGACAAATTCTATGTTTTTCTTAATTATCATTGGTACAATTTAAAATATAAAATAGGAACACAAATCAGGAACAAAAAAACAAATATTATGGGAAATTTATAATTAAATATCACCATACTTCACACCTATTAATAGGTTTCATGTAATCTCCATCAGAACACTTGAAATCATCTCCAAACTCTTTTTGGTTTCGAAATGGAACATTTATTCGATACTCAGCAGGGCTTTGTTCGCCATGCTTTATCTCCGCGTAAAGTCTTTCAGTGCTATATTTATTGCATAGTGTAGTAGCAGCACTAATCCAAAACATCTGTTCTGCTGTGTATTTTTCAAATCCAAAGAGTTTTATTCTTTCCACATGTGTTTCTGTTAACCACGTTTTAAATGCATTATATGCTAATAGAATACCAGCATGATCAGCAACATTCTCCCGGAGTGTATTTTCACTGTTTACCTGAAATGTAGATTAAATCAAATTTAGTAATAATTTCATGGATATTATGTATTATATATGGGCTTATTATATATATATATATATATATATATATATATATATATATATATATATATATATATATATATATAAAACGTTTTATTGTTTAATAATTTAAAACAATCACTGATTTATACGATTTTTTATATATATGATTTTTTCTTTTAACATAATTTGTATATATATTATGTATTATGTATATATTATAAATATTATTTGTTAAAATAATTGTTAATCAAGTTTGCAAACATCGTTACATCCTATTTCTATTATTTTTTAAAACTTGAATTAATGATCGTACATAACAATACATATCATTAACCACAATACGTTTTATTTATTAGACTTTCAATTCAAATATGTACAATGCAAAATGTTTATACAATATTTATATCTATTGTACTATTATACTATTGTAATTTATAATATACTGTAAGCTTTGACTAATCTGGCAGATATGGGGCCGGGATACTGCCGGATTACTGGGGGTGGGGAGGTCATTAAAAACACAATGCACATTGTACAACATTTATGTATATTGCTCAAAAATAAATAAATCAATAGAATAGTCCTGTACTATACTTGAAATGATAAAATGATAATGATTGTACTAGTCTGTACTTTCCAATAAACTATTACCTTATCTTTAACGGTAAAAACAAAAAAATTTTCAGACATACACAATGCATAGCTACTGCAAAAACATATGGCTCGAAATCCCCATCTACACAATAAGAACTACGGTCGAACTACAATGGTCGAACGGACCAGCACAGTGCAGAGGATCACCGGGCGGCTGCCTGAAGGTCACTGACATCGACATGCAGTGAAAAATATATAAGTTGTGTTTAGATATTGATTATGTTTACATCTTCCGTCTTTGAAGAAAATGACTGATTACTGGAGAGGCCGGATAGGTGAAGGCCCTCATTGTAGACTTTTTACTATAGTATAAGTTTTCTAATTGTCATCTTTAAGAAATTTTAAAGTTAGTTTGAAATAAATTAGGGAAAAATTTTATAATAACATTCTTATTTAGTTTTAAAATAATATACATACACAATTTTGTTTTACTTCGAAAATGGGAATACAATAATAGAAAAAATAAGTAATAGCCCCTATAGAAAAAACAAAATTTAGGTCAATTCATACTGAAGTAAAAAAAAAAATTTCATTCGAATTATTTTTTATTTTATAAATACAATTAATATAAATATTTATATAGATATGACAGAATCACAATATAAAGTGGGAATGTAGAAAACTAATTACCTTGCAATTTTCCATTTTTCTCCATACACAGTTGTGGTGTTGGACTATTGTTTTTGTTTGATACTATTGATTCACTTTCTTTTTCTATATTTTCTCATTCTATCCACCTCTTGTAATGCTTCAATATTGCAAGAAACCTTTCTCTTATAATTGCATATATATCGTTAAGTAATATCTGTAGATTTCTAGTTGTGGGGAAGTTGGCTCAATGCCAAATATGTAGTTACTCAGTTTGAATATGACAAGGACATTAAGTTTATTCAAATTCAATTACTGAATAAAATATTTGAAAAAAACTATACTACCATCAGTTGTCATTCACCATAAAAGTGGTAATATGTGAAATACACAGTTTGTCAAAAACCCTCAAAAGTATTTGAAATATAATAATATTTTCTTTAATCATGTAACTAACAAAATGGTTAAAAGTATTTCACCAGTGATATAATGATACTGTATTATTTTATGTTACAAAAGCAGTGTGAACTCTAATTTTTCTGCTATGAAACTCTATACAAAATGTACTCTATGTTTGACCTACTGTCAAGAAAACAGATAATTTCCATCACACATTGATGTAAATTTCACTTTGCATGCATCAATTTATTAATTTAAATGTAGATTTGTCTCAGCAAAGTTCTGATTTTTGCCAGGGGCTTCACAGCCATATAAACCTATGGTAAAAAATCATGTGCTCCTAAACGACCTAAACAGTAATTTTGGAAGAGAAGCATTCCTTGTTAGTCAGCTATCTTAGAATCAATCCTTCACATCAACGTCCCGATGTGTTTTTAACTTTTCTCTCTTCTTTATGTAAAATTCAACCTTCTTTTTCTTCCTTGGTGTTATTTTCTAATGGTATTTAGTTTTAAGGATGTGCATAATTAGATTTAATTTCTCATATTTCTTCCTTGATTTAAGTAAATCTCACATTATCTAATTAAATGTGACTGGTCCTTGGAAAATGTTCTTATTTTAGTTTTCCTATTCTAATATTAAATTTGCTAAATAAGGCTATATAATAATCTTATACAAGGCTGTATAATAAAACAATCTATAATCATGAAAATATAACTAAACAACCCATCAGAAACTACAAGATATGATTTACATAGTTGTTTAATACATTTTAGAGTTTTTTAATCTAAATAAATTAAACTAAAAACGCTTGATGCCAAGTTTAGCAACTACAGTAAGAAATTCTATTTAGAGCTTTTTTACCAGAGCCTCTGAGAATCTTGCTAAGCCACTGTTTCATAGATTATAGGCCTACAGATAGAGAAAGGGAGTTGTCATATTGTATTTTAAAAGAAATTCCATCATAAGTAATAATAATAATAATATATTATATTATATATATATATATATATATGTATAATATATATATATATATATATATATATATATATATATATATATATATATATATATATTACTATTGTAAATACTTTTATCCACCACTAAGTGCAATAATTTTACCTTATGTGATGAGGCACCTTTTGGTCACTTGACCATTGTCGAATCACTGTGTAATGAATCATTATCAACACAGTGATTCAACAATGGTCAAGTGGCAGAAAGGTGCCTCATCACATAAGGTAAAATTATTGCACTTAGTGGTAGAAAAAATAGTTTACAATTAATAATAATACCTTCATAAAGTCAGTGCAACGGAAAAATAAGGACAAAGTGAAATATCACGATATATATAAATAATGTAGTTTTAAATAAGAGAGCAAATAGTAATAATGCAAAAACCAATCCTTGTTTCTTACCTCAAAATGTCTTCTTTGTGTTTTCAACTTTTCAATTTACATGAGTGGTATACCTGTCAACCTAAAAAGTTTCTATTCATAACGCTACCAACGTCCATTTCATATTGTTGTGAATACAAAATAATTTGTTCGTCAAGAGATTGGTGTTTTTAAAATGAACAGAATAAACCACTAAAATAAAGATGTAGATGTTTTCTTAACATTTATTTCTTACTATTCCGTTGGTAGGAAGGGAGAGATATAAATTTATCTGTATCTTTTGAATAGGGTAATTTGTTTACATTAAACTTCACTGTATAAAATTCAGGTTTTAAAATAGTAATATTCAGTGGTTATTTTAGTTTTACATGTTGTCCATAGTCATTCCAGCTTAGTGTGAATTAAATAAATGGAGAATTAATTTACAAAAAGAACTTTTTCCTACTATAACTTATAATATATAATTTTAATATACTTCTATTGACATGTTACACCTATATTTATATATAACCAATAATTACTAAAAATTTGCAAACCAATATTTACATACCGTCAAATTTGTTCCTGTAATAGTAAAGTTAGAGGCTTCATTGAAAATACATTTTGTCTTCTCCATAAATTTAAAAACTGTCTCTTTCTGCCACCATTCCTGGAATCTTCCTTCCTCATCATAGTGCTGCCCCTATTAACAGTATAAAAGTTATATTGTTTACCAAATTAAAGTACATATATATGTTATTCTAGAATATAAATTTTCGTTAAATATTTGAGATTATTTTAAGTGAGAACATTTTAAGTGTAATTGCATATGTAAGGATTTAATTAAAGTTTAAAATTTGAGATACTTTGGTACATTTCATAAAACTTGCACCGGTTTTGTGTGTGTACAGTACCTTCATCATTATTTCTTTTTCTGTTATTGAAGAAAAAAATTACCATTGGTATGAATACCCAAATGAAAAGCAATCCATGTAAAAAAGTATTAAATAGTACAGGAAAATATGTTGTCAATGTATACGCAAACGAATTATGGGTTAAACCATCTGCATAAAATTCCACAATTTTTTTGAAACCCTTCAACTAACTGGAAGTTGTTAAATGTTGATTTAATGTACAATGCTAAATGTGATAAAAGTAATAATGTGATTTGAAAATTTAAGTCTATACATGTAAAGCCTATTCCCCAAAAAATACTGATACTCATAAAACCATTGCAAATATAAGTGGACAGATCATGATCCAAATAAAAGTGCATGACTTTTATGTTGATAGTAAACTGGGTTACAAATATTAAACTGGCAGTACTACATGTTCTAAGAAAAATAAACAAATAATCACTGAAAGTTTTACCTAACATGGTAAAATTGTATGTGAAGAATAATGATAAAGCAAGTTTTGGAATTACTTGTACCAATTAAATAATTAATAGTGGAATGGGGTTTTAATATGTTCACTGCTGAGCACTAAGCTAACCTCCTACTCCAAAAGCCAAATATATGTTTTTAACACATTACTGGGTTGATTTAGAGTGATTCTTCATTATTCGCACGAGGCTACGTTTTCCGAACTTACCGCGAATAATGAAACCGCGAATCTGAAACCTACTGTATATGGAAAAGGGAGCATAAAACAATAATTACAGCTATAGACCTACAATACACTTATAATACAGTATGGTATATTTAAGTAGTATTTAATTAGAAAACCTACATATTTTTTATTGTTTATTTATGTTTCCTTCAATCAGAAAAAATGAAAATTCTATTTATATGAGCACTCAAACACATAGACACACATATTATTTATTGTTAAACACTATCCATTAAAATTTTAAACACCTAATTTTAGACAAATAATCCATTAAACACTGTTAATTTGTTAACTTGTTATTTTACTTTGTGTAGGATTTTTTTACTTCTTTATACGGCAAGGCAATAGTGCTTCTTCCAGTTCTTGATTAAATCTTAATGGCCATTTTAAAAAGGGATCAATTTCAGTAACAGCTCCAGCTGTTTCCGTAAACTTATAGCTGCTCACTCGTAAGCTGGCTCGATCGATCGATAGAAAACAAAAAGCTAGCCCTATTCAAAAACATTGGTTTTTGTTGTGTGTGTTGCATCAAAGGCCATCGCTAAGAAATTGGAGGCATTGTGGTGGTTTAGAAAACAGGTATAAGTAAATTTGTTCAAAACTTTATGTAAAGGATTTGGTGAATGTGACAAATCAAATAAAATAATATTTATAGCGGCCTTTCCGTCTTGTTAAATCTACACTATTCTAATATAAATACTATACCTAATATTTTAATGTCTGTAGAGCAGTCTTCTCTACCCTTCCCTCCATCTAAACTCGTCATTCGAGGTCACACGCCAGCTTATGTTTGACTAGCTATACATTTCCCCAGCATATTTTAATGTCAACTTTTGCGATATGCATGTTTTATGATTTCTTCATCTTCTATTCCAAGATAGGCACAAGTTCGGTTATTAGTTCTTCCAGCTCTTCTTCTGTCAAATCTTAGTTCCCACTTTTCAAAAGATTGTCGACTTCTTCACTTTTAATGTCTCAAAATCCTTCACCGTTAATTCCAAGGGCTATTGAGACAATATCAGTCCACTAGCACTACAGGCCATCCGAACAGTCAAACGATCCTTTGTGACCTTAAACCCCGATCAGATTTCTCCTCCTTACTTTAAAAGTTTGTGAAGGCATTCTTTTTCAAAACAGTCTAGACTCATTTGCAGTTGAAAACTGAATCGACTGTTTAGCCTTGTCCGAAATATGATTTTTAAAATGCAATTAAAATGAAATGGCGACTTTGTGACTCACTGATGTCGATTCCCCGGCAATATTCATGTTACATAGAGCAACCCCTCTCTTGACCTTGTCAAACCAGCCTTTATTTTGTGAAAATTATTGACTGTCAGTACTTTTACCTAAGTTTTGAGCAAAATGTTTATACAGACGCCTAGCTTTGTCATGAATAAAAATTGAATTCAGAGTCATCCTTTATTGTGATCTTCTATCCATACACTCAGAGGTTTTTTTATTTTTTCGATGTTTATGTTGTGTTACACAGAGGTAACTTTGTTCCCGATAGGCAAATCCCTTCTCTGAACCTCCCCCTTATATTTTCTTCATTTTTTTTTATATAAAGCATTGTTGACTAGTTAACGCTAAAATTTTTTGGGACAGATGGTATACTTTAACAATAGTTTTATTTATCTTAAAGATCAATTATCGTAATCAACAGCATAACGTTTTTTTGCCTTTTCTTGTCCCTATTAAGGTTTGATAACATCATGGCTTGGATAAATAATTTAAGGGAAAAAGATAAAACTAAACAAAATAAATTCACTAAACAATTCCACAAGTAGACGCGGCGTTTTGAAAACTAGTGACACGACAAGGGTACGCGACACCTGTTTGGTAACTGATGGTGAAAACAAAATCCGAGTTAGTTACTTCCGCCAGATACAATTATCGATGTTTGGATTTTGAAAACTATTAAATTAGCAGTAAGTAAACAGAAGTGATGCTAAACTTATGTATAGAGTGAGATGCGGGCGAGGATTGACTCATTGTTGTTTGTCAGTGAATATAATGCCACTTGTTATAAATAAAGGAGCTTTTGAGTACAAAGGATGTTTGCAGAATAATCAGAGTTCTTTGTACAGAACTGTTCAAAGTAAAGAAGACGAAAATGCAATACCCTTCAACCTCCACAGTAACTATACTGTCTTCCTGTATTGTCTTCTTTTTAATACGATAGATATTAGCAGGATATCCTGTAATTTTGCCAACCGCTACTAGGCAAAACCGCGAAAAGTGAGTGTCTACTGTATTCATTCAAGCATCTAGTAAAGTCATTCTCTTGATAGTCAGACTATATAAATTAAGAAAATACTTTGTTATAGGTATGTAAGAGACAAAATAGATAAAGAAAACTATCCAATGAAATCCAGTAGGTAGAAGTAATAAAGGATGATGCAGACGATTTCTTAGAGATGAATTAGGTGAGGTTCTATTGAAATTAAAGTTTTAAAGTATGATGAATTGAAAGACCAAGAAGGATAGAGGGACCAACTAAGTAAAGAAATTAGGCACAATAGAATATCCAGGTTACTCTCTAGCAACTGTGTTTTAGCATAAACATGAATAAATTTAAATAGTTTTCTAACTTTTACAAGGTAAATATGAGAAATGGGTAATTTTATCAATTGGGATTTTTGTACTGTCAATTCATTGCATGATATCCAGACTTCTACAGATTCGATTTTCCTCTATATGATCCCAGGCATCTGTAACCAAGTTGTTTAAATTGGCCAGATAGGCTAAGTGGCAGACAGTAGTCTATTACTGTGACAAATGGCTTAATCTGATAAGAATAGTACAGATTAAAGTTGGGCCAGCTAACCATCCACTTGATCACTCTAGTTTTCTCCTGTACTATAACCTATGAAAACATGTTACATTTCCAGAATGTTCTATACATCAACAGCTTCTCCATCCGATATGTATACACATACTTCAAGATTGTTTGTTATTTGATACCGATCTAATTTATCTAATATCGACCGTCTAATACAAGTCAATGTTTTGACAGTTTTTATAGTGTTTGTAGGTATGTATTTAAACTGACTCAAGGCAGTCCTCCATTTCCCGTCCAGCATATTGCGATCTCTCAAGGTTAAGTGTATGGTTAAACGGTCCCTACTTTACATTATTTCTCCCCTAAGCTAAGTCACATTTATATATGTCTATATGATGTAACTGAAACCCATATTCTTTTTATAATCAAAATTACATATTATAGTTTTATTGAGAGAATAAAATTAATTCACTTTTCTCTTAATCATTTAAATGTTTCAGAATCTTCAAGTAAAAATTACAATGTAACAAACATGGTTTTTTATGGATAGAATTTACTTTGTTGAATAGGAGAAATAATTTACTCACCTTATAGTCAAATCCATGAAATATTTCATGACCTATTTTAAAACCTATTGCACCAAAGTTTAGGTACCTTGGTACATACTCAGAGAAGAAAGGTTCTTGTACTATTCCACCTGAAACGGCTATAACAGAAGAAGGTTTTAAATATTTTGGTTTGAAAATGTTTTGAAGTTATTCTAATCACATTGATGGTTTGAATGTTCAAAACTCTGGGCAAATCAATAGCTCACAGATAAGTTAAATATTAGTTCACAGATAATCCAAATATTTTTATAATTACACACACACACACACACAAACACAAACACCCTTTTATGTATGTTAGGTAAGGAATTTAAACCACTTTAACTTTTGAAAACAAATTACAGATCACTTATAGGCTGATTAACAAGTAATGATAATTCACACATTAACAGCAGAAAATAGACATTAGAATTTAAAAAACAAATTAATTTGTGTAAAATAGTTGATTTACAATTAAACCACTAACTCAATTTCTCAATAGACTGGATTAGTCCAGTATGTAGCACAAAGCATTGAATGGTGAACTCAACTAGTGCAAAATAAGAAATTTCAGTAAGTTAGTTGTTTTATGTGGAATAGTCATATCATCAAAGTATTTCATAGTAATTGATTCCATACTAATTTTTAACTAAAAACACTTGTAAATATGTTACATTTACCTACTTTTATAATTGTTGAGGATGGGGTGGTGGTGGGATATTATGGTGGGTCTGTAGATGTATTTTGGTGAGTATTGGGAAGTAAATGTTGTCATTTACTGGTATAGGTAAATCGATGACATTATCACATTATATAAAGAGAATAAACGCCGACCACACATATTTTTAAAACATCTCAATTCCATACACCTAAAACAAACATACACCATCAAAACAGATCATAATGACTTCCTTAATTTCTTGGACGTTACAATTAAATATACAGGCAAACAAATATATAAATTCAACACATAATGAAAATCCACCAACACCAATACTACCATTCACAACTCTTCAAACCCCTCACGCCAAAATAAACTAGCCACTTACAACACCATGATATATCGGCTAGAGCACCGTTAGACAAAGAAGAACCCTAACAACAATTAAACACCATAAAACATGTAGCACAAATTAATAACTAGAACATAACAATGATTAACAAACTATACAACCGCCCTAAAAATAAAGTCAATAACCCAACTACAAATACACAAACAACAAACACATAAAATACTTAACAATACCATCCAGATCGCCAAAAACCCATAAATTAACCAACACACTTCGAAATTACAATTACAGAATAGCCTAAGCCACACACAACACCTTCAACAAACAATTTAAACCCACCAATATAAACAGTGACATATACCGCTGTGCTGTTGTTTACAAACTAAATTGCAGTTAATGCCCCAGTTTTTACATAGGCCAAAAAAAAAATAATTTTTTACACATGTTACCACAATCAAACTTTGCGCAACATCTCATATATACAAACCATAACTACACAAACATAACATCAACCCTCAAATTCTTCACAAAAAACAAAAATAACCAGTGATATACAACCAAACAATATGGGATGTACAAACATTTCAAACTACACCCTACACACATGCTCAACACCCAGTTACATTATGACTCACAGACACTCTTTGACATCATAACCATCAATACTCACCAAATTATACCTACATTCCCACTCTAACCTACAAAAAGCAAGAGATCAGTTACAGTCCGAGTTGACAATGGGACACATCTCCCGAAACACACTTCCTCAACAATTATAAAAGTAATTGCTACTATGGGCAAATGTAACATATTTAATAGTGTTTTAGTTAAAATATTTCAGTTCTATATGCATTTCCTTCTTCAACTTGAGCTACATACAATTATGCATTTTAACATGTATCAATAGGCAAAAACTTGCCAGTAGCAAGAATTTACTTTTGATGTATATTTTGACTGTCATTCTACTTTTGACTATCAACTCTGACTCTCACTGAGCTCTAATTTTTTTTCCAGAATAAGGTAGGATGGGAAAACTATTTTAGGTGTTCTGGATATTAAGGAGAGATTGGCCAAAACAGCAATTCTTACTGAACAATAAAGTTAAAGTTTACTGTGGACAAGATTGGTATAAATGTAATAAGTATAATATGAGTATGTATAGCGTAAGTTGAAGGGAGGAACAAATAATGTTCAAGTTTTAATTTTTTAGTCATACTTGCAAAAAGATAATTATTTCTAACTTACAAAGGGAGTTTTCTAAATAATTAAATCCAACTTTCAGACGTGCAATTCCCCCTCTATTCCTCCAGTCATGTTTTACTACAGAGGATCGGAGTTTACTGATCTCTCGCTCCCATTCATGCTTGCCTAGCTCAAGATGTTGCTCTAGCCATGTCTCTTTCTTTAAATTTACCTGAAAATATTCTAATTAATAAAGTCATTTTACTTTAATAAGGTAAATTGTTTTATCTAATTTTAAATATTTTCTCTGATAAAGAGATATTTAAAATAATAATAAATTGTAATTAAAAATGTACAAAAAGTATTTATAAAGGTTTAAAATTCTTCAGAATTATGTATGTAATACGTAACAAAATTTTTATCTATTTAGTCTGATATCTTATATTTTCTTGGCAACTATAATTTCTAATTTGTTATGAAACTTATTTTGCAAACGTTATACCATTCTGTAAAGAAAGATAGAAATAATACAATATGATTAATGAATTATTCTTAGCCGCATTTTTTTTAGGAAATTGGTTCTGTAATATCAATACTTTATTTATGGCAAACACGAAGTTCAGTTATGCTAACAAGACTAATTTAGTCAAGACTGATTGAAAAAGCTTGATTCAAACCAACAAGCACAATGACGTAATTCATATGCCGTAATAGAAGATGACTCATCACCTGAAACTACAAGTTTATAAAACATTCAGAAAACCTTAGATAATTGTTTTATATGAGAAAAACAATACTTTTCTGCAAGTTGATGATTTTTCTTTTCAAATTAAAACATAAACAAAGACTTCACAACATTTATAACCTCCATCTATTCATTTAAGATTTTAAAGTTTAAAAATTTGAATATTAGTAACTGCTCATTAACTGAAATTGTTAAGATGATACATTTCAAACTAGTTAAGTGTAAAACAAACAAACAATTGGGAAAAGTAGATAGTGATTTCATTTAAAGTTTATTTTGTTTATTTTGTTTTTTTTTTAAATATTTCAACCTGTTTTTATAAAATATTTTATATTGACTTAGATAACTTTTTTAGATTTTAAACAAGCTAAGAAAGTTTTGGAGTGTAAAATCAAACATTTTAAAGTTTGGTAAAGTCATAGAATTCAGAATGTTTTCTTGTTTTAGTAATGTTGGAAAACCCATTTCTTATGTGAACTAACTTGCCTGTCACTCTTTATGAGATATCAAAGGAAACGAATTTTAAGGAAACTTGTTATAAGATAATTCAATATAAATTGCCTATGTCATTGAAAACAGATTCGTTTACCTTGAAAAAATATTTCAGTGTCCTTTAAAATCAATTTGTTTATTCAAATGCTTTTTATTTAGTATTCATTTGAACTGAATTTCTCTGTATATTCTTCATATATATTCTAAATTTAGGCCTAATATAGCACGAACCTTAGTGGGAATGTGCTTACATACTTAAATCATTATAAACAAAATAATACAACCTGAAATAAATAGAGGTACTGCCCTAGATGTTGGGTTGGTTTTAAAATACACAAATAACTAGGTTGATGTTCTAATCAATGCCAAACATGAAATGATAAAATACTGTTCACTATAAAAAAAACACAAAAGTGAATGAAGTCAAACTAAAATATTTGTTGAGATTAAGGTGGATATAATTAAAATTACAGACTTAAATAAATTCTGTATTCAATCGAATTGCCTTTCTTTGTATACAGAATTGCCACCTAGAATAGATTTACTGTACCAGAAACCTTCACAGGGGTGTACCCAAAATCTTCCTAAAGCTTCATGTCAATGAATTGTGTAGTAATGCGTAAAACAGAAACAGACTGACCTATGAGATATGATTAATACATTTATACTATAGATTATAACATTTTACTATAGAACATTGGAAAGAGCTATAGGAGTTACTTTAATGCAACATACCTGTTTATAAAAATCTCTTATATTCCTTCCATCTAATACTTCTTTTGGATAAGCAATGAACTTCTTCAGTTTATCACATTTCTCAATTGCCTTTTCTCTGGAATGATTTACAAAATTATAATTCTTTATGAAACCAATGATAAATTTTGTTTTTTTCAACCAGGATAGGGATTTGTATTTATTAGTTAAGAGATAGTTGTAGTTTTATTTGTTAAATGTGTAAATTTATTATTTAGTGTAAAATTCAAAAACAATGTAACGGTAACTCCTTCTGTTGCACCAGACCTAGTTGTTACTCATAACATGATTGGTCAGATAGTGTAGGGGGCGTGGCCAAGGAGTTCCCATTGCTCATAAATACGCATAAATAGGTTTAGCTGTAAATTAGTTATTTGTAAAAATACCTCTGAAGATGATTACTTTGTAATCGAAGTGTACATAAGGTTAAATAAAATTTGTTGAATTTGTGGTGAGATGTTGTTTTAATTAATATAATCATTTACGCCACAGTTGCTTCAAGTTGTTATAAAACAACTACCTGAGTACATGCACAGTAAATAGATGAAAACTGAATATTAGGAATTATTTTAAATAAGTGCAAAGTTTTAGAAAAGAGCTTTTTATGACTAATGGAAGGAAAAGCCGAAATGAGTTAACCATCGTACAATGCTTTGATTTCTTTTTACCATCTCCCAAGTTAAGACAGTTTACTATTTTTAGAAATGTTATATCTTGTCATATAGTAAGTAATCTCTATGACATATTTTAAACTAAAATTTATTAAAAGATGAGGTCATTTTGAAAGGGTAATTGGCGTTTTTTTCAATTTAATTTACTCATAATTTGATCATCTAACGTGTTTTAGACATCCACGCATCCCGGTCATATTTGCCAACAGCACCAATGAGCATGACTTGTCTCTGTAATCATTGCTTGCATTAGTACTGCATAAAAATACTGTTTCAAGTATGGTATTCATAAGGGTAGTGATTTAAATAATTTAGTAACAAATAATTAAATCACTGTGTTTCCCACAAATTTTTCAATCACATATCTGTAATAATTAGTTCACAACTGAGATGAGTTCTTTTCAATGTTTGAGATTTACATTTTCTTGATTAAAAAAAGATCTACTAACATATCTATCCTGAAATATATTGATTGGTCTTTAGCAATGTCGCAGCTTAGATACCATATTGGTATTCTCTTCTGGGAGTAACCACTCCTTTATGATGATGTACTTTATAGGTTAGGGATCAAAATGTAGCCTTGGAATCCAGTATAGATAGCTAAAAAAATAAGTGTTCATCCTCTAACTTATTACTTCTGTAATTGAACAATTAGGGAGTTGATACTTCCTTCATTGTATAAAATATTGTCTAATTTCAAGATAATGCTAAATACTATATCGAAAAAATGTGAAAACGAAGTACTTTGTAAAATATATAAAGAGAAACTTTCTCTGTAATAAAAGTTTATGAACATTCATAATAATTACTGATATGAAAAATTTCACAACTCTCTTATTTGGCGTGGTTTTAGTTATCACAATGGTTATGTTTAATTTTAAGAAGTTTTTTTTTAAATAGATCTTTCTCTAATTATAAAAAATATTCTTCAATGTATTATTGAATCATTGTATAGTTTGTGAATTTTCAACCTTTTATTTACTTTAATAATAATTATAAATGTTATTTTAATTTTCCATGAGTACAACATATTATAATACATACCTGGATTGAAAATCCAACCAAGTTACATTTTTCAAACATTTTAATAGTTCTATATGAATTCGTTCTGAAATTGCTCTAACATTAACTTTTGCTTCTGGTGTAATATATTTTTTGACATACGAAGCACCAATAGCGAAGTCAAGTCTGAAAAATATATATAAATTATCTGTGCACTAATTGAAACAAACATCATGTTTGCCTCTTAAAAAGGTGGCATTTATCAAAAAATTGCAATAAAGAGACTATAGAAATTTTAAAATTCTTTTGAAATTTTTACTTCACTTTATTTATACAGTAATATCGCAGAGTGCTATAAACTAATAGCACAATAAAATAATTTAATGGTCAGATGGAAGACACTGGTTTACTGCTAAAATTCACTCACAACCTTTCTAACTATTGTTATTATTACCTCACAGTAGTTAAAACATTTAGTAATTGGTAATTAGTAATTAGTTGTTTATTTAGTAATTGTTACTATATTGGGACACCAAATAAATAAAACATTTCTCATTTTTTCATGTTGTTACTATTTAATTCAAATTTTACAATACACAGTTGGTGACAAAATATTACAATGATCAATCTTTTGTTAGTTATAAACTTTCACATTTAAAATTTTGAATTTTTTCACTTACTTGTGTGGTAAAATAGGGTTTACTTAGTTTACTATATCAGTTTTAATTTTTGTTTTTAAGAACAAAATTTGATCTGCATAAATTTCTCACACCTATTTGCATGATAATTAAATCCCTAATTAATTACACTTGAATATTAATGTTGGTACTTTTAACAAATTCTTATATACTGTATCTAACTCATCACACACACACAGACACACAAACAGACACACACACACACACACACACACACACACACAGACACACACACACACACACACACACACAAACACACACACACACACACACACACACACACACACATATATCACAATTTGTTAAAATTTATATTTTAATAAACTATATGCAAAGACAATTTACTGAGTTGGCCAAAAAAAATGTATTTTATAAATAATAAGTGTGTACACTTGAGTTTTTTAGAGTTGTTTTTTATAAGAGATCCAGTTATGCCTTTATTTCTGGTTTCAGCTCGATCTGTTTACAGTGAGGCAGGCTATAACAGTTGCAGTCAAAAAACCTCTGGATCCCTCTTTATTTGATGATCTTTGCTCTTTACATATGATTTTCTTAAATATGATTTATTCACCCTTGATTTACCTATCTTATGCATAACTTATTTCTTCAGCATATTCAATTATTTAAAGCATTTTTTACAAAAAATTCTATGTTTCTTACCATCTAAACTCTTTTTAATTTAACTTTAACTACTGACTTATGATTAATTAATTTTAAGCTTCAACTTTTCAAATGACTTTTACCCTATGCAGAAGATGTCTGCATGCTCCAAATGATGATCTTGATCATTCTGAAACAATTCCTTCTCCATTTTGCATTTCTTTAATGTTGAAATTTCTAGAATATCAGTTGCATTATCATTTAGCAAATTTTCAGTTAATGAACCAATTCTATTACTTTACGAAGTTTCCCTGGCATAAATGTAAGTTTTTATAAATGTTTGCATTCCATTTGATACTATGTAGAATTTTGTCACATCCACAAATGTAATTCGATACAATTTACATAAATATATATGTTCAAGAACAAACCTATATTCACTATAAGAATAAGTTTGTTTTCTGCTGATCACAAAAAGCTTTTGACATTTTATTTGTTTTAATAAATATATTTTGTATGTGTAATATCTTTTATAATTTATATATAACAGTACATATTTGTGTAGATATTATCATTACACTGTTCAATATTCGCAGAAGTAACAGCAGTACATACAAATTAGTTTTTTACTTTTCTATGAGCATTACCTGTGAATCATTTCAAGAAGTTGACAGAGGAAGGCTGATTGTTCATCAGCACATAAAAACTGTGTGAAACAAAAAGAATTGTGCTCTCACAATAACAGTTCTGCGCACATTTTAAATATAAGTGGTTGCTCTCAGTTAAAACTATGCACAGTCTTTACGAAACAATTTGATAGTGTTAGTTCAGTAATTAGAAGTAGGCAATAACGCCCTCTCCAGTTTAAACTCCTTAAGCTGTCAGGGCTGCATTGGTTAGTAGCCCAGGAAAGGCAACCAGAAAAACAGCAGCAGAACTTTATATTTCTAGATGATATTCAACAAATATCCAGTGAACCAAAACATATTGTTAAACAATATTTTGTTACCAGGTGAAGCTCATTTTATCCTCTACAGGTGTTTAATAAACAAATGTGTGCGTTTTTATTTTAAAATATCCACACATGAAAATGTGTATACAAAAATTATTGTGTTGGTCACTATATGTAAATCATGGGATGATATGGCTCTTAAAAAAACATCCTATGAACAGTAAACGATGTCAATATAAGATGCATAATAAATTTTGTTCTTTAGCTTCAATTAGAGAATGGGATCTAGGATCAAGGAGGATGCTCAAATTAGATTAGGTCATGTAAGCTGGTTTTTTTTTCTTATTGAAACTTTCAGTGCAAACTCATTTCTAACCACTTAGTAATTTTACGAGTGAACAAAATTGCACAAAAATATCTTTATTTGCATTCATATGGTTAATTTTTCTCCTAAAAGAGATATCCCTTAAACAATCATTTATGAAACTGTGACCATTGATTATTGAGGCATGTAATGAGATGACTTAAAATAAGTCCAGTTATCAACATTAGGGTCTGTGTTAAAAAAATTACAATTGGATATCAAGTGAAAATATTCAATACCTAAATATTTGTTAAAAAAAATACTTACTTCCTTTCAGTATAAGCTATACACTCTTTCCATCTGGGCTCAGGAAAAATTCTACCATGGAACATTTTATTATAATCAAAATCTAATCTTTTGATGCTTTCAGTTAGAAAAGGAGCTGCTTCTCTCACTGCTCTATAGATCAAGAAATTTGCCAAAGTCCTTTATCAAAACACAGAACACAATAAATAAATATTAGTAAAATTGACTTTTATTCTTATATATATATATATATATATATATATATATATATATATATATATATATATATATATATATATATATATATATATATTGTAACACTCTTAAAAATAAGGTGTTACATATAAATTCATTTATATATTTAATTTTTATTTAATAATTATATCTTCCCAATATAAAAGAAATTTTTGTTTTATTGGTGCACATTGTGAAGCTAGCATAGATAGTAGCGCCTCTAGCGGGTAAAAATGCAAAATATCGTACGAGTTAGTAACTTAGGGTAATTAACCACCTCATGCCATGTGACGTAAGCATGAGGCGATACTTCTGACTAATCAGAATATTCAAAATAATAAGTAAGGGTGGAAAATTTCAGTTAGCGCGTCCTTGCAACGACCCCACTTCTCAAAGTCTCCGAACGAGACGGACGTGATGGCATTTTCGGACGTAACCTAGAAATTTATAACCTTCCAGTATTCAAAATTTAAGATGTCAAGGCCGTTACCAAATTTTATAAACGCAACAAAAGAAAAAGTCAGAATCGATTATTTATGTGTTTCCAATAAGTAAAAGTTTATATCATTTTGTATAGGAGCGCTATGATTCCAGGAGCGATCTGCAGTGATTAGTGATTCCAAAAGCCATGGGCAATGTTTATTATGTGTTGAAGTGTTTTATAAGTAATGTGCACAACCAGGTACGTTTTAGATAATAATAAAGAAAATGTATTTTAATGTTAACTAAGTTGAATTTTAATTGATAAAGGGTTAACACATGAACGGTAGATATTGTCTTTGAATATTCATTTCTAAAAATTAATTTGGAAAACTTAAGTTACTATCTTCTCGATATATATAAATTTTAAAGGTTAATAAGTAATTAAAATGTATGGAATAATTAGCAGTAATTAAAAGATAATTACTCGACACATTGGTGTTTTTTGTTCTATTGTAATTGGCCATTGATTAATAAATTGCATAACTTTGTATTTTAAAAGTTCCAATTCTCATTTCCCAAGTAACCTAGTACATTACAATATATATATATATATATATATATATATATATATATATATATATATATATATATATAAGAATTTTTGAACTAGATAGGAGACTGACAGACTTACCTAATGGCAACAATCCAAAACTGCTTGGAAATAAACACATATAAATTTAACACACTATTGAAATATTTCGATCAAAAATGATCTTCATCAGTCAAAAAACAAAAAAACAAAATCTGTGGTTCACTTCAGTCTTTTGTTTTTCTCTTTTTTGACTGATGAAGATCATTTTTGATCGAAATACAGTATTTCAATAGTGTATTAAGTTTATATGTGTTTATTTCCAAGAGATTGCAGTTTTGGACTATTACCATTAGATAAATCTGTCAGTCTCTAGAACTAACCTATATATATATATATATAAAGAAAAAATGATTTAACTGAATTGAAAATTTTAAATAAATAAATACCCAAGCATAGTAAGTTAATTAGGTTGTGACTGCAAAAAATAAAATTAAAATACTATGATAATTAATTCAATAAATGTGTTTGTAAATTGGTAATGGGCACTGTGCATAATTGAAAATACTAGTTTTGTAGTATTAGAAATTCTTCCATTTAAAAACTTAGTGTTATTTCTAACAGTTGAAAATGTTGAAATATTTCTAGTAGCTTTTAAATTTTATGAAAATCAATCACAGAACTTATTATTATATTTTATAAACAATTTGTGTCAGTCTCATTCTTTATAAAAATGAACTATTTCAATCAATAACACTGATTGATTGAAGAATCATACAAATCTATGTAAATGACTGGAAGTTGAGTCAGAACAAATATACAGTACTTTATGAATTTAAAACAGTTACAATGACGTCTTTGCTGGCTCAGTAGAATTCAGTCTATCTTATGCTTGGCAGTCTCAGAAGGCTAGTCAAATTGAGATATAAAACCATGCAATAAAAAAAGAAACAAATACAAATACTGTACACAAAAATTAAATAGGGTCATCAGAATATTTCTTCTAAGGTGAGAGAGTGAATAATAAGAGAAATAGTAAAGCTACTGTTTTTAAAAGAGTAGCATACATTTTGGACTAAATCTGATAGAACTTACATTGGTATTGAGGAAGTTTTTAGAGAAGTATTAAAAAAGGAAGTAAGAATCTTATTATATGTTTTTGTTTTTTTTACACAAAAGACCTTTAATAGATATATAGTCTGGAATCATTGAAAAAAGAAGTTTGAGATAGTGTTCAAAATAATGGAGAAGACTACATTATAAGTCTACATCAATTTATAGATCTTCAAACCGAGTGGTAACACCAAATTGCTTGTAAGATTCCTACGTTTTATTAAGTCATATTTCGAGTAACTGTATAAAAATTTGCTTCTTCCAAGTCAATAATCATATTAAAAAAATTATATGAATGTTTACCTTTTAGATGTTTTTTTTAAGATTTCTTCTAATTTTCTCACAAAATCTATTTTGTTTACAATAAGGTCTTCATTTGGTTTTAAAGATGTTACACTTCCTAACATGTGCTTTAGGTACCTGTTCCAATCTATATCACCATGACGTTGGTTCAAAATTTCCAAGCTTATGGAAGGAGGCAGCAAATTCTTTTCTTTGCCTGTAGTCAATATCTGAAATAATATTAAAGTATAGACCTCTAATATTATTGCCAATTTTTCTTAAATATAATTCAAACCTAATTTCAAAACAATTTTAATGTTTAAATCACCTTATTTTAAAGCTTTTAGAATTTATACAAAAAATATAGTCATGCAGAATTTGTTAGAGTAAAAAAGGACCTTACAAATTTGAAAATTCATATAAATTTATTAAATTTAGTTACAGAATTGGTGAGGTGTTATTTTGTATTAAAACAATTCTAGTTTGAATCATGTTATGCCTTAGTACTAAATCCCATCAGTTTTGGGATTGTAAATCTTGGGGATTTTTTTAAATATATACTTATTGATTACACTTGGCAAAAACCTCTACTTAGTGGTTTTTCAGCAAATGTGTTTTACACTAGATCAGTGCATTGTTCAATGCCATAAGACTGGACAAAAACCGCCAACTAGTGATGTTTTTCAGCAGATGTGTTTTGCACTAGATCAGTGCATTGTTCAATGCCATAAGACTGGACAAAAACCGCCAACTAGTGATGTTTTTCAGCAGATGTGTTTTGCACTAGATCAGTGCATTGTTCAATGCCATAATACTGAACAAAAACCGCAAACTAGTGATGTTTTTCAGCTGATGTGTTTTACACTAGATCAGTGCATTGTTCAATGCCATAAGACTGGACAAAAATCGCCAACTAGTGATTTTTTCAGCAGATGTGTTTTGCACTACATCAGTGCATTGTTCAATTCCATGAGACTGGATGAAAACCACTACTTAGTAATGTTTTTTAGCAGATGTGTTTTTCATTAGATCAGTGCATTGTTCAATGCCATGAGACAGGACAAAAACCACTACTTAGTGATGTTTTTCAGCAGATGTCTTTTGCATTAGAGTAGTGCATTGTTCAATGATGTGCGATATGGACAAGACTCAAGTATAATCATCCACTATACAGTATATTAAAATAAACTGTGTTCATAAAACAGGTGTAGTTATTATTTTGAGTGCCTAGAGCCATAAACCCTCATACTCCATTAATAATAGATTAATACAGACTACTATGAGTAAAACTAATTGATGCTACCTACGATGAAAGAATTACTTAAATTTAGATTGATGAAAGTTACAATTGGTCAGTAAGTAAAGTTATTAGAAATATTTATCTAAAGTGACATATCTGTACGGTTTTTGTAATTATTTTTGGAAATAAAGCTATTTTTGTATCATTCTGTCTTTTTTTAATACAAAAGTGACAATAGCTCTTAAATTATAGATGTTTGCAACCATATACTTCTTGGTTACAAGCATTGCTAAGGATATGAGCCTCTCTTAACCTATTATAGGCAGTAAAAATAATTTTAACTGCTTTAAGGCTGAAAAACTTTTTTCAGGAACAGTAGTTAACTCTGCTATTGTTTCAATAATTAATCATTGCTTATAACTTGCAGAGAATGGTCACTAAGTTGATTTTTATTTTTAAAAAGACTGCAAAAAAAACTTACCAGCACCTTGCATGTCTCCAAATTTGTTTTTGTAATTTCAAGCTCTGTCTTAATCTAAATGTTTTTAAAATTCAAGCAGATGAAAAGCATTTATATTTACTGTATCATCATGTGTTTTCACTACACCCCAAACTTTAATGACCCATTGACCAAATGTTAGCTACCTCCTATAATAAATCCATGAAAATTAGTTTTCTTATTGTCTAAATCTTTTGGTACCTTTTATACAATTTTAATTTCTTTTTGCAGAATTAGGTTATGTCATTTCATAAAACAGCTACACCAACTTCTTGTAATAGAAACTTTACCTTGTGTTTAGAAATATCTTTAGCTTAGCTTAATGGACACAAATGAGTTGTGCTACATGTGATAACATAGACGCTTGATATGCCTTCAAACACCCATCCTGCTATATGGTTTTTCAATTTAGGTCAACTTATTCTTCCTGATCATAGTACATTTAGAATGAGACATTCTTTCTACAATTTCTTCACTTTTTGGCCATTCATGCATAGGTTTTTATTGGGACTAACCTTACGTATCTTGTGGTGTGTAATATTTGCCAACTTTTAATTTACACAATATTCATATTTCATCTGTTTAACCAAATTCATTTTTGTACTAGGTGTTATTACACACCCGAGTCATTAAAAACAAAATGAAGCAATAAACACTATAATACAAGATTATAAAATATCTAAGTAGATAAACGAAAAGCGCCTAGATATCTTATTCGATGAATACTGCTAAGAAGACAGATAACAGTATACTTAAATATAGCCTACAGTAATGGAATCCTGTGAAAGTCATTCATCTAAGATTAGGGTATGATATTCCCAAAGCTTTTGACTGACAGGTGGAATTCGTTAACAATACATATTGGTATTTCTATTCCAAAATAGATTTACTATTATACATTAAATATAGAAAAGTAAACTGTAGTAATTGTAGTAAAATGTAATGTCTAGGACTATTTCTCAGACTTATACAGTCACTCTAACTTGAACCACATTAAACACCTTTCAAAATTAGGTTCAAATTATATACAGGGTTAACTTATACGCCAGTATACTTTATCTAGTTTTTTTCACTCTAAAACAGTTATTCTACTTATAAAAGATTTATAATCTATAAAGTGTGCTGGACAAGAATAAAATGCTCTTTATTTTGTTAAGCTTCACCCATATTCACTATTATATAAATTGTAAATTTTATTGTATTTTAGAATTTCTAGTCTTCAATATCCAATCAGAAATTTTAAATACTCACCCGAGCAAGTTCTATCTCAAAATACAGTATGTTACTCATGTCTTGTCTCACCCTTTGCTCATCAACACCAAGATGAGTTGCCAATTCCAGCAAGTAAAAAACATATGCTTCTATTTCACTGCTTTCAGGGCCCTTATTAAGAAATTCTGTGTCTTCGCCTAGTGATGGTTCATCAATCTAAAACCACATTATTAAAAGTATCATTCACTTATAAAACATTCCATCTTCACTTGAGCTACTAGTTTTTCATTAAAACACTTGTTGTTATACTACACTTGTCTACCAAGTCAGTAATACTTACTTTTTAGATTATTGAGGACAACCATTTTAGCAGACATGTTCTATTTTCAACTCCCAAAATAATGTCTATGTGAAAATATTGTCTAAAGTTAAACAAAATTTGTCTTTTTAAACAAAATGAATTAATTAGGTAGATAGTTATGAACTAGTTCAGGTTAGATTTTTAAGATATAAACATTTGATTATACTTTTTTTGTATTAACTAAGCCAAAAACCACTACTTACTGATTTATTCAGCAGATGCGTTTCGCACTAGATCAGCACATTATTCAATCCTGTGAATCACTGACGAGACTGTTGCTCAGGTGTGTTGCGTTGGTGTGAGTCTGTGGTGTGTTATTGTTCATAGAGTAGTTGTAAATTGTGTGCTCAAATTATGTGCTGACCTAGTGCAAAACGGGTCTGCTCAATAAATCAGTAAGTAGTGGTTTTTTGCTAAGTTATAAAAAAGTGTAATTTATACAAAAACCTCAAGATGTAAAACACAAAAACTGCAAGTTATAAACATTTGAATAATTCATGAAAAATAACAAAAGATATAAACCGATAATATTTTGAACCATAAACCTAGAGCAAGGTTTGTATTAGATTTGTTACAGCAAATAATTTATTAGTATAAATAATTATAAAGGAAATGTACTCACCATAATAATATGTTCATTAGGTTTTTTAACATTTTTGATAATACTAAGATCAAATATTTTTACATTGCGGAACCCAAAATCATGAAATTTCAAAACAGCATCCATCCAGTCAAACTTGCTCTTATCCCAATCCTCTCCTTCAAGAAGGGGCCACCCCCCAGTCTGTTTTATCATGTTTAAAAGAATTTCAACAGACCTGTTACCCTGATCTATAAAATAAAAAACATATATAATATATTATCAATTTACCATATTTTATGAAATTAATAAAATTTAATACAATAAGGATAATTCAACACATAGGTAGTCAAATGGTAGTAATTTTTGTCAGAGGCATATCTACAACTACATTCTAGAAATTATAATACAAGTATTTTATCAATATCTGTAAAAAAAAACTCTCTTAAAGAATGTCACACCCAGTTCTCTTGCTTTGTGATCACTTAACTTTTTTTTGAAGATATAAGTAGTTTTTAATATTGTAATTAAAAAGTTCCCATTCAGAGATAAAATGAGATCTAAAATTTTAAGTTATATAGGAAAACTTCATAAATATGTTTGTTTTGTATGTAATGTTTTGTGTTAATATTTAATTTAAGATGTAAATGTTACCACTTTTATAATAATGACTATTATTCTGAACACAAAAATCAGATGTTCAGATTCTTTATATAAAAAGCCTTTTAAACAGAGTTATGGTGCCCTCTTACTAAATCTTTGATAAATCAACCTATTTCTACATTCTAGCTCCTGAGGAAAAAGTTATAGCTACTTATGACTTTCATTGATACTCCTATATAACTTTATATTTTTGAATCAACAAATTTAACAGGTAACACATACTTCTAAAATATTATTTTATATTTATTAACATGGACGGAAATATTTATTTATTGAATACAGAGTTTTGAAAGTTTAGGATTTATTTTTTGAAAAATTATGTTGGAAAATATAAGATTTTTTAAAGTGTCTTTAATTTGTCATTGTAGATAAAGGATTGTAGATGTAATAAATTTAGCTGTTGAGGTTAAGAGTTCAGATAATTTCACCTGTTCTTGTTTATAGGCCTGTAAAACACAGTAAGTAATCTGCAGAGAATTATATATATATATATATATATATATATATATATATATATATATATATATATATATATATATATATATAGATTTTTTGGACTAGGAGACTGACAGACTTACCTTGGTAAGAGTCCACACTGTAGTCTTGAAATAGAAACACATAAAAGCACTTAAACATATATATATATATATATATATATATATTTCTAGGTTTTGCAACACTGATTTCTTGTATACACTTATCACTTTCACTGTATGTACTTAAACAAGAATCTTACTTGGTATTTATGTGAGTTAACTTTCAAAGATTGGTAGTATCTCCATCATCGGGCATCACTGACCGGTGGTTGTAGTTGACTGTGAGCTGTGTGGAATTCCGTGGTCAAAAGGTGTGGTGCAACATTATTGTTCTATTTTCGGATTCACTGCACTGTGCGAGTCTTTTAAGTTTGTCTTGGGGTTAATTTTGTCATTAGGTTAAATAACTTATCGTTTTTTTAATTTTATTTGTATTTGTTCATTTATGATATTTTTTATGTTTATAAATTTGTGTTGTTCCCAGATTGTCATTTTGAGGCCTTTTTGTACTTTTTTTATTAGGTGTAAGTTTTCTAATGGGTATTTGTTTTGATGGCGTGTCAAAAAACAAAGTATGTTCCAAATATATCATTATCTTAAAATATGGTTGATATGTGTCAATAACATGTATTTTCAAAATAACAATGATTTTTTGACATCTAGTTTTCTGGCCAATAATATATCAACCGAATTTTATTAATAACAAAACTAGTCCCTGCCAGGTAAGAATGAAGACTAGGAATAGATTATATGAGATACAATGTATTGATGATATTTATTAAATTAAAATACAGATGATTTAAAACCTTAATCTGTAATGTAATATAATTTAAAATTATCTAAATCAAGTTATATTTTTGAAAAAGAGGATACTGATTTTGTTTTAAAGTGACTTTGAACTTCAAGAAATGAAATTTATTCTTACATAATAATTTAACACATTAAACTAAAAACAATAAGGTATTAAGAATATTATCTAGTAAAATATTACAGTAACAAAATTTTGTTCTTTTCGGAGTTCCAAGTTCTAAATAACTATTACATTCTCAAAAGTTTTCTTTCCTGGCTTTTATGAATGAAAATTCATTAAATTCACCAATATTATTCAAATTCCAGTTATTTGATTCCATTTTCACTTGAGCTAATAGTGTTTAACTAAAAACTCTTGTACATATGTTAGTCTGTTACACTTGTTTATAGTATGTCTGTTAGTGTAGTACGTCTTACAATAGGACACACCTCCTTTGCCCTCAATAATCAAAAAAGTAAGTGTCCCTATAGATAAGTGTAAAATACTAACATATGTATAAATGTTTTAAGTTAAAAATCCAGTTTCTAAAATATCAGTTGGGAATACCTAATTACTGTGATTATCTAAACGGTTGAGAGTCAATGATCATTGTTTAAATGCAGGTAGTTTTTGGGTAACTAACTGTTCATAAAATGCCAAAATTACAACAAATTGTCATTACTATTAGCGAGATTTTATATGGCTTTCATTTCAATCACCAACCTGTCACCAAAAACCTTTCTCATTAGAATTCCCAATTTGCTGAATTGAAGTAACTTTCATTATTGGCTTTTCTGATGGCAAGATCTACTCAACAACTCCCTAACTGGTTGAGACAACTTTTTCTAGGATTATATCTACATCATTTAAATCAGTTTTCTGAATTTTCTTTAACAATCCAACTAACAGTTTCGATACAATATCTAGGAGTATCTCTTTCTGGTAAAAAAAAAACATTTTTGTAGAGCCAACTGATAACAATATCTCTGACTAAATGTAAAGTAAGAAAATAACGTAAAATCATTATTTTTATTGTTCCAGACACCATTCTTGATTATTAGTCACTTTCTGCATAGTAAATTATAAATGCTTAATAATTCTGCTTTCCATATTTATGTCAATGTAAGTAATGGTGAGAGTTGTTAATAATCAAGTGTCAAGGACTCTTTAGTGTGATATACATACACCCTGAGGGATATTTATTTATGAACAGTCAACTATTGGTCAACCATAAAGAAACCAGAATATACTTTACGGCTCTAAAAAGATAATTATCATAGAAAGGGTATCAAAGGAAGAAATACAAATATACAGAGACTTATATAAACTCAAACCCCAATGGAAAAAAATAAGTCAAGAATAAATGAATACGCTTCTGACTATAAGTGAAAACTGAATGTCAAGTTATCTTGAGTTTTAGAAGTTAACTTACCATTTTTTAAGCAGGAATGGTACAAATCCCTTGCCATAGTTGCATACTTAGGCTCTGTAGGCAGAACTGGAGCATCTACCAGAATGTATTTTATCTGTCTCTTGATATCATCTTCGAGTTTAGATATTGTGGACACATAGGACTGTTCAGTGACAAAAAGTGTTTAGTAAATTTCTTATCAAAGTGTTCATGCTAACCACAAGACAGGATATTATCAATAATGAAGGAAAATAAATAAACTAACAGATAATACAATTGTATTAACTTTGAGTATGATTAATTATAACAATTTACTTTTGGAATTAGAAATAGATTTAATAGTAATTAACTTTTAACCCTAGGTCCTCAACCATTTTACACATCTTTGCAAGCCTTTTTAACCGACTTAAAAAAAGGCGGAGGCTCTTTATTCGACTTGTATGTTCCTTTATGTTTGTCAATGATAGTTTTGGAAGTGACGAACAGATCAAAGTCATTTTGCTTTTAAATGAAAGGGGAAACCCTCCTGATAGTCCCACTATAGTTCCATCCCAATACATCTGATTTGGAGACGATAATGTGTTATTTTAACCTAGAGGGAAATTTATTTTTTTCCAATAAGAATTTTGAACTATAAAATAACTACTAAGCAAAATAAACACACTGAAAAACGATTACGTTCACTTACTATAAACCTGAGATTAAAAAATACTCAGGTTTATTAATATTCCTCAGTAATGAAAAACTTCATTACTTCACTAAATATCAACAGATAAATTCATTAAACATAACTCTGCTATCAATTTTCACTTAATTTGTTTATCAGTATTTTAAGTGTAAAAAGTTTTTCCCGTATTAAAGACAATGACTAAGCAATATGATTAGAGGGATATACTCTTCAGAAATTTTAGTGACTATAGTTTAGTGACTATAATTTAAAATTGTTCAAATTCTCACCTCAGTTTCTGGAATATCAAAGTTTTGTACAAAATTCCCACAGGCAAACTTGTAAAAGTTTTCACAAGGATTTATGTTTTCATCGATGTATTCTTTCAATCGTTCAGCTGAAAATAATAGCGTCTGACCAAAATTTGTGTTAAAAACAAAGACTTGCTACTAACTTTATGAAAAAGCTATTTTTTCTTAAACATTGTACTGCAGTTTAAAGTTTTACTCCACATAAAACAATCATCACTGAATTTAGGACCAAACGTACTGTTACTTACAAGTTAAAAATTTATACTAAATCTATATGCATAAATATATTGCAACATTTCAATTATTGGGGACTCAATTAAATAATATTTATAAACAAGTTTATTATAAAGAATTCAATTTTTTAACTCCAATTGTAAAAAAATAACAATAACATGACCTGTTAAAGTAGTTTAGAGGTAGTAGTTACATTCCAAGTAACTTTTATTACAGCTATATTTGAGAAATTAAAGACTTAATTTTTAAAATTAAAAATGTATTCAATTAAATAAGTTGCAGATCTATAAAATATTATTTGCAGTCCTATTATTTACAGTGAATGAGATAATTTATGTCACAAAATGTTAGTAGTTTTTATCATAAAAATTAAGTATCTCAACTTCTACAGGCACTGCATCCCAGAACTCTTTGGACATTTTAAATTCTTTATGTGTGAATATCAATTTCTTTATGCCCTAATGCTGCAAGAATTAAGTGGAGAAAGAAGTTATTCAAAATTTTAATTAATAAAACAATTTGTTGAAAAGTTTTTTAGGTTAAACCAATAAAACATTAACATTAATTGCTATTGAATCTAAATTAGCAGCTATTTTAAATTCTACATAACGAATTGACAAATTGGCTAAGCTAAAAGTTGGAATGGTGAAATTGTAAGTACTTAATATTAAAATAATAGTTTAGACTTCCAATTCATATTTGTAATATTCAAGGACTTAGTAGTGTTGTAGTATAAGCAGTTTAGACAAATCTGTTATACAACTATTCTTTGAGCTTAGCTTGTGAGGTTATGTTAAAACAAATAAAAGACGTACACAAAACTCACAAATTATTCATTTATTAACTCATACGCGTTTCAATAACAAAGTCATCATCATCATCAGTGAATTTTGCTACTACAAACTCTAACTTACAACAACTTAAACAATAGTTTATGACTAAAACTAAGAATAAGATTCACCGAACGTAATGGACTACAAAATTCAAGAATTACTGTAAGTTAGAGTTTGCAGTAGCAACTCTCACTGATGATGACTTTGTCATTGAGATGCGTATGAGTTAATAAATGATTAATTTGTGAATTTTGTCTACGTCTTCTATTTGTTTCAAATCTGTAATATTAATAATTTTGTATTAGTAGTATTGTACGATAATTAATATAGTTTGAACTTATTAATTTATTTGTAATTTAGTTTGTAAGAACTTACATAAAATAAAAATTTATGTATTAATATATGTTACGTCCTTCTCTTTGAATTTGTCATTTTTTGCTGGTATACAGACTTTTCTAGGAGTTTCTGTTCTAAGGGGGGTTTTGAGGATTTGCGTCTTATTCAGAAAATTTACCTTTGACAGCACTGAAATGCATTCATACTTAATATTGTAGACCTATATATAGACCTAACATATCAAATATATAAAGAACACATATAGAGTAATTAAAGGTGTGCTATTTATGGAAAAACATTTATTTATGTAATTTTGTTTTTTATTGCATGAAATAAATACTTACAGTGTTCCACACATTTTTGTGTCTCACAGACATCTTTTGTAGTCGCCACTGCAAACAAAACATTAAAAAAAATATTGAGAGAAAGTTTGATCCAGATAAATATATCAAAGTATTTACTATATTTAGGATTCAAAACATAATATGTTTACAATAACTGTAAAAATACTGTACAGATTTAACTTCCTGTAAAATTGTTTAATTTTCATCTTGTGTAGAATCTCCACAAAACCAGATTTCCTTGTAAATCTTAATGCAGTTGAATTTTCTATATGTTTTTTTTTAACAGAAATTTTGAATAATATAACTGAATCTATACCCAAGTTACATTTATCGTTTTTTGTGAATATAGTTATATCGGTCTTATGAAAGAATATTTGAGCTTCATCATGAACAAAAATATATAGTGTAACTTTACTTATTTAAAATAAGTTTTACCTTTAGGTTGTATTATAATTACCTTACCCTTTTATAGTCACACCTTCAGGTTTCTAAATAATTACCAATCAGATAAAATTTAACATCACTTGCATTTATTCCTCTGTCATCCAATTGTTACAAATTATACCAAATTACATTAATACGGAGCAGTGAGAAAGATTGATTGCTTAACTAATACTACAATTACTGAAAATGTGAACTCTTGAGGCTTTAGGTATTTAATACAATAACGGCTAATAATTACAGTGTTAATTTGCTCTTTCTCTCGGGTCGTTATTACGGGATCTTCTATAAATTAGAAAGTGGTGAAAAAAACTTTATTAATTTTGTAATTACAATGAATTAAAATTTGTTCTGAATTTATTAAATTATAAATTTCTGTTCGCTAAATCTAATGTAAGACAGATTGTACTTATGTTGAGTTCCTGGAATCGCCTGTTGTGTTAACTGGTTCACTGCACTTTTTACACATAAATAAATTTCTTCCCTAATTTCTTTACTATCTGCCTAATGCATTCACTTCACACTTTTAAAATTTTACACATAAAAAAATTAACAATTCCCATCTCTTCTAAATAAATTTACCCCTTTTTAAACATTGCTTACAACTTTGCCCACCCAAATAGTCTGCTCTCTTCTGAAGTTCCTCCAAAACTTACCCTTTTGCCCGATGATTTCTAGTTTTCAAGAACCCGCATAATCTCCTCCCTTACGTATTTCAGTTAAATCGGAGATTCCCAAACAGCTTTTACAAATAGCCTTCCTAAAGGTACAGTGTTATTTTCTCAGGTTATAGTTTGGTCAATTGGAACCTTCACTCTTAAAATACTTGGACACTTCTTTTGTCAATAGGTTTCCACAGCACATTTATGACTACACTCAAAATAGAACAATGGTTAAGCCCACTTTGCCTGTATTTTAGTAACTATTCTTGTAGCTCCTTCCTTAATATTTCTATAGATTATTATTGTGGATACTAACTAAAATTATTCTATAGCCTCATACGTTTATGTTATAATATATTGTTTTTTCTTATTTACGAAGATTTAAAAATATGTCTTAAAACATTTTTAAGCCTTTTTACAGTGTATAGAATTTTTCATAAATAACCTAAAATATTAAAGATCATAAGATTTGGGTTAAAATCATAAGATTACAAGAAGTCTGAGGCCAAATTTAGAAATGTTCAAAGAATACAATGTTCAGGACTTAAATTCAAAACTACTTGAGATGGTTATGCAATGGAGTGAACCATCTCCATAAAGCAAAAATTGTAATTCAGCTTTAAAATTATCTTTTAAACTAATTGATAATGAGAATAAAAAATCTTTTGTTTTGGTAATGATTTGTAAATTGTATATATGTAGTCTTTATTATGCCTTGTTAATTTTTAGTTATTATTTTTTAAATAGGTAGGCTACTAATATTCTTCAAAAACTTTTATTAATGTTTGTAATTCATATATCATAATTTGTATACCAAAATATTTTAGTAATGATGAATATTTACATCCAATTTTTTTAAATTTACATAGTAGTTTGATAACTGAATGAAATTCCCAATACAATAAACTAAACAGTATTTTTAATATTTAAAAAACTGCTACAACTGGACTCATGCCAATCATTCATGATGTCAAACCTCTTTAGCACCTCAGTAAATCTTATTTTTTGATATTCCCAGGAATATAGGTCAACTCAAAAAGGAAAGATTTACATACAGTTCCCAGTGCTAATGAAACTCATTGAGGGAGGGCTAGCCAGCTTTTTTATGCTTCTGTACAAAACTTCTACACTGTTAAAAAAGTGTATTTTTTTAATTATAATAACTTTCAATGATTTATAGAAATTCAACTGTACTGTAGCAAATTAAATAGAGAAAATGATTACGTGAAGTCTTAAAATATTTGAATTTTGTAGGCAACTTCCTAATTAAAGATTTTTTTCAGTATCTACTGTATCTATAAGTAAATGAATTTTGTATGTCACTATAACTTTTACAATCCACTGTTTCTAGTAGTTTTTTACTTGTGTTTCTCATGAAAGAATAATTACTAATTTATCATAATACCAACCTTTAAAAATAAATAGGCCCAATAAAATCCATTTAGGAACAGATGCTTCAGACATGTTTCTTGGAGCCCAATGAACTGAATTATTAGGCTTACTAATAACCCTTATCTTATCTTTGATCTAAGTTAGAAGTCTTCAGATATTCTAACTGATAAACAAATTCAAAGTAATAGTCATGATTATAATGAGTTATATGAAAAATTGTTTGCAACAAATTATTTGCAACTTAAGGGGAACAATAATCATTTAAAATCTTATCAAACTAATGAAAATAAATGGCAAATGGTTACAAGTGGAAAGGAAATGTTTTAGAGTTCACACTAATGATAATGTCTTAGACCAGGGGTATATGTTTGGTAGCTTATTTTACAACCAACTTCTTTACACTCTACTAGACAGCGGCAAGATCTTTATCTTTATTTGGCATGAAAAGGGAATCATAAATATTCCAAATATAGTTTAAGAGATATAACTTACCTTGTCTTAGATGTGAATAAGGACAAAGGATAAAAGAAATTAAAATGTATGATTTAAATTTCAATGGATTCCAAACTTAAAGAATTCATCCTACTTAATGATCATTAAACTTAACCATTCATGTAGAATGGTACTTATTTAGGAAACCATGTTGAGAAGTTGTAATAAATAACAACTCCTTTAAAGCAAACTTCAAATATGTATATTTAGACATTTAATACTGAGAATTATGAGGCTACAAGTCTTCTTTAAAAGCTCTTAATAACTTCACTTTTAGATAGTCCATTTAGCAGTTTCAGAAGTTTTATTTTCCAAATTTATAACCATTGCCAAACAAAGTCATTCACAAGCATAACTTATTTATTAACAGCTCTAAGTTTTCTTTCAAATGGTTTTATAAAAATATAATCTAAAATTATTGTTCAACTTAACACAAATCCTTTTGTTGCATTTCTGATAATGTTAACAATTCAACATTACATTAGTGCACACAGACAACTAAAATTGTAGGCCTATCATGTGAGCAAATGGTCAGCATCTGAATAAACATTTGTTATCAGTCAGTAGATATGAAATCAAGAGTAATTCTTATGAATATAAAAATCAAAAGATATATCTTTTAAAAAGAGAATAGTAACAGTGTAGCAAAGCAGCTACATAATACTAAAGTTTGATGCTGAATAGATATTTTGGAGAATAAAATGTTTTGTAGTTACAATATAGAAAAGTTTAATAAGATACAATTTCATTTCATCGTCGATTTAAAAACTCATTACACTTTTGCTATTACTTGGACCTAACTTTTTGTTAACTAAAGTTGTTAAATTGTTAACTTATACTTGGAGGAATTGTTTTTGTCTTACGACTTCTTCAGCCTCGTATTTTTGCCGCTAGGAATGCTGCAGTTGTGCTTCTTCAGTACCATTATTTTGAAAGTTAGAAGTGATGTGATCGAAGAGTATGTGTGATCTGTGCCGTGTTTGTTCATTTAAGATGTTTCCTACAAGTGTAAGTTAACAATTTAACAACTTTAGTTAACAAAAAGTCTGGTCGCAAGTAATAGCAAAAGTGTAATTAGTAATTTACAACCAGCTCGTCATGAACAGCAACAAGATTTCAATATTTAAAAACTCACATTTAAATAACACAACAATTTCAAAGAATAAATATTCATTAAGTTATCTTCAAAAGTAAAAACTGTTTACAAATACTATAAAAGGTAGCTATGAGTTATTTAAAATGTTTTACAAGTTACTCATCAAATAAAACAATATTCTTTAACAACAATTACTTTTGTGTAATTCTTTGTTAGTTTTCTCAATGTTAAAATAAGGCCTTCCGCAATTAAAGTAACAACAACAAAAGTTAGTAGTTTTAAATAAATTTTTTAAAACTGATAATACATAATCAGATATCTCAACAGGTGTAGTTTTATATAAGTCTTGATAAAATAATAGTGATAACTCTTTGTATACCAATAAGATGGTCCAAGAGAGACAAAGAGATAAGAACCTTACTTGGTTCAAATGGTATTTAAAATTAGGTAATATGGCCAGCTCTCCATTATTAACCTACATATGATCCTAGATAAGCTACTCATTTCCTTAGGCTTAGTCAACATAGGAGCTGGAAAACCACAGAAAAATTCTTTGGCGCTTTTCCAATCCAGGATACAATTGTAAACCAAGTAAGTCAAGATATATTTGTAATATTTCATACAGGTTATGACACTCACCAAATTCATATCATTCTATAAAAGTGTTGACTTTCTTATATTCAAAGATTTTCCTTTCCTTTTGAGATAGATTTACTTAGAACTATCTAACCCTCAAAACCTTGGTTTTTGCTGTCATTAACATGGTATAAATGCCAAATTAAAATGAGAGTTTAGTTGTTGTGATGAGATTATGACCCATTATCTGATATGATGCAAGTGGTCTTGCGACTAAATACAGTGGACATATCTGGCTCATAACGGCTTTCAATCACCCCACCCTGCTGAATAGACTTTGGCAAATACTCGATTCCACCAATGGGCCAGATTTGGTTTATTGTATTGACAGGATTTTAGACGTGTAAAGACACTTATCATAGGCTATTTGTGACCAATTGGAAATGTATAGCTAGAGTAATTGTCTATTTATATGGGTTAGACCAAAAATAATTGATCAGACTGAATAAATTGAAATTGAATTCAATATTTAACTCAACCGGATATCCTACATTACTCTTTCTGATTAACAGAAGCATGTTACATCATAAATTTCTAACTGGTGTGTTGATAGATACATTCTAGAGGGGCTCAATAAGAGGTTGTGTCATACCCTCACTAACCATTTTTGATGTGGTTACTTTAAAACTTCATTTCCAGTAAAAATACTCTTTGCTTTAAGCCCACAATATAAAGGCTATATAATTAGTTAAATAATAAGAATTGGTCAGGGTAAGAGAAGGCATGGCTTCAAGGATATCTATCATCTGTTGCACATCAATGGCTGTGGGTGAAATAAGCTTTAGTAATCAGAATGGAATTAAGTAGAGGCGGTGTACCTGTTTACAAGGACAGTTTTACAGTCAACTTGAGATGTTTTTATGCAGAGGACTGTTTTCATTTAAAACTCAAGGGGATTGGCTGATTGGTGTTTTTTGTTTTAATCTATGAATTGTACTGCATTCATGCTACAAAGAGACTTGATAACTAGGAATGTATTTTTTACACAAAAGTACAAAAACTTTCAGTTTTTGTGTTGTACATCTTAAGGTTTTTGTATAAATTATACTTTTTTAATGTATTAACTTGGCAAAAACAACCTACTTACTGATTTATTCAGCAGACGCGATTCGCATTAGGTCAGCCCATTATGAGTCAGTGACAAGACTCGAGTTTGTCAGGTGTCAAGTTTGTCGAGTTAGACAAGAGTCTTGTCAATGACTAACAGCAATGAATAATGCACTGACCTAGTGTTAAACGCATCTGCTGAATAAATCAGTAAGTAGTGTTTTTTTGCGAAGTAAATACTAAAAAAAGTGTAAAAAAGTACAATTGTAATAAGGCTACTTACAACTAGACACCAAAATAAATTGAAACTTAGAACAAGATAGTTCGCCCCAACTTTCTGGTGATCAGGGTATAAGAGGGAAATAAGGTCAGGTAAATCATTGAGAGGGAGTCAGGAAGGACTTTAGGATGGTCGCGGGGTTTAGAGCCTCAATGATTTGAAAGCAGTATACAATATCAAGAGCACAGTGGTACAATATATTACAAAAATATAGGTGAAAAAACCCCAAAACCACAAAAATTATTCAAAAAATAACTAAAATAAGTTACCAAAGATTAAATCCTTTTGTACATTTTGATGACAAAGTCATCATCTTCAGAGGTTTCTATTACAAAAGTACAATCTACAATACAAAAAAATTAACAGGTCATTCTAGTTTGTTAATTTTTTAGGTAACTTATTTTCGTTATTTTTTGATTAATTTTTGTGGTTTTGGGGTTTTTCTACCTATATTTTTGTAATTTGAAAGCAGGTTTAATAGAATTGTTCAGATCTATGCTAATAGTTGTGTAGCTAAGCTGAGCATTTGGCTCATCCCAAAATTTTAGCCAATAGGGAGTGGATGAATTTTGTAAGGGTGGGTGTATTAAAATATTAGCAGATGGTGTTATTGTAGAGATACCAAGAGTGTTTACAAATTGATACCAGTAATTAAAATTGGAAGGACACAAGGAATTATTTATGTATTTTTATACAATGGTCACCAGCCAGGATCAGTGTAAGAGACAACAAGAAGAAGGAGTGAGAGATACTGTAAATGAATAATTTTACTTTAAGAAGCCTATGCCTGGGTCTGTAAAGGTGTGGGAAAAGTTTGGATCTAATTGAATTGCCTTTGTTGAGGGCATATGTAGTTTGGAGGTGCTTTGAAATAAACTTCGAGGATGAAGTTTATTATTATTATTATTGTCATTGTCCTTTATGTAATTATAACAATACTGTTATATTGCATTCTCATATCATTTACACTTATCAATAGTCCACTCAATGACAAGAGATTCAGTTTATTTTGTTATGAGTTTTTGGAAATGTAAAGTGAAATTCAAACAGATTCCTAACTTTTTGTTTCTATTTTTCAATATAGCTAGTAACAACAAACATAATAGCTCAGTACTTCAGTCTTTATATTAAAATTTTAATATTAAACCAATTATTTTTTAAAAAGATAATTGGTATAACATTTTTTAAACATAGTTTTTTACAGCATATTAGTTTTCCGGGGTCAAATGATGTGGGACTGATGCTATATAGAAGTAAGCTAAGTTCTTTTGTTCAAGAAAAATCATTTTCTAACTCTAAAACAACTTTAATTTGCAATATATTCTAAACTATACTCAGATTCTGTAGCACACAATGTGGAATATAAAAAAGTCAAATTTGATTTCAAGAGTGAAATTGAATTTATATTAATCAAAATCTAGGCATACAGTACAAATTAATCTAGAAAAATTAAGTCTACAATATCTAGTTTAACTTTATTTTGATCACTTGAATTTTTTGTTTGGCATTTTTTGCTTACAATATCTTAGACGCCAATATCTCCTCACATTCCATTGTAAGAGTAAATTCGACAAGGTTCATGGAGGTACCAACTGCATGTGACTCGCTAAATTCACTTAACAATCATTATTTTTCATTTTTTTTATTTAATTCTTTAGTCCCAAAATAATTATAAGTAGTTAATATAAAACTATTGCGTATCCTGACTTCGGGTGATTGCACTTCATCTCCTGATCTGATCCTTCACCTTCTGCAATTGTGCAGGGTTCTGTAGTCCATGAACGGACATCGTCTTGATCTAATAAAACTATTGCTTATCCTGACTTCGGGTGATTGCACTTCATCTCCTGATCCTTCACCTTCTGCAATTGTGCAGGGTTCTGTAGTCCATGAACGGACATCGTCTTGATCTAATAAAACTATTGCTTATCCTGACTTCGGGTGATTGCACTTCATCTCCTGATCCTTCACCTTCTGCAATTGTGCAGGGTTCTGTAGTCCATGAACGGACATCGTCTTGATCTAATAAAAATATTAATAAATCATAGTACCAGAGGATGGCTTCTGCGCCAGTTTCTGTCGTCATTGCATTGTATATTTTTTGTATGTTACAGTCTAAATGATGGTCATCGAATTTATTTTTTTTATAACGTAATTTTTGTCGGCATGTGATAATATTGATTTGTATTTTTAAATCAAGTCTTCATATGCACTATTTCTCAAGTCTCTATTGGCACATAAAATAAACCAGGGCGGACACGATACACACTTATAAACTCCGCACAAAATGTATTGTCCTAATAACTCATGTTGTTCGAGCCCTATTTTTCCCCGCACACATTCGAACCGGTTGGAAGAGTGGTGTGGCTGGTTGGTCAAACCAACCTATGCTACGACTGTAACAACTAAAGCCGTGTGGTTCTAGCCACACGATTAATCCCAGATGATCCGAGTTGCTCAGTTAAATTCTTATGGCGCGACTAGTACAGTTGCATTTGGAATGCCATGGCCGACAGATCATTTTTGGCTGAGTATCTTCTCTTTGAAGAAGAGTTATTACTGGCCGAGCTCAAGAAACCCAAGCCTAATCTACTGTATCTTGCCAAGTGCGAAGAGGGGTTTTTAGAACATTCTATAAAAGATCTTATAAAAGATGAAACAATGGTTAAACAGTTTTATCCGCCCCCTAGACAAATAGAAGAAAAACTGCTACCTTACGTAGTAGTAGGGGACGAAGCTTTCAAATTGTCAACACATATTACGAAACCTTTCCCAAGAAATGATGCTCGTGGCAACTACAGACTCTCACGTGCAAGAAGAGTGTCTGAAAATTCTTTCACTCTACTGAGTCAAATTTTCGTATTTTTTATACCCCAATAGCTGTTAATCCAGTTTTACAGACCGCTTAATAATGACTGCTTGTTGTCTTCACAATATGTTAAGGAAAGAATTTTTTGAAGAAAATGAACAATGTTTTTTTTGAGGTTTCCAACTCAGAACAAGTACCAACACAAAATTTGATTCCTTTCCGTGGTAGTGGAGGATTTGGAAACATTGATGGCTTTGAAGTACGGGAGGGTTTTTCTGATTACTTCAACAGTAGCAGTGGATCCGTATATTGGCAAATTAACCAGGTGAACAGGACAGACAAAAACGATTGAAAATCAAGATGTTATATTTTTGAGCTTATGAATACATAAACAATATTATTAGGGATTGTTATGTATGTATTATTGTGTATTATTGTATGTGAATAATTTATGTGTAAATTAATAATATCATATTGTAATTTATATATTAAAAGTGAATAATTTAGCAGATATTTTCATTACAGCCGCAATTTCATCCCATACATTATCTCTGACATTCAAATCTTTGTATTGGCAGTGCTTTGGGTTATAAATAGATTGGTGTTCTCGCACTAGCTCAATAAGTTTGGAATCATCCATGTTTAAGATATAAAATGTTCGAACACAGTGAAAACAAACACTCCAGTGTCTACGACAGTGCGACTACACTGCTCATGTCAGCATTTGCCGTCTCACCAGAGTCGCCTCAGTCGCACGGCTCCAGAAGCTCCTTAGGAAACAGTTACGTTTACTTACTAACGAGGAGTCACTTTTCATAGCCGCGCGGCTGTAGTCGTAACAGTCGTCGCATAGGAATCGCACCTTTTGGAGTGGTCGAGGAGTCGAGCCCCTTCCACCACCTTTATTCTACCCCCATACACGTTCGAGCTTGATGGGGCCAACCAACACAACGTGCTCGTGAATGGGGCATTTTAGACTTGGCTCAAGCCACTGCCCATCCTGATTCATCAGATTCATACCGAGGACTATCGTCAGAGTCCACTGTCGGATGGTTGCTCGAATTTCAGTTTCTTCTTACTAAAGAAGTATGTCTTCAAGCTATTGTAACAATTTCCTTCTCTTCGCCTCACTTTGACTGATTATTTGAGTTTATTGTTATATAATCCGGCGCAAGTGAAATATGAAAGGGAAATGACGTAGGCATAGCGTCTACGTTTGACCTTGAGTTAAATGCAACAATCGTAACGCGTAGATGTATTTAGTGTTAGTTTTCCTCATTGGTGTATTATTCTACATCAAAGTCCTAGTGCTTTGTGTTCACGTGTTTACATAAGGTAAGTTTTTACATTATGTAGTAATATATTCCTGTTACGTAATGTGCAATTCCCCTTGAGTGAAATGGGTTATTTATTACGTCTTATTAAAACGTGAAGGTTAACAGGCATGAAGTATTAGGAGTTTATGTGAAGTTGGCCGAATCAAAATTTATGAAAGAACTGTTAGTAATAAAAGTACCACGTAACTGCTTACAATTTCCTCAACACAGAAAATGTGTTCAAATTACGTTGCAATTTCAGAAACAGAAAGATTTACTGAACATTCCAGTATTCTTTATTTTAATCCAATAAACCATTAAGAATTAACCATTTAGAATTAAGAAAACATAAAACGCTTAAGATCACGCTTTTATTTTTTAAGTTTTACTTGTTTTATGTGACAAGTAAGTTTGGCCTGAACAAGAAATTTTGATAGGGTTTTATTTTTGTATTTTTAGGTTCTCTGAAAGGTACATTTTGTAATGAATTTTGAATTTAAAAGGGTGAATTCTTTATGTGACATCATTAAATATTCATATACCATCTTGGATTTTGTATTTTTTTCTTAATACAAATACGTAAAAGTAATTCTTTAACGGGGGCAGGGAAAGATGGAATGAAGGTTTATGTATCGCATTCAAACTCCCATTACAGTAGGGACATAATCCTGATTATGGTCCGTGAAGTAATATCATTGGGAGAACGCAGAGTCTGGTGGATGCTTTACATTATAACTACTGAGATATTAGGTCATTGGTAAACATTTCTTTAAACTACACTTCTATGTTTTTTGAAATTTACATATTCTATTGATATTAAATAGTTTTTTTATTAAAGCTGTACTTATAAGCAGGGGCGGATCCAGATAAATATTTTGGGGGAGCTGGTGGGAAAGGGGAGGAGAAGTGTTTCCGGAAAATATTTAGGAAATATGGTAGCTATGGTGTAAACTCTAAGCACCTTCAATCTGAGGGAAATAGTTGTAGGCCTGGTCTGTAACTTTACACAATCAATAATTAGCCTCATGAATACCATATATTTACTATGCAAAACATCTATTTATTAGATTGTGGGTGGGCGTATTTATAAGTGATTGTTATGCGGTTGTAAACTAATTCCACTAATTAATAAGTAGATATAAATCGGAATCGAACGACCGAACGCAGACATCGGAAATGGCATTTTATTTTACATTTTTAGTGTTATTTTATAATTTACTTTTCGATTTTTTGGAAGGGGATCTGAGCCCCAAAGCCGCCCTTAAACCGCCACTGTTTTAAGTGCTATAGTAAAATCACTGACTAAACAGTGGCGAGTGAATACTTGCAATATATAAGCCATGCAATAAAATTAAGTGTATCATAAGCTAATATACACATAAAGACCGAGCTAAGATATGTGCATCATTGATCTAGAAAAATAACAAAATAAAATAAGATTAGGGTCTAGTTTTAAAAAATGAACTATTTCCAATATTTTAAAATACAAATATTTGTCTCTAATTTAAAAACAAACATTTTAAAATAATTAGACCATTTTAAATATCGGTATTGTTAAAACAATGATTAGCATAGACTTAATGACAGCCTATATATAAATAACGTCTTCCGGTATTTCGTTAGAATGTATCAATATTGGAACGTAAACTCCCCTTATAATTATAGTTGACAGCTAAATATCTGCGAAAGTAGTCTTTAATAATAAAGTGCAATCTGAATGTTGACACTTTTTTACTTATAATCTAAAACCTGATAAGAGAGTAAATTAACTGTCATAACAGAGTTAAGAGATTAGCGATTGATGTAAAAAGGTTGCTTTTTAAAAACATACACAAAACCTTTTTGTATATAAGCTGCTCATCTAGGGTTGTAAGTTGTGGGCTATTTAAAGTTTAAATTTAAAACTACTAGTATTTAATCCTGAACAACTATTCAAGAACAAATACCATTTCAATAAGTTATTGTAGTTCCTAATATTGTGGATTTTAATTTTTACACTAAGAACATTGTTTAAAATATAATTAATTATACACCTTACTTCAAGCACTAGTTTATTATAACTTTGGTATATTTCCAGCATGTTGTTTGTTTTTATTTTCTTCTCAATTGTTTTCTATCCTCTCAGCCCAAGTATTAAATTGAAATAACATATTTCAACCTCTTTCATACAAAGGGCGTACAGTATTAAGCCGGGTTTACACGATGCCAGTTGAGGAGACAATTGTCTGAGGACAGCTTACTGGCATTAAATTATTGGCTACGTGTAAACACCTCTAGCCAATTGGCGTGCCAACTGTCCTGCCAGTTGTCCTGAAAATCAATTGTCTCCAGGAGTAGACTGAGGACAATTGACTGGGCGCAGTGACACCTCCCACCACTCTATCAAGACAGTTGTGTAGACAATTGGCGCCGTGTGAACGTTGCAGGGCAGTAGATCTCTCGTTTTGGGCCAGTTTGCAATAGTTAGTCGAGACGGCTACGTATGGGGTTTAAATTGTTTATTTTAAAATTTTCTGTTGTTTATTGGAAAAGTATGGCTCCTAAATGGATTGATGACTTAAATTTAAAATTCTTGGAGTTATATAAAGAGCATAGATGTCTGTGGGATCAAAGAGAAGAATTATATAAAGAGCATAGGTGCTTGTGGGATCAAAGAGAAGAATTATATAAAGAGCATAGGTGCCTGTGGGATCAAAGAGAAGAATTATATAAGGAGCATAGGTGCCTGTGGGATCAAAGAGAAGAATTATATAAGGACAGAAATGCTCGCGAGACAGCACTTGCTGCAATGATCGAAAATTTAAACATTGAAGGATTCGGTGTAGCAGAAGTAAAAGCAAAGATAAAGTCATTTCGCAGTACATTTAACATTGAGTTCTAAAAACAACGGAAATGTGCCAAATCTGGATGTGGACTCTTCTTATTTAACTCTTCCTCGAGAACTTCTCAAGCTTCAGCTATAAATTCCCGACAAATATCCTCACTCATTACTTTCAATTCATCACGAGACACAGCATACGATAAGCAACTCCGCCATTTTTCGTCACTAACTGGCGTGGCAATAGTTTTGCCGTGTGAACAAGTTTTCATTCAATTGGACTGGCCTCAGACATACACGCAACTGGCTCAAGACAACTGGCCCCGACAATTGTCTCTTCGATTGGCATCGTGTAAACCCGGCTATAGTTGATGAATCCATATTGTTTACTTAACGATATAACTTCGCAGAGGGAATTTGAGGGCCAAGAAAGGACAGCTGCCCTCTATTAATAATTGTAAGTAAAAAATTTAAAATTATTACTTTATCATTTCGTAAAAAACAAATTTTTATATGTGTGAAAACTCAATGACGGATTTACCCCCCCCCCCCAAATGTTTTCCAAAATGTCACCAATACTTAATTGGTCACTGATATTTCGATACTTCATAAAAATAAATAAAGATCTATGTGTGAAACAAATGACAATTTCAAAACTGTTTTTTAAGTCTTTAGAATTGAGATTCTTATAACTAGTTCAAGCAGCACAGCTTTTAGAAAAAACCCTTCCACAATATCTTGTTTGGAGTGACTTATAATTATTTTTTTTCGAAAGTTAATAAACCAAGAGCTCAACAGATAAAATGTATTGTATCGTACTAATAGGGGTGTGTTGTTTCTATAAACTTTTGACACTGCCGCTACAGGCGGAACACTCGTCATATTTATATAATTATGCTGGTAATAAAACTTATTTCATATTTAAACACTATTTATTACTTCACATCTTTCTTAAAACAAAACTCTAAACAAAGAACTGAGAAAAAACTAAAACAATTACAAATCATCTGTTAATTTATATAATGTTCTTTTTCTTCTTTTTTTTCATAGAGGATTGTCATAGAGTATTATATTATTGCATTCACAACATACTCCCACCTTTTGAGTTATGGTTTAACTCAAAACATTAAAAAATAGTATATTGTTAAAAGATTAATCAACAAATTTTTGTGGAAGCTTAATTTGTCTGCCACTTCTTGAATATGTCACAATTTTATTTTCTTTTGTCACATTATCTTCTTCCAGGTGTAGTTCATGTTCATTGGTTTTTGTCACTTTTGGTTTAATCTTTTCTTTTAATTGTTCTTGGATGGTTTCTTCTTGCATTTCAAGAGGATATAGTCTTTGTATTGGTCTCAATAAACTTCCAAAAGCAGTCTTCAATTGCACTAATCTACACACTCCATCTCTACTAATGATAGTCTTTTCTATCAGTCCTATTGGCCAATCAATTCTTTTTTTATTTTCAACTTCAATCAGTACTAATTCTCCAACTTTCAACTGTCTGCCGTTTTTCTTACTTTTTAAAGCTAATTGTCCTAAATACTCAATCCTAAATCTTTTTCGCAATGCTTCTCTCAGGTGTTGTCGATAACGTACTCTCTTGTTAAGACTTTTTGTATTTACATGGTCACAATCTGGAACTCCAATTTCTTTTAAGTCATGTAAAAACATATTTGGAGTAATAGCAGTTAGGTCTGAAGAAGTTTCAGATAAATATGTCAAAGGTCTAGAATTCATGATACTTTCACAATCACATAAGATTGTCTCCATTTCCTCATAATCCAATGACGTTTTGCCCAAGGTTTTGCGTAGCAACTGTTTCATGAGTCGGATGAGTCGCTCCCACCATCCGCAGAGGGAGGGTTAAACCTCCAGTCAATTTGTTGGCATGAGCTATATTTTAAGATAGCATTCCAATCTAGAATTTTAAATGCCTTTTCTGTACCTGTGAAATTGGTACCATTGTCACTATATATTATTGATGGTCTTCCTCGCCTTGCAATAAATCTTCTAAGTGTATCTATAAATGCTTCGACAGAAAGAAACTTTACTAACTCCAAATGAACAGCACGGTATACTGCACAAGTGAATATGCAGATCCAAACTTTACTGCCATCTCGTAGAAACAAAGGTCCCGCAAAATCAATTCCAACCACTTCAAATACTGCGGCATCTCGTACTCTACTTTCAGGTAAGGGTGGAGTGATTGTTTCTACATTTTTTGAATTATGTCTCTGACAAGGAATACATTTTTTCAAAGTATTACTTATTGTTTTTCTTCCTCTCAATATCCAATAGTTTTCTCTTAATAAACTTAAGAGACCTTGAACTCCCACATGACATGATCTCTTATGTATTGTAAGAATAAGAATATCTACAATGTCATGTTTTGATGGTAGAACAACAGGAAATTTAAAATTTTCCAAATCCTTTCTTTCTGTTAATTTTGTCTTTAGCCTTATAATACCATCAGCAGCCATAAATGGTGACAATGAAGCCAATTTAGGGTCCCTTATTCCTTCAAATGATTGCTGTTGAACAATTCTAATTATAAAATTGTTAGCTTCAATAATCTCCTTACATGACAAAACTTTACTCACACACTTTTCCTTCTTTGAGGGGTTACAATTATGAATAAATCTCAGCAACCATGCAAAAACACACACAATCTTATCAAAATCATTTGAAAAGTAATAAAACCAATCTTTTGGGTAATTATTACTTAAAAATGAAGGTGTAGGTCCTTTCTTTTTTTCTAAAGAAATTAATTCTTCGTCAGGTTCAGGTTCATTTGATGGCCAGGTATCTTCAGGCAACTTCAACCATGACGGGCCCTCCCACCATCTGGAACTAATCAACCTGGAAACTGAACATCCTCTACTGGGCAAGTCTGCTGGATTCATAGTGCCGGGAATGTGCCGCCAAGATGTTCTGGAAGTGAGGCTGCAGATTTCTTCAACTCTATTTCTAACAAATACTCCCCAGTTTTCTTCTCTTTTAATCCAAGCTATTACTGTAGAAGAGTCACTCCAATAAAAAAATTTAATATTACATTCAAATTTGTTTTCATCTCTTAATTCTTGCACTACTGAAGAACCTAATCTAGCACCTATAGTAGCAGCCATTAGTTCAAGTCTGGGTATTGTCATCTTCTTTACAGGTGCTACACGTGACTTTGCCTGGATTAGCTGTAACTGAATACATGTACTAAGTTCAAAACGCATAAATACTGCTGTTGAGTACGCAAATTTGCTGGCATCACAAAATATGTGAACTGATACAGAAATGATTACGTCATCCACACCTTGTAGCCATCGTGGAATCTTCATCTCTTTTAATTGATCGAGTTCCTGAAACCATATATTGAATCGTTGTTTGATTTCTTCTGGTACTTCTTTGTCCCACCCACAATTATCTTTCCAGCATTCCTGCAATAATAACTTAGGGCATATGGAAATAGGACAAGTGAATCCAATAGGATCGAACAATCTGTGTGCAGTGGACAATATAACACGTTGTGTTACCAAGTTCTCTTCTAAATTTACTATTTTATGAAAACTCACAGAAATTGTGTCTTCTTTCTTGTCCCAGGTGAGACCTAGGACTGAAGCCTCTGTCTTGTCTTCCAGACCAGGTTCAGTATATTCCCATCCTCGCAGCTCAAACTTTCCCAAAGAAAATATTTGTATTGCTTCTGAAATGAACTGTTTCAAATCCCTTTCATTATTTACACCTGTAACACAGTTATCAACATAGAAACTTTTAAACAACTTTTCTATTGTACATTTAGAAAATTGATTGTCTTCAGCACACGGTACTAAATACTTCTGCAGGTGGTAGTTGATGACGGCATTGAGCAAAAATGGACTACTTGAGACTCCAAAAACAACTCTTCTATGTCGGAAAATCTTGAGTGATCCATCTGTGTTTTGCCACAGAAATCTTAGGAAATCTCTGTCCTCTTCATACAAACTTATTTGCAAAAACGCCTTTTTTATGTCAGCGATAACTCCTATTTTATAAAGTCGAAAACGTAAAAGCAAAGCTGGTATTATTTCAATTAAGTTAATACCTATTTCCAAACACTGATTAAGGGAATAGTAACCCTTTTCTTTAGACGAGGCATCAAAAACCGGTCTTACTGCAGTGGTGCTGTTTTCTTTTATCACTGGTCTATGAGGTAAATAGTGACCTTCATCCCATTTGCTTATTGGGATTTCCTCAATAACACCATCTTCCAGCCAATCTGAAAACACATTGTTATATACATTATATAAACTTTCATTTGTTAGCTTTTTCACTGAGTTTTCAAGCCTTTTTTTTGCAAGATTGAAATTTCTTGGAACTTCTGGGTGGTCTTCGGACCAAGGTAATTTGACTTCATAGCGTCCTTCTTCATTTACTCTCACAGTTTCCAAAAATTGTGTTTGAACAGAATGTTCAATTTCTTGTTTGCTTCTGGTCTGTAGTGGGTCTTTTATACCTAAAACATCCATTTCCCACAGCTTGCATATTGAATTACTTTGTACAAACATAGAAAGTGCTGTCATAGAACTAAATTCTTTACTTTCTTGAAATTTTCCTGTCAAAACCCATCCTAAATGAGTTTCAAGGGCTATAATACCACAATCTAGAACCTCTTTTCTTCCAGTTAGAAGTTTCCCATATATGTCAGCCCCAATTAATATCTCAATTGGACTGTCTGCATCCTGAAACAATTTAATACCTCTTTCCATCAGTTCATCAGTCCATCTTCCTGGTTTCAAGGCAGGAACATAAGTACAAATATTTATTTCACTAAGTGCCTTGAAATTACAAGAATATGTTTTATCTATACTTTGTAGTCTGACTTTGTAGCATGCATGATTGCGAGGCTTAGTGACCTCTCCTCCAAACAGGCCATGTAATAATGTTTCTTCACCACAAGTGTCATATTTCATTTTTTCAACAGTCGATTTCCTTATGTATGACCTCTGGGATCCACTGTCAAAAAGTAAACGCACATGGAGTTCTTTTGTGTCACTAACAGCCTTGACAACAAGAGTTTGCATGTAAACCTGATTGCCATTCACATTGGACAAGGAATTCTCAAAATTGGGCTCAGCTTCTTTTTCCTCGCATTTAGGTTTAATGTTAGACCTATTAAAATTATTCTGCAACTTTGAACACATAAGTGGTACATGTTTTCCATTACAAATAATACATTTAACAATAGCTCTGCAATGTTTACTTAAATGTCCTACTTTTGTACAAGAAAAGCAACACCTTTTGCTAGTAAGAATATTCTGCCTTTCTTCTAAAGACATGTCCCTAGCTTTAAAACAGTTTTCACTTAAATGACCACCGTCACAAAACACACACATCGATAACTTCGTCTTATCTGTGCTTACTGTAGACGTATTTGATTTTACATTTACAAGGCCAGCTGCTGTAACATTGCTGGTAGGCCTTCTTGTATTTTTAATATGCTTATCTTTACTTGCAAAGTCTCTTTTATATGAACTCGTAGGATTATCACCTGTTGATACTTTTGTTTTTTGTAAACCAAATCCCTGTTTAGCTAAGTTTATTCTTTCTTCTCCCTCCACTTCAATTTTCAAAAAATTCATTAGGCTATCTAGCCTACTTTTACTTTCTGACGCGGTCTCGTCCTGTTGAGAGTTAGGCCTACTTCTCTGCCAAGCTATTAATAAATCCTCCCTGAGACAAGATTCTACTAATGGGAAGAGCATAGCAGCGTACTTCTCCTTTGTTACACCTAAAGTTTCTAAACACCTTAGTTTTGACTCAATTTGATCATAAAGTGAGGAAATAGTAATTTTACTTTCACTGCTATTTAATGTTATTACAATTTTCAAGATTTCTCTTATGTAAAACTCTACTAACAGGTCATCTTTGGCAAAGCGAGATTTTAAATGTTCAATAGCCTGTTCATAACTACGTCCACATGGGGGAAAACTCTCGACAATTTCCCTAGCCTTAGTATTAGGGATAGTCGCTTGCAGGAGATACTGATACTTGTCATCAGAATCAATACAGGGGTCTTCATGGATTTTCTTAAATTGGCCCCAAAACGGCAACCAATCACTAATATCACCACCAAACTTTTTAAACTCAAGTGTGGGTAACTTAAATTTACGTTTTTCTACATTCACACTAGTATCTGTCTTAGGCCTAGCCTTGTCAATAGCCTGTTCAACTAAATACTCAACTATTTTAAACTTGCCTGAGTATTCATCGGCAGATTCTACCTCATTTTCTAAAACTTCAGTAGATGCATTTTCATTTAGTAAAACTTCAATAATTTCTCGGTCTAAGACCTCCAATTGATTATGTTTTTCACGTAATAGCTCTAAATTAGCTTTTAACAAAATCACATCATCTTCATTTTTTATGGATTCTAATAATGTATTGTGTAAACGTGAAAATCCAGTTCTAAACAATTTTCTTTTCTTTTTCAGAGCATCCATTATAAAATACTTACTAATGGATCATAGATTTTAACTGTAACCAAATTATAATCCTGTCACGGTCGCCATATGTTGTTTCTATAAACTTTTGACACTGCCGCTACAGGCGGAACACTCGTCATATTTATATTTATGTTACAGTTGTTATTTCTATAAACTTTTGACACTGCCGCTACAGGCGGAACACTCGTCATATTTATATAATTATGCTGGTAATAAAACTTATTTCATATTTAAACACTATTTATTACTTCACATCTTTCTTAAAACAAAACTCTAAACAAAGAACTGAGAAAAAACTAAAACAATTACAAATCATCTGTTAATTTATATAATGTTCTTTTTCTTCTTTTTTTTCATAGAGGATTGTCATAGAGTATTATATTATTGCATTCACAACAGGGTGTATCTTTGAATCACCAGCGCCACAAGATAACAAATGTTTTAATAGATTTTTATTTTATTTACAATAGTTAGTTGTTTCATCGTATTCTATGCCATATGCTTTGCCATTATTTCTGTATAAACAGAGCAATGCAGTTCATGAACATAAACACCAACCCACATTTTCAAATTACTTTCTTGGGGATATTTTAATTTCACGAGACTTGGTACTAGTCAATAGTTCAGCGTCTAAGAGTGAACGTCTTCGTACTTAAGGTAAACATTAATTTAACACTAAACATTTCATCCTTCATTATCAATTGTTGGTTGTGTAAAATGTTTATTTATTGGCTGACCTTCACGGTGAAGCTTGTCTTCGCAGAAGTTTCAGCATATGAGTGACGTCATATCGTTGTAATTTAAAAAGTACCGTAGAACTCCAACTCTCCAAATCGCTGATTATCCGAATTACTTTGAGAAAAAAAAAAAAAAAAAAAAAAAACGGACACTTACTGCAATTTCCGAAATAATGATTTTGTTTACATGTGCTATTACCCTTTTCTCCGCGAAGCTGGTGAAGGCGATGGATGTTTGAATATTGAGTCATCGTCTTAGTACAGTTCTGTATAGTTGGCTGTCATCCTGCGTCCGGTGGCCGGCCCGACTTGTACTATTCGTTTTCATTATTCAGGCTGTATGTCTTTGATGGTACTTTTTCCTATCAGTCTGTTGTTTTGTTTGTGATAAAAACGAGTTGCCTTTATCGTTCGCGGATAAAGTAATTATAGATGAATGAGATAAAGGAATTACGGCTAATTAGGCTAATTAAGGCTGAGGGGTAACGTGTTAGACAATCAATGAGATAAAGGAATTACGGCTAATTAGGCTAATTAAGGCTGAGGGGTAACGTGTTAGACAATCAATGAGATAAAGGAATTACGGCTAATTAGGCTAATTAAGGCTGAGGGGTAACGTGTTAGACAATCAATGAGATAAAGGAATTACGGCTAATTAGGCTAATTAAGGCTGAGGGGTAACGTGTTAGACAATCAATGAGATAAAGGAATTACGGCTAATTAGGCTAATTAAAGCTGAGGGGTAACGTGTTAGACAATCAATGAGATAAAGGAATTACGGCTAATTAGGCTAATTAAGGCTGAGGCGTAACGTGTTAGACAATCAATGAGATAAAGGAATTACGGCTAATTAGGCTAATTAAGGCTGAGGGGTAACGTGTTAGACAATCAATGAGATAAAGGAATTACGGCTAATTAGGCTAATTAAGGCTGAGGGGTAACGTGTTAGACAATCAATGAGATAAAGGAATTACGGCTAATTAGGCTAATTAAGGCTGAGGCGTAACGTGTTGGACAATCAATGAGATAAAGGAATTAGGCTAATTAAGGCTGAGGGGTAACGTGTTAGACAATCAATGAGATAAAGGAATTACGGCTAATTAGGCTAATTAAGGCTGAGGGGTAACGTGTTAGACAATCAATGAGATAAAGGAATTACGGCTAATTAAGGCTGAGGGGTAACGTGTTAGACAATCAATGAGATAAAGGAATTACGGCTAATTAGGCTAATTAAGGCTGAGGGGTAACGTGTTAGACAATCAATGAGATAAAGGAATTACGGCTAATTAGGCTAATTAAGGCTGAGGGGTAACGTGTTAGACAATCAATGAGATAAAGGAATTACGGCTAATTAGGCTAATTAAGGCTGAGGGTAACGTGTTAGACAATCAATGAGATAAAGGAATTAGACTAATTAGGCTAATTAAGGCTGAGGGGTAACGTGTTAGACAATCAATGAGATAAAGGAATTGCGGCTAATTAGGCTAATTAAGGCTGAGGGGTAACGTGTTAGACAATCAATGTTTTTAGGCATAAAATTATCAAATCTACACTTTTAAACACTTCGTGTCAATTCTTTAAAATGAATACGAAAGTTCTTCAAGAAAATTAATGAATGCAGCAAAAAAGAATTAGATGACACCGTTTTCATATGATTTTTCCAACAGCGTTCTACAGGAAATCCAATTTCTGTTCGATTCTGTGTGGAAAATCTAAGGTCTTAGCTCAGAAAATTTGGAAAATATTTTTTAAAAACAATGTGTTCTCCCATTTGCAACATACTTACAATAATTAATTAAAAATGGCCCTTTTCCGACAAAATCCAATTATTAGAATTTCCATTTATCCTAATGGGACCCGGTCCCTATTGAATGGGATAGTTGGAGATCTACTGTATGTTTAAAATAAGTTGACTTATTTTCTTTACCTTTTCGTTTAATATAATCAGTATTCTTCATTTCAGACTTTACGAGTCTTCTGCCTTGATTACTAGTAATATTGTTATTATTTTTCCCGTTCTAGCACTTTATTTATTTCTCTTTATACATTCCACGTTTATATCTACGTTTAGATCTAGTGATTTGAGACACGTGTTGCCAACATTTGTTGGCAAAAAATAAGAAAAGTTCTTTAATTTGTTGGAAACGAATAAAGTGGACAATAGAAATACCGTGAGATTACATAAATTTTGTTTACCATCAGAAATCGGTAAATCTCAAAGGAAGTTGTCAACATTTGCTGCCAACAAATGTTTCCTGTCTCTCTTAAGCAGCATTTACACAAGAACTGAAAACGAATTTTGCCAACACATCGGTTCGATCGGAAACAATAGTTGCAGCAAAAGATTTCCTCACTTGCTAGTTAAATACAAAATGTCCAGTAGCCTATATTATTACAGTTGAATGTTATTAAATATTTTTACCCAGTTAATTAATAAATCAATTTATATTTCCATAAATCTTACTATAATTAATTCTATAATTACTATAATGAGTTATATATTTTTATTCCAATTTATTTAAAAACTTTCTTAGACGCGTATGACATTTTAAGCGCAGATTTCAATTGAATTCGTTAAATAAAATTTGTATTAAGTAATTTTTCCAACATCTAATACATTTTTTCTATTAATTACATTATTTTATCATTAGCTGTGGTAACTAAATTCTGTTAAATCCTGGGAGAGTGTACTAGCAACAAGACCTGGTAAGCAGCGAGTAGTGGGGGCTGTTGCCAACGTTAGAAACACAGGGAAACATTTGTTGGCAACATATGTTATCAACCTCCTTTGATTTTTTTCGACTTTTATTGAGAAACAAAATTTCTGTCGCCAAAATGATAATTTTGGTTTTCAACTACAATTCTTTCCAACAGATTAAAGAACTTTTCTTAATTTTTTCCAACAAATGTTGGCAACACGTGTTGCCAACTCCAGTGTAAAGGCGGCTTTATGTTGGCAACAGCCCCACTACTTCGCTACACACAACGATCAAGTTTCCGGCTATACTAGCAACTCGGGTTTTTTTCAACAGTGTTGAATCTCTTTAAATATTGCAATGGAAAATAATAAATCTTTGCAACAAGAATTTGAGTGGTCCCGTGAGCAGGTGTTTAACCTCATTGAGATGTACCGTAGTAAGCCTGTCCTTTGGGACTCAACCTTGTCGCAGTTTAAAGACAAATATTTAAAAAATAGTGCGTGGAGTGAAGTCGCAGCTGAGTTTAATACGACAAAGGCAAAAGTGCAAATGAAAATGAAGAACCTAATATCCCAGTTTCAGCGAGAGACAAAAAAAAACAAACGTGTTTCCGGTGCAGGCAGCTGTATCAAAAGCAAATGGTTTGCGTTTAACTCAATGACGTTCATCAGGGACAAAACAGCTTCACGTAAAACTCGAGAAACAGGACTTGAAGGAGTTGAGGTATGTGAAAATAGAAAAATGTTTAATTTTGTAAGTAATCTAGTTAAATTTATTATAAAAAAAATACAAGATGGCAGTCAGTAGACAGAACCAACAGAAGTGAGTAGTTCATTGTAGTGGTGAAAGTTTTACTTAAAAAATTGGAATAAAAATATATAACTCATTATCATTATATTAAATTAATTACTCAGATTTATATAAATGTAAATTAATATATTCACTAACTGTTAAAAATATTTAATAATAAAATTTTAACTAAATATTATACAATAAATAAATTAATGTAGTTAATAGAATATCTTTAATAGTGATGAAAAATTTACTGAATACAAATTTTATTGAAGGAATTTATTTAAATCGGTTCTTAAAAAGTGTCAGATGCATCTATGGAAGTTTTTATTTCAAAAGTTGGTATAAAAATATATAACTCTTTAACATTATACGGGATTAAATATATAGAGGTTTATTGAAATATGAATTTATATATATATATAATTACACAACATTTTCATAAACAAGAATTATTATCTCTTTCTTGTTTATGAAAGTGTTGTTTAATTGTGTATATATAAAACAAGAAAAAGACATTCATCCAAGGATTACAATATATATATATATATATATATATATATATATATATATATATATATATATATACACAGTAAAATCCCGATTATCCGTGGAATAGGGTGGCCCAGCAACGCCGGATAACGAATTCCCCGGATAATCCGCTATGAACAAAGAATCGAACAAGAATCGCTATGAAACGATTGATAATCGATTATTATACCATAAGTTACACAAATAATGACCCCGGTTAATGCAATTCACAAATAATTTTCAGAGGGCAAAATAAATACAGAAAATAATTTAAAATGTCGATGTATTTGACGGATTATAACATGTACATTTATATGTCTAACTATTTACAATACGTACATAAGTATATGTCAAAAGTAAGTATATATGTACATATGTAATTTTCTTTACACATAATTCTTTAACTTTTTAACAAAAAAATCTGTCACTTTCGTCTGTTTTTTTTTTTTTTTTGTGAGCATTGATTTAGCTTTAATGTGCGATCTAAGTTTCTTGAAAACCATTTTGTCGCACAGTGTCTACTAGTGTCACGTGTGTCACAAAGTCATAAATATCGATAAGGTATATGACATACATGGATAATGCATACGTCTCGTCCTATACTATTTATAGCCGAGATTAGTTGACATTTGTTTACAATCTTATGGTACACTTTAGGTTTTCGGGCGTCCAAGCATTTTGTCATTGTCTCTTATATACAGTAGTCTGCTCGCCCTTTTATTTCGCTGGCCCGCGTCGGGATGCTTCCCTTTCGGTGTAAAAATTAGTACGTACATATTTACATATTTATTCCCTTCATCTTAACTTCTATTAAGCCTTATATGTATTTTCGTAGTAATTCACCGTTTGGAAATTTAAACACATGAATCTGATTGGAATAAAAATTGGATATTAGTAAAACAATGCAGACCCCGGATAATCCGCCCACGGATAATCGGGAGTTTACTGTATATATATATATATATATATATATATATATATATATATATATATATTGTAATCCTTGGATGAATGTCTTTTTTTTATATTTATATATATATATATATATATATATTAAATATGGTGATACGTTTTCTTGTAATATAGTTAATAAATTTAAAATATTTCAAAAACAAGAATACTTCTAATACATATATTATACAAAGCTTTTCGCCGTTAAAACAGTACCAGCATCTTCAGAAAAAATAATTATGTATCAAAATATTTTTACGAAAATTCCAGAAATTACAAGAAACAGAAATTTTTGTAAAACTATTTTGTTACATAATTATTTTTCCTGAAGATGCTGGTACTGTTTTATCTGCGAAAAGCTTTGAATAATATATGTATTAAAAGTAATAAATAATGTGAAATATTAATAATAATAATAATAATAATATATATATATATATTTAATAATATCATTTTTACTAGGTAAATAAAAGAGTTTAGTAAATAGAAAGCCTTTATTATCTTGAAATAGGTTGTTAAAAAATCACACGCACTTAAGAAAGGTTACATTTGAAGAATTAGAATAAAAATATATAACTCATTATCAATAAATTTAAATATTTATAGTAAGATTCATTGAAATATAAATAAATTAATATATGTATTATCTGATAATAAATTTTTAAGGATAACATTTTAAACTTAATTATGTACAATAAATAGAGTAACATAACTTAAGTCTTAAAGCTTAACATCGTCTGCAAAATAACCTATAACTTAAAGCAGCTGTTGTATGAAATCATATGTTATCGCTTAATAATTATGTGATACATTATGAAGCACGACTCGTGGTGAAATGAAGCATGACGGATGAGATAATCTTTCTCTTGTGTAAAACATACAGCCATACCCAACGAAAATAAGAATTCATTTTAAAAACTAATTTTAGTCATAGATTACTACTTGTCCGCAATCTTTTTTTGTTGTTGCTATTTATATATGCTACTTAAAGATAGATTCTAAGAAAAGAAAAATCGTTTTAAACCTAGGAAACCATATCCTACATAGTCATTAACAGTTTCGTTAAATATTGGAACATAAACATAACCTCACTGACAATTTACAACACTACTATAAAGATATATTAAAATATAGTTACAAATTATCTGGTTAGAATGGATTAGGATTAAAAAATACTAAATACCTAAATACTTAGGTAACATTAAGACAAGTATTTCCGTTATGCTGATATCATCGATTTTTCTTACAAAAAAATTATATATCTACCTTCTGATGTAGAAGTACTTTATAAGAAATAAATAATAAAACCTTGTGTTGACGCACCAAAATTTAATAATGTTGATAAAAGATAGTTGATCTCACTTCAACACACCTAAAGGGTATAGGATTTAGTTTTTATTTTTGTTAATCGAAACATTAAGTTAAAATATAGTTATAAAGTATTTGATTAAAATAGATCTAGTTTTTATAAGAAAATAGCTACCAATTTAAGACGTGATTTCAAACGCGAAACGATCCAAAAACATAACCTATACCAAAATTCACTTTTCGTCACTTCCTCTAATAATAAGTTATCTTGTGTTGATAAAGTTTATTTTATTTTTTATTATCAAACCTAGCCTAACTGGTTACTTTATAGCTATATTTTATTATCAAACCTAGCCTAACTGGTTACTTTATAGCTATATTTTATTATCAAACCTAGCCTAACTGGTTACTTTATAGCTATATTTTAACACAGCTTTATAATTATGTAATGTAATATTGTGCGGTAATTCTTCAACATTAAATTTATATAGAACTCTGTGAAGTTTGGTTACCAAAATTTTACATTTAGGCCTGTAAATTTTATTACGTTGTTTAAAGTAGTCTTTTCTTTTATAGGGAAACATTCTTCGTATACAGTTATATGTTTTAGAGCATTTAGGTTGGCTTGGTTGTTTTAATTTTGAAAAAGGCATTGTTTATGGTTTCCGACTTTTTAAATAATTTCTCTCTGTTTAGGATGTATTTTTAAATAACGTATCTGAAAAGCAAAAAAATTGAAGGCAGTGGAATAATAAAGTATTCCTTGAATTCTTCATGCGTACATAGTACTACCCATAGTTCCTTCCCATAATACATTCCCAGGTGGGTTTCTTTGTTATGTGTTTCAAACCAAGAAGTGTGCCTGCTGGCTTTCAAAATACTCGCCACTGACCGAAAACTAAATTTGCCGTTGCAATGTCTTTGTGGCCAAACATGCTTGAACGAGTGTAAGAGGTGAACGACGATTTACTTCGTCGTAGAAAACTCTACAAGTTCGCGCAGGTAGACACAATTCGTCCAAAGAGTAGGAAGACTAAACACTACTGATAGTTTGCCGAATACATTCTACAACTCTGCGGTAACAGAGGTACTTGCAGGTATGTTCCTTGCTGTCCTGATCGTGAACATCGGGATTCGGTTTCATCATAAGTGTGCGTGGGAAATGCATTGTCAGCTAACCGCACACGGGGACAGGAAAGTTACTATTAGGGCAACAACTTGCGTTCAGAAAGGCTTCTGCAAAGAGTGATTTTAAGTACTGCTTGAAAACACTCTGTCTTAAATCCTGCCCTAATAACCAACATAAACATAAAGCAATAATTGGCATCAGCTACAGCTACCAGAACTGAACTGAAAAGCCTTTAATATCCAAACAGTCGCTTTCCGTACTAATAGGAGCCGGTAGCATGTTTCCCATCCATACCTCAGTGAGAGGTACTCATGATCGTAATATGTCCACTCTTCCTAAACGTTTGGAAGCTAAAAAATAAAAAACTAAGTAAGAAAGCGTACAGTAACTTGAAATGTTTCATTGTGTTCATCGTAATTACAAATATTCCATGTTAAAATTTTGTTTTCAGATAGAAAACCATGTAAAAGATATTACAACTTCAAACGAGGACGTAGAAGGATCGTCTCAGACACATGATCCAGAAATTCTACCAAAAGACTCACCAGCTGATATACCACAGATAACGACGAAACGACAGGCGACGAAACGAAAGCATAATGTGGCTGAAGAAGTGTGTCCTGTCGTGAAAACATTGCTTAGGACCGTTAAAGAAAGGGATCATTTTGACGTCTTTGGAGAGAACGTTGCCTGCCATATACGTAAATTAAAGGAGGAGCAGAATCAGGCTATTGCCAAACACAGAATTAACCAGGTGTTGTTCGAAATGGAAATGGCAGAATGCTGTAAGAATAACAGCACTAGTGCACAGTCATCTAATACAACGCCTACAAATGATGATGATTTCTTTGATTAATTATAATATTTAAATAAATTTGTATGATCTCTTCGAACAATTATACAATGTAAAAAAATGACGATGATTTCTTTGATTAGGCCTATACCATGTAGATAATCGTTGACGGTTTTTTAAAATAATTATACTATTTAAATTAATGTTGATGAAATCATTGATTAATTATAGCACGTAAACAAATGATAAAATGTTTTTTTGATTAGTTATAATATGTAAATAATTATTGATGATATCTCTGATTAATTATACTACGTAAAGAAATTATAATTATTTCTTTGATTAATTATACCGTGTAAATAAATGTTTTCTTTGATTAATTATAGTATCTAAATATTTATGATTTCTTTGATTAATTATAGTGTTTAAATAAATTATGATAATTTTGTGAATTAATTATACTTTGTAAATAAATTCTTTTAAAATATATATGGTAGGACTAATTATTTACCGTTATGTTTTCTTTCTGCGAATCAAAGCATCACTAACTTCAGGCATAAATAATGAAATTGTAATTTTTGTAAAATTTAAACAAATGGCTTAATCTTGTGTATTAATCTGCAGTCGTTAAAAATTGTAAGGTCACTGGTAAAGTTTTACCCAATGGAACAGATACTCTAATATTATGTCTTGCTTTGAAATTGTAACCCCTATAACTAATAACAGATGTTTAATGTCACTTTCATTTAATTATGTCAACAAGTCAGTTCCACTATAAGTTGCAACAATACTAGTGTGGTCTTCCTTCTTTTAACGCCAATACAATGCAAGCAGCTGCAAGACAACAACCTCCTCAACACTCGACATTTTGTATTCCACAGTGAGGAACATTTTTGTTGTCGACAATTGTTTTCGATCCACCTGATGTTTTGTTCAGTGTAAACACGGCTTTGTTCACTTCTAAATATTCTGTTTAATTTATACAACACTTTATTATTGTTTTATCCCTAATTCCTTCTGCAATACTTTATTCCTTCCGTCTATTTCTGTCCACTAAAGCTACTATCACGAAAACCTCTAAATCTTCACGGATGGAAAAATATAATGAATAGTTATTATCTGGAGTACAGTACATCCGTTCATTCTGCAGTTCGGAACTGCGATTTTATGCACTGCAGAATGAACGGATGTACTCCAGATAATAACTATTTATCACACACACACACACAGACATATATATATATATTAGGGGGTTTAATATATAATCACTTTAATCATATTAAAATTAAAACCCGTAGCCATTAATAGTGGTATTTCCAGATCTCTTTAAACTAAAAAAAAGAAAAATATGCGCGTTGATTCCATTAACTCTAATTTCTGCTTCATTGTACTGTATTATGTTCAGATTGCGATGCACATCTCATCGAAGCTGCCAAAACAATGATTAAATCTATCTGTATTTCTGATAAGTATTTTAAATTTATCGCTCATCATCAAGGTTGACAAACGAAAGAAAGTGGGTTTCTCTTGGTTCATTGTCTTTATATCTTCACAACTGAGTACAGCAGGCGATTATTGATTAGAGATGTTATTGCAGCGTTGCCATATTTTTTCTCGTTGGTTTCAATGTTTTAACGTAAGCGTAATGTGTTACGTTTCAGGAGTGTTTGGTGCTTATTTATTTATTATAAAAAGGTCTTAGAATAATCTATTATTTTTAATAGGACGTGGTGTTTGGTGTTGCTCTTCATTAGGTATGTAATTGGACTTTATATTTTGTATTTGTGCAATTGTAATTTTATTTGATATTTATTTGTAAATCATTAGATATATTTATTATTTTCATGTAATCAAAAGATCGGAATGTGTTTATTTTTATGGTTTTTGTTACTAGGTTCAATTTCTATATGTTAGATCTGAAATATACATTAAAGTGTTTGTTATATCTTTCACCTCATTTGACTTTTCTTTGGTCGGTACAATTTATCCAGAAAATGTAAATAATATTTCAATAAACGAAAATATAAAATTATTTTTTTTTCAGGGTTACCAACATGTAGGCCTATACTAATATCTATATAGAAGAACCTAAACAAGTAACTGAAAATAAAATGACTAAGCAAGAAATTAAAGAAAAAAATTTACATAGCAGATAGGAAAACATTGACAAAAAGACCACGTTAAGAAAAATTGAAATTTTCTATCCTGAAAGTTCTATAACTTATTTACTACTGAAAAGTAACAAATTAAGAACTGTATTAACAAAAGAAATATCATTAAAATGTTGTTTTGAAATTGTTTCAGTGTTGGTGTTACCCTGACTTGGATGGCACATTCACGAACAGCTAAAATTGCAACACTGTGAAGATTTGTGTATTAAGAATGTTAACCTTATTCAAAATACTCGTACTTACAATGAATCAAGTGGAAAGAATACAAAAACTTGGAATATCTGCTGTGTAATGAAAGGCTAAGTTTAAAATACTAAAGTAATGGTAGATTATCATAAAGCACATGCATTTATTGACAGGTTCATAAATTATTTCATTTTCTTGGTCAGTAATAATTTTAAAAATCGGGCATTAAGAATTAAATGTTTACACAAATAAAATTATTTTTATGAAACAATAATCACACAACAGCGACAGAACAGTCTACTGAAGAAAAAAGTGATACAAGTAAATGTGATCAAATAAATAAAACGTCAAATGAGTTTATTACAAATATCATGCAAATATAAAAAGCGCAGATAAAAATAAAGCTGATATAGATAAAGCATTAAGTACATCGATAAAAAAATGTCTACCAAAAAGAATTGTCCACCAAAATCTCAAGCCAAATTAAACGACAAGTCAAGTAAACAGAAGAGAAAAGGACTGCCTGTAAAAGAAAGTGGGAAAGAAAAACAATGTGATTTAGATAAACCATTATATAAAAAAACCTATATAAAAAAATGTGTACTGAAAAAGAATAGTTTAGAAGAACATAAAACGTATAGAAGGTTAGAAACATCTACAAGTAAAAATCCGCCAAAGAATAATAATGATAAAGAAAATCAAGCAGATTTGTGTAAAGCATTAAATCCATCGAATGCGAAGAGGAGAGGCTCAAAAGAAAATGAAGCTGATTTAAATAAAACGTCAAATACAATTATTAGATCAAATAAAAGTGTAATAAATGAATTTTTTTACGATGAAAGTGAAACCGATTCAGAAGAGCAGCCAGGCACAGCGCGAAGAAATCATCAACAAAATGACATAAAAGACATTAAATTTAATGCACATGAAAAAAAGAATAAATTAAAAAGTATATCGCACAAAGAAACAGACGAAAATGAAGACGAATTATGGAAAAAGATAGGATCTGAAGCTACCGATTACCAGTTTAAACTGCTTATTTTGTTCTCACAGAGGGGCTACGAGTTTAGTAAACACGACGACCAGTTTAATCTGTCATTAAGTCGTGTAGGATCTACCGAAGAATATGACCGTATCGTTTTCCAATGCGCACCTGTAAAGCATCTAAGTCAGAATGTCTACGTACAAACTAAATACGCTTCAAGGAGGAAATCAGCGGATTTATTCATTTCATGGGGAAATAGCAACGCTGATATTTTGCAAGACCACTTTCATAGCTATTTAAAGGTTAGAAAACAATACGGGTCAATAGATAGCTTTGTTATAGCTACTAATGCTTATTGCGCAGAAATAAGCGAGATAAAAGCAAAAATAGCCAGAAAAGACTTTTACTTTAAAAGAATCACTAAAGCACTTTACCCAAAAGAAATTTTCGGTCATAATGGGTACACAATTAAATTCGACTCTGCAAATTTTGAACGTTATAAGGTCATTGGTTTCATTAAAAATATTTTTCTTAAAAATAATGCATCTAAAAAGAAAAAGAAATGCCAATATGGAGATGAAGTAAAAGGTTTTGCAACGTTTACCACCACAGAAAACATTGAAAAGTTTTTAGATTGTTTAGTATTTTTATTTAATCAACCTAACCCCGAAGACCTTAATCAAGAGGTTACAAAAATAACGGGCAAAGAGTTTTCACTGCTTGACAGTAATGTAATAAACGAGTTCAATTCCACAATATGGGAATATTATGGCGATGAGTATATTTCAGGAGAAGAAATTCCAGAATTTTTCAATAATGTCATTCAGGTGAAAAACAAACTACAAGACAAATGTAATAAGTATTTTGCAAAAAGAAAATCACTCAATAAGAAAAAGAAAATAATATCACCTATAGTCGGTGGTGATTACGAGTTGCTGTTTTTTATGTTCTTAGCTCTGCAAAGTCGTAAGTCAAGCAAGAAAAGGTCGTTTAGGTTTAAATTGGGTTTAAATATTCAAGACGAAGATTTTCCAACGGGTAAATTTGACGATATCGTTTTTACTTTCAAAGAAAAAGATTCAAATGTTAAACACATTTTAATACAAGTGAAACACTCAATCGGTAAAATTAAAAAGAGTGATTTATTCTCTCAAAATTCTAAAAACTCATTTCAGTTAGCCAAGTACTGGAGTTCCTATTGTATAATTGAACAAAATTCTTGTCAAGATTTTCCTGCATCTCATATTGATTTTGATGATCCTAGCCAGAATATGTACAATCACTTTGTTGAAAATTGCATAATTGCTACTAATACTGATTTTGATAAAACATGTCAAAATATGTTCAGTATTCAAAATAAAATCGATAATGGTTTAACAAACATATTAGAGTTAGAAGGTAAATGTACCTTTTATAGATTGAATAAAACCGGATCTGAAGAGTTGAAACGTCATTTTCAGGAATCAAATGAATCAGAAAGTGATACAGAAATTAAGAGATTTGAAAGATCAACAATTGATAACTTTCTAGAAAGATTACTATTTTTAGTTGACCTGCCAAACAAAAACGATCTTGGTGACATGACGAGTCATATTATTCGTGAGGAATTTTTCTTAAGTGACAGTAGTGTTGAGGATAAGTTTTACAGAAAGATGGTTCAGCATCGACAGAGTTGTGGAAACGACTTTCTAAAAGATTCACAGATCGACAGTTTTTTTAAAGAATCAGAACAAGCAATGCAAGATTTAACTCTTGATAATTCGTACTATTTTAAAATTAAACAACTAAATTTTGACAATCACTATAGCACTGACAATCTGATGGAATTCAAACACTTTTTAATGGGAAATGAAAGTGTGTATCAGATAGAAACTGAACACCACGATGCCCTTTTTGTTGCATCACATGTGCTGTGTTTCATTGAATATATGAGACGGGATTCTGCATTTTTATTTGAATATCGAGAATATATCTGTGACGATAAGTTACGATTCCTCAGTTTACAGTTCCTGTTGGAAAACTCTGCAGTTACTAGAAAGGTGATGGAATCCTTTGACCGTGACAACGGTTTGAACCTGTTGATTATTGCGTGCGATACGGATTTAGACTCTAAAAAATATTTTTCCATTTTGGAAGGAATTTGGAAAGCTGATCACAAATTTAGAAAAAAAGTTATCCTTATTACATAAATATGTTTAAATATTGAAAATGGTATAAAAATTTGCAAATTTCACAGAATATTTCTATAATTTAGGATTTTAAGAAGTTAACTTTGAAGGTAGTAAAAGGTATGTTATGATGGTACCACAAAAATTGTTCATAACCGTCCTAGAATATTGCTTGAAAGTAAAAATCTTAACATTTGTTGATTCCATCTTCGCGTGAGCTACTAGTAATCACTTACAACTTTTTTTAAAAAAATGTTTTAACTTGCCTATAGTAGCACTTACTTTTTTGTGTTGAGGACGGCCGTTTCGGGAGATGTGTCCCTTTGTCAACTCAGACCGAGTTACGGTCTGAGTTGACAAAGGGACACATCTCCCGAAACGGCCGTCCTCAACACAAAAAAGTAAGTGCTACTATAGGCAAGTTAAAACATTTTTTTAAAAAAAGTTGTAAGTAAAAATCTTAAAAAATAATATATGAATAAATATGAATTTTATCTGAATTAAAGGAGATGAATTGTCTAATTGTCAAAATACAAAAAGCAAGTGAAAACTTTGAGCTATAATCTAATATATCACAATAACGAAATGGATGTTTATAAGCAAAACTGAACAACCAGTAAGACAGTACGAGTTAGTCAAAGAAACGATCGCTTAGAACCATATAATTAGATAGAAACAACGATAAACGTAATATAGAGCCAAGTAAGAGACGTAAAATTAAGATGGGAAATTTGAGAATAATACCGTCCAGTAATTACTGACCTCAATAGCACTTAAAATAGGTTAAGCAATTTTGGAAGTGGTTAGAGTCTCTGGTTCTATTAATCCGACTAAACGCTGTAACATACCGTTAATTTCTGATTGCAACTAAGTATGTTACATACATATTTGTTGTTTAGTTAATGTAAAATCGGCTTTGCTTGAAATTTTTTTTTTTTTTTTTTAAAACGTTTCATCGATGGAGCTAGCAGGAAATTCCCAGGGAAGTTTCTGAGTGCACAAGGGTGGGGGAATTTCCGAATTCACGTGGGAAATATACCTTTAGGCATTCCCTCGCAAGGCACCTAAGAAGGAGGATCCACTGGCTTGATATTGTCAAAATTTTTGTTAAAGAGTTAAATAATGTACTTTTATAAATTTATTAAAAACGGGATATTTTCTTAGTGGCTTTGTTACGTTTAGTTTGTTGTTTTAAAATTTAAATACGTTTAAAAGTGAATTTGGGTTGATTATTAAATGTTTTAACAAAGCCACGTGAGTGTAAGTGATTGGCAAGATATGTTTTAAATTTAATATTTTTTGATATTTTTTGTGTCTATCAAATCAGTAAATATAGGACAGCGTGCGTAAACCTAGCTGTTTGAAAACCTTTTTTAAAAGCTGTAAATGTGTATACTTTAATTTGTAAAGTAATAACGAGAAAAAAGCAAATTATAATTTAAATGTAATATTTTGAATATTAAACTGTTTTCTAAATTAAATTTTTTTAAATTAAAAAACAAGAATTTTAATGTAACCATTTTTTATTAGAGCGATTAAACAGACAGCCAGTCTGCCTGAGTTAATCGTAAGATACAATAAAATTGTTTAGACAAACAACTGACCCGGCGAGTCTCAGTAAGTGTAAAGAATGAAGGAAATGGATAAAGTTAATTATTATTTTTTTTTAATAAGTCAATTCATTCCACAACCCACTTGCAAAATACCGGGGGGGGGGGTTACAAAGCATGGCCAAAGACAAAATGCAATGAAAAGGTTATAGGCCTTGTGGATCTACATATGTAGCCTATACTAGTAGTACATTGGGTCGACTGAATCACCAACGAAGAAGTATTTTGTTGGTTGAGTAAGGAGGGAGTTAGGCGTGAAGGAAACAGAATTAAGTTGGAATATCTAGGGCCTTTTAAATAAAATCCAAATAGCTCCGAGGGACAGTAAATGCAGGATGTTTCAACTGATCATGTAAGGAAAGATTAACAGTAGTAAAAAACCCAATAAGGGAAAACACTATTCACTTCATAATTTATGTAAAATGTACCATTGTCTTCCGCTCAAGTATTCAAATGAATTCTGTTTTGTTAACACCGTACGACCGTCACAGATATGGCGCATAAAGAGGATTATAGGCCTACTGATGGTCTGAGAGAAGAGCAATGTTAATAGAATTTAATATTGTTTACTCAGTAGTGGGTGAATAATTTTTAATATGCCCATGTAATTGACAAAATAATTTCGTATAGTTTTAGTCTAGTATAGTAGTATAATCTAGTATCAAACAGTATAGCCAGTTTAAAAAATGCTTGTAACTTGCTAATCAGGAAAAATAGCTATAACCAGAATTGGGAAATACAATGACGAATAGTAACGTCTTGGTTTGTGACTATGGTGCCATACTGAAATAGCCTAAACGATAAATTGTTTCATAATGTCAAAAAAAATTTCCGTCGATTAAAGGTTGGAGATTTATAAATTCTTCAAAATGTAAAACAAATGTGTTTATTTAATAGATCTCTCAGATATTCTATATACGTCGAATTATTACGATTACAAAATAGATTGTGGGCATTTTCTTTTCATGATTTTGGTTCTTATCTATTGTGTCCGTGAATTTTTTTTGAAATAGCTAAACTGAAAATAGCAAGAACATATACGGCTAGCGTCGGCATGGTTATAGGAAAAAAATAATTTTCATAACGTAGGCTAACCGATTGCTTAAAATACTGCACAATTTTACAAAGAAACATTCTTTAATAGAGTATATTTTCTGTTTGTACATTCAGATATTTTTTAAAGTTCAACCTCTATTTAAGGGTTGCAAAATAATATCACTTTTTTTTAGAATGTGATTTGAGTATCATATGTTTGCCAATTATTATCGAAAATTGGGAGGCTTTTCTCCCTACCTACTCAGGCCTACTCTCTCCCACGGGCCTACATTTTCGACAGGGCTAGTCTCCTCCACAGACTCACACTCTCGAAAAGCCTACTCTCTTTTACAGGCCTATTCTCAACCCCGAGCTTAATCTCACTAACAGGTAACCCTATACTCTCTCACAGGCCTACTCTCTCCCCCGAGCTCAATCTCACTCACAGGTAACCCTATACTCTCTCACAGGCCTACTCTCTCCCCCGAGCTCAATCTCACTCACAGGTAACCCTATACTCTCTCACAGGCCTACTCTCTCCCCCGAGCTCAATCTCACTCACAGGTAACCCTATACTCTCTCACAGGCCTACTCTCTCCCCCGAGCTCAATCTCACTCACAGGTAACCCTATACTCTCTCACAGGCCTACTCTCTCCCCCGAGCTCAATCTCACTCACAGGTAACCCTATACTCTCTCACAGGCCTACTCTCTCCCACGGGCCTACATTTTCGACAGGGCTAGTCTCCTCCACAGACTCACACTCTCGAAAAGCCTACTCTCTTTTACAGGTATTCTCAACCCCGAGCTTAATCTCACTAACAGGTAACGATATACTCTCTCACAGGCCTACTCTCTCCCCCGAGCTCAATCTCACTCACAGGTAACCCTATACTCTCTCACAGGCCTACTCTCTCCCACGGGCCTACATTTTCGACAGGGCTAGTCTCCTCCACAGACTCACACTCTCGAAAAGCCTACTCTCTTTTACAGGCCTATTCTCAACCCCGAGCTCAATCTCACTAATAGGTAACCCTATACTCTCTCACAGGCCTACTCTCTCCCACGGGCCTACATTTTCGACAGGGCTAGTCTCCTCCACAGACTCACACTCTCGAAAAGCCTACTCTCTTTTACAGGCCTATTCTCAACCCCGAGCTTAATCTCACTAACAGGTAACCCTATACTCTCTCACAGGCCTACTCTCTCCCACGGGCCTACATTTTCGACAGGGCTAGTCTCCTCCACAGACTCACACTCTCGAAAAGCCTACTCTCTTTTACAGGCCTATTCTCAACCCCGAGCTTAATCTCACTAACAGGTAACCCTATACTCTCTCACAGGCCTACTCTCTCCCACGGGCCTACATTTTCGACAGGGCTAGTCTCCTCCACAGACTCACACTCTCGAAAAGCCTACTCTCTTTTACAGGCCTATTCTCAACCCCGAGCTTAATCTCACTAACAGGTAACCCTATACTCTCTCACAGGCCTACTCTCTCCCCCGAGCTCAATCTCACTCACAGGTAACCCTATACTCTCTCACAGGCCTACTCTCTCCCACGGGCCTACATTTTCGACAGGGCTAGTCTCCTCCACAGACTCACACTCTCGAAAAGCCTACTCTCTTTTACAGGCCTATTCTCAACCCCGAGCTTAATCTCACTAACAGGTAACCCTATACTCTCTCACAGGCCTACTCTCTCCCCCGAGCTCAATCTCACTCACAGGTAACCCTATACTCTCTCACAGGCCTACTCTCTCCCCCGAGCTCAATCTCACTCACAGGTAACCCTATACTCTCTCACAGGCCTACTCTCTCCCACGGGCCTACATTTTCGACAGGGCTAGTCTCCTCCACAGACTCACACTCTCGAAAAGCCTACTCTCTTTTACAGGCCTATTCTCAACCCCGAGCTTAATCTCACTAACAGGTAACCCTATACTCTCTCACAGGCCTCCTCTCTCACCCGACCTCAATCTCACTAATAGGTAACCCTATACTCTCTCACAGGCCTACTCTCTCCCCCGAGCTCAATCTCACTCACAGGTAACCCTATACTCTCTCACAGGCCTACTCTCTCCCCCGAGCTCAATCTCACTCACAGGTAACCCTATACTCTCTCACAGGCCTACTCTCTCCCACGGGCCTACATTTTCGACAGGGCTAGTCTCCTCCACAGACTCACACTCTCGAAAAGCCTACTCTCTTTTACAGGCCTATTCTCAACCCCGAGCTTAATCTCACTAACAGGTAACCCTATACTCTCTCACAGGCCTCCTCTCTCACCCGACCTCAATCTCACTAATAGGTAACCCTATACTCTCTCACAGGCCTCCTCTCTCACCCGACCTCAATCTCACTCACAGGTAACCCTATACTCTCTCACAGGCCTCCTCTCTCACCCGACCTCAATCTCACTCACAGGTAACCCTATATTCTCTCACAGGCCTACTCTCTCCCACGGGCCTACATTTTCGACAGGGCTAGTCTCCTCCACAGACTCACACTCTCGAAAAGCCTACTCTCTTTTACAGGCCAATTCTCAACCCCGAGCTTAATCTCACTCACAGGTAACCCTATACTCTCTCACAGGCCTCCTCTCTCACCCGACCTCAATCTCACTAACAGGTAACCCTATACTCTCTCACAGGCCTCCTCTCTCACCCGACCTCAATCTCACTCACAGGTAACCCTATACTCTCTCACAGGCCTACTCTCTCCCCCGAGCTCAATCTCACTCACAGGTAACCCTATACTCTCTCACAGGCCTACTCTCTCCCACGGGCCTACATTTTCGACAGGGCTAGTCTCCTCCACAGACTCACACTCTCGAAAAGCCTACTCTCTTTTACAGGCCTATTCTCAACCCCGAGCTTAATCTCACTAACAGGTAACCCTATACTCTCTCACAGGCCTCCTCTCTCACCCGACCTCAATCTCACTAATAGGTAACCCTATACTCTCTCACAGGCCTACTCTCTCCCCCGAGCTCGATCTCACTCAAAGGTAACCCTATACTCTCTCACAGGCCTACTCTCTCCCCCGAGCTCAATCTCACTCACAGGTAACCCTATACTCTCTCACAGGCCTACTCTCTCCCCCGAGCTCAATCTCACTCACAGGTAACCCTATACTCTCTCACAGGCCTACTCTCTCCCCTGAGCTCAATCTCACTCACAGGTAACCCTATACTCTCTCACAGGCCTACTCTCTCCCCCGAGCTCAATCTCACTCACAGGTAACCCTATACTCTCTCACAGGCCTACTCTCTCCCACGGGCCTACATTTTCGACAGGGCTAGTCTCCTCCACAGACTCACACTCTCGAAAAGCCTACTCTCTTTTACAGGCCTATTCTCAACCCCGAGCTTAATCTCACTAACAGGTAACCCTATACTCTCTCACAGGCCTCCTCTCTCACCCGACCTCAATCTCACTAATAGGTAACCCTATACTCTCTCACAGGCCTACTCTCTCCCCCGAGCTCAATCTCACTCACAGGTAACCCTATACTCTCTCACAGGCCTACTCTCTCCCACGGGCCTACATTTTCGACAGGGCTAGTCTCCTCCACAGACTCACACTCTCGAAAAGCCTACTCTCTTTTACAGGCCTATTCTCAACCCCGAGCTTAATCTCACTAACAGGTAACCCTATACTCTCTCACAGGCCTCCTCTCTCACCCGACCTCAATCTCACTAATAGGTAACCCTATACTCTCTCACAGGCCTACTCTCTCCCCCGAGCTCAATCTCACTCACAGGTAACCCTATACTCTCTCACAGGCCTCCTCTCTCACCCGACCTCAATCTCACTAATAGGTAACCCTATACTCTCTCACAGGCCTACTCTCTCCCCCGAGCTCAATCTCACTCACAGGTAACCCTATACTCTCTCACAGGCCTCCTCTCTCACCCGACCTCAATCTCACTAACAGGTAACCCTATACTCTCTCACAGGCCTCCTCTCTCACCCGACCTCAATCTCACTCACAGGTAACCCTATACTCTCTCACAGGCCTCCTCTCTCACCCGACCTCAATCTCACTCACAGGTAACCCTATATTCTCTCACAGGGCTACTCTCTCCCCCGACCTCATTCTCACTCACAGGTAACCCTATACTCTCTCACAGGCCTACTCTCTCCCCCGGACTCAATCTCCTTCACAGGTAACCCTATACTCTCTCACAGGCCTACTCTCTCCCTCGGGCTCAATCTCACTCACAGGTAACCTTATACACTCTCGATAAGGTTACTCTTTCTCACAGTCCTACTCTCTCTCAACAGGCATACTCTCTCCCCCGAGCTCAATCTCACTCACAGGTAACCATATATTCTCTCCACACGGTTAATCTCTCTCACAGGTCTACTCTCTCCCCCAGGCTCAATCTCACTCACAGGTAACACTATACGCTCTCGATACGGTTACTCTCTCACACATTCCTACTCTCTCTCACAGGCCTACTCTCTCTCTCTCTCTCTCACAGGCCTACTCTCTCCCCCGGGCTCAATCTCACTCACAGGTAACCTTATACACTCTCGATACGGTTACTCTCTCACACATTCCTACTCTCTCTCACAGGCCTACTCTCTCACACATTCCTACTCTCTCTCACAGACCTACTCTCTCTCACAAGCCTACTCTCTAACCCGAGCTCAATCTCACTCACATGTAACCCTATACTCTCTAAATACGGATACTCTCTCTCTCTCTCTCACACAGTCCTACTCTCACCCCCGAGCTTAAATGCACTCACTCTCTCGATACGAATACTCTCTCACACAGTCCTACTCTCTCTCACAGGCCTACTCTCTTTTACAGTCCTACTCTTTCCCACGGGCTCAATCTCACTCACAGGTAACTTTATACTCTCTCGATACGGATACTCTCTCACACAGTCTTACTCTCTCTCACAGGCCTACCCTCTCCCCCAGGCTCAATTTCACTCACAGGTAACACTATACTCTCTCGATACGGTTACTCTCTCACACAGTCCTACACTCTCTCACAGGGCTACTTTCTCTCTAAGGCCTACTCTCTCCCCCGACCTCAATCTCACTCACAGGTAACACTATACTCTCTCGATAAGGTTACTCTCTCTCACAGGCCTACTCTCTTCCACGGGTCCACTCTTACTTTAAAGTATACTCTCTCACACGCCTACTCTCTCCCCCGAGCTCATTCTTACTCACAGGTAACCCGATACTCTCTCGATACGGATACTCTCTCTCACAGTCCAAGTCTCTCCCCCGAGCTCAATCTCACTCACAGGTAACCCTATACTCTCGATACGGTTACTCTCTCTCACAGGCCTACTCTCTCTCCCGGGCTCAATCTGACCTACAGGTAACCCTATACTCTCTTACAGGTCTAATCTCTCCCCCGGGTTCAATCTCACTCACAGGTAACCCTATACTCTCTCGATACGGTTACTCTCTCTCACAGGCCTACTCTCTCCCCTGAGCTCAAACTCACTCAGAGGTAACCCTATAGTCTCTCGATACGGTTACTCTCTCTCACAGTCCTACTCTCTCCCACGGGCTCAATCTCACTCACAGGTAACCTTATACTCTCTCGACACGGTTACTCTCTCACATAGCCCTACTCTCTTTCACAGGCCTACTCTCTCCTCCAGGATAAATCTCACTCAAGGGTAACCCTATACTTTCTCGATACGGTTACTCTCTCACACATCCCTACTCTCTCTCACAGGCCTACTCTATCCAACAGGCTCAATATCACTCACAGGTAACCCTATATTCTCACGATACGGTTATTCTCTCTCATAGTCTTACTTTCTCCCTCAAGCTCAATCTCACTCACAGGTAACTTTATACTCTCTCGCTACGGATACTCTCTCACACAGTCTTACTCTCTCTCACAGGCCTACCCTCTCCCCCAGGCTCAATTTCACTCACAGGTAACACTATACTCTCTCGATACGGTTACTCTCTCTCACAGGGCTACTTTCTCTCTAAGGCCTACTCTCTCCCCCGACCTCAATCTCACTCACAGGTAACACTATACTCTCTCGATAAGGTTACTCTCTCTCACAGGCCTACTCTCTTCCACGGGTCCACTCTTACTTTAAAGTATACTCTCTCACACGCCTACTCTCTCCCCCGAGCTCATTCTTACTCACAGGTAACCCTATACTCTCTCGATACGGATACTCTCTCTCTCACACACTCCTACTCTCTCCCCCGAGCTTAATTACATTCACAAATAAGCCTATACTCTATCGATACTATTATTCTATCACACATTCCTACTCACTCTCACAGGCCTACTCTCTCCCAAGGAATCAATCTCACTCACAGGTTACCCTATACCCTCTCGATACGGTTACTCTCTCACACAGTTCTACTCTCTCTCACAGGCCTACTCTCTTTTAAAGGCCTACTCTCTGAACCGGGCTTAATCTCACTCGCAGGTATCCCTATACTCTCTCGATACGGTTACTCTCTCTCACATTCCTACTCTGTCTCCCGACCTCAATCTTACTCACAGGTAACCCTATTCTCTATCACAGGCCTCCTCTCTCCCCCGGTATCAATCTTACTCACAGGTAACCTTATCTCGATACGGTTACTCTCACACAGTCCTACTCTTTCTAACAGGCCTACTCTCTCCCCAGGCTCAATCTCACTCACAGATAACCCTATACTCCCTCGATACGATTACTCTCTCACAAAGTTCCACTCTCCCCCCTCTGAGCTCAATCACACTCACAGGTAACCCTATACTCTCTCGATACGGATACTCTCTCTCTCTCTCTCTCTCTCTCTCACGGTACTACTATCTTCCCCGAGCTCAATTACACTCACAGGTAGCCAAATACTCTTTTGATACGATTACTCTCTCACACAGTCCTACTCTCTCTCACAGGCCTACTCTCTTCCCCGAGCTCAATCACACTCACAGGTAACCCTATACTCTCTCGATACGGATACTCTCTCTCTCTCTCTCTCTCTCTCTCTCTCTCTCACGGTACTACTATCTTCCCCGAGCTCAATTACACTCACAGGTAACCTTATACTCTCTCGATACGGATACTCTCTCTCTCTCTCTCTCTCTCTCTCTCTCACGGTACTACTATCTTCCCCGAGCTCAATTACACTCACAGGTAGCCAAATCCTCTTTTGATACGATTACTCTCTCACACAGTCCTAATCTCTCTCACAGGCCTACTCTCTTCCCCAAACTCAATCTCACTCACAGGTAACCCTATACTCTCTCGATACGGTTATTCCCTCTCACAGCCCTACTCTCTCCCACAGGCTCAATCTCACTCACAGGTAACCCTATACTCCCTCGATACGGTTACTCTCTATCTCAGTAGTACTCTCTCCCCGGGCTCAACTTAACTCACAGGTAACCCTACTCTCTCTAGATACGGTTACTCTCTCTCACAGTCTACTCTCTCTCACACGCCGACTCTCTCCCCCAGGATCAATCTCACTCATAGGTAACCCTATACTCTTTCGATACGGTTACTCTCTCACACAGTCCTACTCTCTCTCACAGGCCTACTCTCTCCCCCGAGCTCAATCTCACTCACAGGTAACACTATACTCTCTCGATACGGCTACCCTCTCTCACAGTCCTACTCTCTCCCACAGGCTCAATTTCACTCACAGGTAAGTCTATACTCTCTCGATACGGTTACTCTCTCTCACAGGCCAACTCTCTCCACGGGCCCACTTTTACTTTAAAGTATACTCTCTCACAGGAATACTCTCTCCCCCGAGCTTATTCTTACCCACAGGTAACCCTATTCTCTCTCGATACGTTTACTATCTCACACAGTTCTACTCTCTCTCACAGGCCTACTCTCTTTTACAGGCCTACTCTCTGAACCGGGCTTAATCTCACTCACAGGTAACCCTATACTCTCTCGATACGGTTATTCTCTCTCACAGGCCTACTCTCACCCCCGAGCTCAATCTCACTCACAAGTAACCCTATACTCTCTCGATACGGATACTCTCTCTCTCACACACTCCTACTCTCTCCCCTGAGCTTCATTACACTCACAGATAAGCCTATACTCTATCGATACTATTACTCTATCACACATTCCTACTCACTCTCACAGGCCTACTCTCTCCCAAGAAATCAATCTCACTCACAGGTTACCCTATACCCTCTCGATACGGATACTCTCTCACACAGTTCTACTCTCTCTCACAGGCCTACTCTCTTTTAAAGGCCTACTCTCTGAACCGGGCTTAATCTCACTCTCAGGTATCCCTATACTCTCTCACATTCCTACTCTCTCTCCCGAGCTCAATCTTACTCACAGGTAACCCTATTCTCTATCACAGGCCTCCTCTCTCCCCCGGGCTCAATCTTACTCGCAGGTAACCTTATCTCGATACGGTTACTCTCACACAGTCCTACTCTTTCTAACAGGCCTACTCTCTCCCCAGGCTCAATCTCACTCACAGGTAACCCTATACTCCCTCGATACGGTTACTCTCTCACAAAGTTCCACTCTCCCCCCCGAGCTCAATCACACTCACAGGTAACCTTATACTCTCTCGATACGGATACTCTCTCTCTCTCTCTCTCTCACGGTCCTACTATCTCCCCCGAGCTCAATTACACTCACAGGTAACCATATACTCTTTTGATACGATTACTCTCTCACACACTCCTAATCTCTCTCACAGGCCTACTCTCTTCCCCAAACTAAATCTCACTCACAGGTAACCCTATACTCTCTCGATACGGTTATTCCCTCTCACAGCCCTACTCTCTCCCACAGGCTCAATCTCCCTCACAAGTAACCCTATATTCCCTCGATACGGTTACTCTCTTTCACAGTTCTACTCTCTCTCACAGGCCTACTCTCTCGACCGGGCTTAATCTCACTCGCAGGTGTCCCTATACTCTCTCGATACGGTTACTCTCTATCACAGTAGTACTCTCTCCCCGGGCTCAACCTCACTCACAGGTAACCCTACTCTCTCTAGATACGGTTACTCTCTCTCACATTCAACTCTCTCTCACACGCCTACTCCTCCCCCAGGATCAATCTCACTCACAGGTAACCCTATACTCTTTCGATACGGTTACTCTCTCACACAGTCCTACTCTCTCTCACAGGCCTACTCTCTCCATCGAGCTCAATCTCACTCACTGGTATCTCTATACACTCTCGATACGGTTACTCTCTCTCACAGGCCAACTCTCTTCCACGGGCCCACTCTTACTTTAAAGTATACTCTATCCCAGGAATACTCTCTCCCCCGAGCTCATTCTTACTCACAGGTAAACTTATACTCTTTCGATATGGATACTCTCTCTCACAGTCCTACCCTCTCCCCCGAGCTCAATCTCCCTCACAGGTAACGCTATGCTCTCTCGATACGGTTACTCTCTCTCAAGTTCCTAATCTCTAACACGGGCTCAATCTCACTCACAGGAAACCTTATACTCTCTCGATACGGTTACTCTCTTACACATTCCTACACTCTCTCACAGGCCTACTCTCTCTCCGAGCTCAAACTCACTCACAGGTAACCTTATACTCTCTCACAGGCCGACTCTCTCCCCCGTGCTCAATCTCAATCACAGGTGACCCTATACTCTCTCGATACGGATACTCTCTCACACAGTTCTACTCTCTCACACAGTCCTACTTTCTCTCACAGGCCTACTCTATCCCCCGAGCTCAAACTCACTCACACGTAACCCTATACTCTCTCGATACGGTTACTCTCTCTCACAAGCCTACTTTCTCTCACAGGCCTACTTTCGCCCCCAGGATCAATCTCACTCACAGGTAACCCTATACTCTCTCGATACGGTTACTCTCTCTCACAGGCCTACTCTCTCCCCCAGGCTGAATCTCACTCAGGTAACTCTATACACTCTCAATACGGTTACTCTGTCTCACAGACCTACTCTCTCACCCTAGCTCAATCCCACTCACGGGTAACCCTATACTCTCTCACAGGCCTTCTCTCTCCCCCGGGCTCAATCTCACTCACAGGTCACCTCATACTCTCTCACAGGCCTCCTCTCTCCCCCGGGCTTAATCTCACTCACAGGTATCCCTATAATATCTCACAGGCCTACTCCCTCCCCCGGACTCAATCTCACTCACATGTAAACTTATTCTCTCTCACAGGCATACTCTCTCACCCGGGCTTAATCTCATTCACAGTTAAGCCTATACTCTCGCGATACGGTTATTCTCTCTCACAGGCCTACTCTCTTCCATGAAATCAATCTCAATCACAGGTAACCCTATACTCTCTCGATACGCTTACTATCTCACACAGTTCTACTCTCTCTCACAGGCCTACTTTCTCCCCCGTGTTCAATTTCACTCACAGGTAACCCTATACTCTCTCCATACGGTTACTCTCTTTCTCTCACAGTCCTACTCTCTCTCATAGGCCTATTCTCCCCCCCCCCCCCCGGCTCAATCTCATTCACAGGTAACAAATTACTCTGTCGATACGGTTACTCTCTCACAGGCCTACTCTCTCCCCCGAGCATAATTTCACTCACAGGTAACATTATACTCCCTCGGTACGATTACTCTCTCACACAGTCCTACTCTCTCTCACAGGCCTACTCTCTTTTACAGGCCTACTCTCTCCTAAGAAATCAATCTCACTCACAGGTAACCCAATACTCTATCGATACGATAACTCTCTCTCACATTCCTACTCTCTCTCTCTCTCACAGGCCTACTCTCTCCCCCGGGCTCAATCACACTCACAGGTAACCCTATACTCTCTCGATATGGTTACTCTTTCTCACAGTCCTTCTCTCCTCCACATTCCTACACTCTCCCCCGGGTTCAATCTCACTCACAGGTAACCCTATATATATATCTCGATACGGTTACTCTCTCACACAGTCCTACTCTCTCTCACAGTCCTACACTCTCTCCCCCGAGCTCAATCTCACTCACGGTTAACCTCATACTCTCTCGATACGGTTTCTCTCTCTCACAGTCCTATTCTCTCCCAAGGGTCCACTCGTACTCAAAGCTATACTCTCTTGGCAGGCCTACCTTCTCCCAGACGCTTACTCTTCCTCACAGCTTACTCTCTCCCACAGCCTACCCTCTCCCACGGGCCCACTCTTACTCAAAGGTATACTCTCTAGACAGCCCTACTCTCTCCCAGACACATACTCTCTCCCACAGGCCAACTCTATACCATAGTCCTACTCTCTCTCACAGGCCTACTCTCTCCCACGGGCCCACTCTTACTCAAAGGTATACTCTCTCGCAGCCCTACTCTCTCGCACAGCCCACCTCTCTACCATAGTCCTACTCTCTCACAGGCTTACTCTCTCCCAGACGCCTACTCTCTCTCACTGCCTACTCTCTCCCACAGCCTACTCTCTCCCACAGCCTACTCTCTCCCAGACGCCTCTTCTCTCCCAGAGGCCTACTCTCTCCCACAGCCTACTCTCTCCAAGACGCCTACTCTCTCCCACAGCCCAACTCTATACCACAGTCCTACTCTCTCTCACAGGCCTACTCTCTCCCACGGGCCCACTCTTACTCAAACGTATACTCTCTCGACAGGCCTATTCTCTCCCAGAGTCTACTCTCTCCCACAGCCCAACTTTCACTCACAGACCCACTATTAGGCATGGTTACTCTCACTCAGGCCTCTTCTCTCTCTTTCCTCTATTTTTCTCTAGCTGTAATTGTATTCTCCTTAATAATATAGAACTCAATAGGAGTGAATTACGAACAATAAAATACGCTTAGCTAAATAACATTCTATAATCTGTTTCAAAATTTTATGTACATTTCGTTCATACAGAAGGTTGGTTACAACCGACATTTTTATTTTTAGTAACAGTTTTTTGTTTGTTGCTTACTTCGCATTACAGCTACTTTTTAAACTTACTCATAGAGAAATCCGAACAACGCGAAGTGTTAAAGAAGTTATGGCTTTACAAGCAGTCACAGTATAAGAAAGTTTTCAATTTTTAGTATCTTCTTTTTTTAATAATAAAAAGTACGTTTTTAAACAAGAAAGAAGTACCTACAGAAGTAGGAAATGTACCTTACCCCCATCTTTTTAAAGAAGACATCAATGATACAATTAATATTGTTGGGAACCCTAACATAGTGTCAATAATACAAACGTCAATGGAATGGTTGAAGGGAATTACAGGCTTTTAATAAGAATCAAAACGTTAAAAAAAGACGAGCATTGAGAGATATTTGATAACCTGAATAAATAAGAAGAGGCCTTTGACGACAGAAGCTGGTGGAACATGAACAAGAAACATCGTGTGCTCTCTTCGTTATAAAAGAAGGTAACTAGAAAAGTATAATTGGTTAGAAAAATAGTTTTAAATTGGTTTGCAAATTCTTCTTGTTTTAACCCATTGGTTTTAAATTGAATTAAAATTGCTTCGAGGAAAAGATTGGTTTTAAAAAGCTCCAAGTAGTCTTGCACATACAGCGAGAAGAGTCCATGCTTTTGTTATAACTGTTTTTAATTTTACATTATAAGTGTTTTTCATGGGAAAAAACTTCTATTAGACAATAAAGGAGTTTAACTTTATTAGCTACTTGTTTGTATTTTGTTACTATTTGCAATTTACAAATTTTTTTTAATAGTGATATATATATATATATATATATATATATATATATATATATACACACACAAAAGTAAAACCAGTTAATTAAAACAGGTTTATAGTAGTTAATTTTGTTAGATGTTAAATAAAAATAAACTGTCTTACATAATGGTACGTTGATATTTTATCAGATTATAATCTAAAATATGTTGGAATCCATACAATAGGGCTAGTCGTATGTTGATTGAACATGAATGTGTATGTCGTAAGCTTGGTGTACGGTGCAGGTTGGTTAGGACTGTTAGTGCAGCATGCAGCGCCTGATGACAATGACGAATGGTACGTGGAGAGAGACTATTCAGAAGATGAGTCGTATGTTAGTAATCTTATACAATTCATAGCCGTAAGCCTATGGTTATTTATAAAATTAAAGGCTTTTAAGGGTAACTTTTTTATCTATGTAATTTAACCTGAAACAACAATTTTATTGTATTCAGTATGATAAAAGATCTTTGAGAGTAAAACTTTGTCATGCTCGTTTTTCATTTTCAAAACCCTTCATAATATTTGTTTAATTTATAGTTTTTTAATAACCGACTTTTTTAACTTATTTTAATGATCATTTTTTCATCCTATATTTATACGAAAACTTCCATTAAATATATATTACAGTATAACATGAAGGTATGAGGCTAGAGAATAAATTTAGTGGTATCCAAAAAAAAACAGAGTCCTTAGAAATATTAAGCAAAAAGCGACAAGAATAGTTACTAAAAGAGGGACAAAGTACTTAACCATTGTTCTATTTTGGGTGTAGTTATTAAGGGACTGCGGGAACCTTTAACAAAAGAAGGGTCCAAGTATCTTAAGACAGGAGTTTCCAAGCTCCATAATACCTTGGATATAATAACACTGTACCGCTAGAGAAAGCTATTTGTAAAAGGTGTGGGAATCACCAGATTTAACTAAAAAAGTAAGGGAGATAGATTATGCGAGGTTTGAAAAGTAGGTTATCGGAAGGAGTTTTGGAGGAACTTCAGAAGAGGGTAGACGTATTGGGGGGTCCCAAGTATCTTAAGACAGGAGTTTCCAAGCACCAAGATACCTTGGATATAATACACTGTACCGCTAGAGAAAGCTAATTGTAAAAGGTGTGGGAATCACCAGATTTAACTAAAAAAGTAAGGGAGATAGATTATGCGAGGTTTGAAAAGTAGGTTATCGGAAGGAGTTTTGGAGGAACTTCAGAAGAGGGTAGACGTATTGGGGGGTCCCAAGTATCTTAAGACAGGAGTTTCCAAGCACCAAGATACCTTGGATATAATACACTGTACCGCTAGAGAAAGCTAATTGTAAAAGGTGTGGGAATCACCAGATTTAACTAAAAAAGTAAGGGAGATAGATTATGCGAGGTTTGAAAAGTAGGTTATCGGAAGGAGTTTTGGAGGAACTTCAGAAGAGGGTAGACGTATTGGGGGGTCCCAAGTATCTTAAGACAGGAGTTTCCAAGCTCCAAAATACCTTGGATATAATAACACTGTACCGCTAGAGAAAGCTAATTGTAAAAGGTGTGGGAATCACCAGATTTAACTAAAAAAGTAAGGGAGATAGATTATGCGAGGTTTGAAAAGTAGGTTATCGGAAGGAGTTTTGGAGGAACTTCAGAAGAGGGTAGACGTATTGGGGGGTCCCAAGTATCTTAAGACAGGAGTTTCCAAGCTCCAAAATACCTTGGATATAATAACACTGTACCGCTAGAGAAAGCTAATTGTAAAAGGTGTGGGAATCACCAGATTTAACTAAAAAAGTAAGGGAGATAGATTATGCGAGGTTTGAAAAGTAGGTTATCGGAAGGAGTTTTGGAGGAACTTCAGAAGAGGGTAGACGTATTGGGGGGTCCCAAGTATCTTAAGACAGGAGTTTCCAAGCACCAAGATACCTTGGATATAATACACTGTACCGCTAGAGAAAGCTAATTGTAAAAGGTGTGGGAATCACCAGATTTAACTAAAAAAGTAAGGGAGATAGATTATGCGAGGTTTGAAAAGTAGGTTATCGGAAGGAGTTTTGGAGGAACTTCAGAAGAGGGTAGACGTATTGGGGGGTCCCAAGTATCTTAAGACAGGAGTTTCCAAGCACCAAGATACCTTGGATATAATACACTGTACCGCTAGAGAAAGCTAATTGTAAAAGGTGTGGGAATCACCAGATTTAACTAAAAAAGTAAGGGAGATAGATTATGCGAGGTTTGAAAAGTAGGTTATCGGAAGGAGTTTTGGAGGAACTTCAGAAGAGGGTAGACGTATTGGGGGGTCCCAAGTATCTTAAGACAGGAGTTTCCAAGCACCAAGATACCTTGGATATAATACACTGTACCGCTAGAGAAAGCTAATTGTAAAAGGTGTGGGAATCACCAGATTTAACTAAAAAAGTAAGGGAGATAGATTATGCGAGGTTTGAAAAGTAGGTTATCGGAAGGAGTTTTGGAGGAACTTCAGAAGAGGGTAGACGTATTGGGGGGTCCCAAGTATCTTAAGACAGGAGTTTCCAAGCTCCAAAATACCTTGGATATAATACACTGTACCGCTAGAGAAAGCTAATTGTAAAAGGTGTGGGAATCACCAGATTTAACTAAAAAAGTAAGGGAGATAGATTATGCGAGGTTTGAAAAGTAGGTTATCGGAAGGAGTTTTGGAGGAACTTCAGAAGAGGGTAGACGTATTGGGGGGTCCCAAGTATCTTAAGACAGGAGTTTCCAAGCACCAAGATACCTTGGATATAATACACTGTACCGCTAGAGAAAGCTAATTGTAAAAGGTGTGGGAATCACCAGATTTAACTAAAAAAGTAAGGGAGATAGATTATGCGAGGTTTGAAAAGTAGGTTATCGGAAGGAGTTTTGGAGGAACTTCAGAAGAGGGTAGACGTATTGGGGGGTCCCAAGTATCTTAAGACAGGAGTTTCCAAGCACCAAGATACCTTGGATATAATACACTGTACCGCTAGAGAAAGCTAATTGTAAAAGGTGTGGGAATCACCAGATTTAACTAAAAAAGTAAGGGAGATAGATTATGCGAGGTTTGAAAAGTAGGTTATCGGAAGGAGTTTTGGAGGAACTTCAGAAGAGGGTAGACGTATTGGGGGGTCCCAAGTATCTTAAGACAGGAGTTTCCAAGCTCCAAAATACCTTGGATATAATAACACTGTACCGCTAGAGAAAGCTAATTGTAAAAGGTGTGGGAATCACCAGATTTAACTAAAAAAGTAAGGGAGATAGATTATGCGAGGTTTGAAAAGTAGGTTATCGGAAGGAGTTTTGGAGGAACTTCAGAAGAGGGTAGACGTATTGGGGGGTCCCAAGTATCTTAAGACAGGAGTTTCCAAGCTCCAAAATACCTTGGATATAATAACACTGTACCGCTAGAGAAAGCTAATTGTAAAAGGTGTGGGAATCACCAGATTTAACTAAAAAAGTAAGGGAGATAGATTATGCGAGGTTTGAAAAGTAGGTTATCGGAAGGAGTTTTGGAGGAACTTCAGAAGAGGGTAGACGTATTGGGGGGTCCCAAGTATCTTAAGACAGGAGTTTCCAAGCTCCAAAATACCTTGGATATAATAACACTGTACCGCTAGAGAAAGCTAATTGTAAAAGGTGTGGGAATCACCAGATTTAACTAAAAAAGTAAGGGAGATAGATTATGCGAGGTTTGAAAAGTAGGTTATCGGAAGGAGTTTTGGAGGAACTTCAGAAGAGGGTAGACGTATTGGGGGGTCCCAAGTATCTTAAGACAGGAGTTTCCAAGCACCAAGATACCTTGGATATAATAACACTGTACCGCTAGAGAAAGCTAATTGTAAAAGGTGTGGGAATCACCAGATTTAACTAAAAAAGTAAGGGAGATAGATTATGCGAGGTTTGAAAAGTAGGTTATCGGAAGGAGTTTTGGAGGAACTTCAGAAGAGGGTAGACGTATTGGGGGGTCCCAAGTATCTTAAGACAGGAGTTTCCAAGCACCAAGATACCTTGGATATAATAACACTGTACCGCTAGAGAAAGCTAATTGTAAAAGGTGTGGGAATCACCAGATTTAACTAAAAAAGTAAGGGAGATAGATTATGCGAGGTTTGAAAAGTAGGTTATCGGAAGGAGTTTTGGAGGAACTTCAGAAGAGGGTAGACGTATTGGGGGGTCCCAAGTATCTTAAGACAGGAGTTTCCAAGCTCCAAAATACCTTGGATATAATAACACTGTACCGCTAGAGAAAGCTAATTGTAAAAGGTGTGGGAATCACCAGATTTAACTAAAAAAGTAAGGGAGATAGATTATGCGAGGTTTGAAAAGTAGGTTATCGGAAGGAGTTTTGGAGGAACTTCAGAAGAGGGTAGACGTATTGGGGGGTCCCAAGTATCTTAAGACAGGAGTTTCCAAGCTCCAAAATACCTTGGATATAATACACTGTACCGCTAGAGAAAGCTAATTGTAAAAGGTGTGGGAATCACCAGATTTAACTAAAAAAGTAAGGGAGATAGATTATGCGAGGTTTGAAAAGTAGGTTATCGGAAGGAGTTTTGGAGGAACTTCAGAAGAGGGTAGACGTATTGGGGGGTCCCAAGTATCTTAAGACAGGAGTTTCCAAGCACCAAGATACCTTGGATATAATACACTGTACCGCTAGAGAAAGCTAATTGTAAAAGGTGTGGGAATCACCAGATTTAACTAAAAAAGTAAGGGAGATAGATTATGCGAGGTTTGAAAAGTAGGTTATCGGAAGGAGTTTTGGAGGAACTTCAGAAGAGGGTAGACGTATTGGGGGGTCCCAAGTATCTTAAGACAGGAGTTTCCAAGCTCCAAAATACCTTGGATATAATAACACTGTACCGCTAGAGAAAGCTAATTGTAAAAGGTGTGGGAATCACCAGATTTAACTAAAAAAGTAAGGGAGATAGATTATGCGAGGTTTGAAAAGTAGGTTATCGGAAGGAGTTTTGGAGGAACTTCAGAAGAGGGTAGACGTATTGGGGGGTCCCAAGTATCTTAAGACAGGAGTTTCCAAGCACCAAGATACCTTGGATATAATACACTGTACCGCTAGAGAAAGCTAATTGTAAAAGGTGTGGGAATCACCAGATTTAACTAAAAAAGTAAGGGAGATAGATTATGCGAGGTTTGAAAAGTAGGTTATCGGAAGGAGTTTTGGAGGAACTTCAGAAGAGGGTAGACGTATTGGGGGGTCCCAAGTATCTTAAGACAGGAGTTTCCAAGCACCAAGATACCTTGGATATAATACACTGTACCGCTAGAGAAAGCTAATTGTAAAAGGTGTGGGAATCACCAGATTTAACTAAAAAAGTAAGGGAGATAGATTATGCGAGGTTTGAAAAGTAGGTTATCGGAAGGAGTTTTGGAGGAACTTCAGAAGAGGGTAGACGTATTGGGGGGGGGGGTAAGTGCCAGCAATGTTAATAAGTGGTAAATTTGTTTCATAGAATTAAGGGAATTGTAAGTTATTTTTTTGTGTAAAATTCAAATGTGCAACGTAAATGATTTAATCAAGAATTAGGAAAGTAAGTTAGTTATGTGAAAAAGTGCAGCGAAGCAGCTATCAACGGTCAAGATTCCAGGAATTCAACAAACAATAAGTACTTTCTTCTTACATTAAAATTAGCCGACAGAGCTTTATAAACCTAATAAATTCAGAACAATTTAAAATTCATTGGTATAAAATATTAATCTAGTTTTTTTCCACCACTTTCTAATTTATAAAAGATCCATAATGACGACACGAGAGAAAGAGCAAATAACACTGTGACTATTAAACTTTATTTTAATAAAACCTAAAGCCTCAAGAGTCCACTTTTTTGTAATTGTAATATTAGTTAGGCAATCAATCTTGTCACTAAATAGTATTAAGGTAATTTGGTATAATGTGTAATAATTTGATATGAGTTTTAATGATTTAGAAACCTGAAGGTGTGACTATAGAAAGATAAGGTAATTAAATATATAACATAAAGATAAAAAAAATTATATTTTAAATAACATAGGTTATAATATATATATATATATATATATATATTAAATATGATGATATGTTTTCTTGTAATATAGTTAATAAATTAAAAACATTTAAAAAACAAGAATACTTTTAATGCATATATTATTTAAAGCTTTTCCCCGATAAAACAGTACCAGCATCTTCAGGAAAATAATTATCTACCAAAATATTTTTACAACAAATTTTGTAAAAATATTTTTTTATAAAGTATTTTGTATAATATATAAAGTTTTAGGCTGGAAAAGGAAAACAAAAATTTTTCATTTGATTCTTTTATTGAGTGATAATGATGCTTACAACCGAAAACCTTTACACTAGTATGCAGAATAAGTGGTACAAATTTCAAAGGCCTATGGCTGATACTTCGGATTTTATTCAAACATTTGAAAAACATGGAAAATTGAAACTCGTGAATAAAGTTACGCTTGATAATACTCCTAAAGGCCTATTTAGATCTCTTCCTTCACACATTGTTCCTTATCTCGCTATTCCCATCTCTTCCTCTACAACCAGGGCAGTCTTTACTCGTCCCCTTGACTTGCCGTCTTCCCTTGCCTTCGCTGTCGCAAGCGATGGAAGTCTTTCCTTTGCGCGTGACGTGACGTGTTCAGTCATGGCGTCATTCCGGCTGTCTCGAGGATACTTGCCATAATGGTAAGGAAGCCTTCACTATACGCACTTATAGCTTCACCTGCTGCCGCCTCAAGTCTTCTTATGGCTAAAAAAGTAACTTTGAGACATCAACTCTAGATGACATCGTGAAGGCACTCATTTACTTTTTGCGTCTTTCCCATCAAGCTGCGTTCATCAGAAAGCCGCTCACAAATGGGATATATATGGATGTATACGTTTTCATTTATTGGTGTTTTTGTGGCTTCGAAATATTTTTTAGGTGCTACATAACTATGCAAGTCTCTTTGGCAACCAATAGGTAGAGCTGGATGGCCATTTATCATGGACGATTTGTCATCCGTTGGTCGGCAATGACCCAAAGTGGCATTATTGCTGTTCTCATGTTCCCAGTATCATCTAAATTTGGCATTCTTACTGGGATAGTAGGAGTTAATTAATACTGAGGTAGTTTGTCAATGGTTTGAACCTTTAGCCCACCAAGGGTCACTTTCGCCTTCTTACAATCTTGCACAAGATTCCGAAACAGTTTGCCTAACCGCTTCGCTACATGGTTAACTCATTCTTGTGAACGCGTGAAGAGTCCGTACCCTCAATATATATATATATATATATATATATATATATATATATATATATATATATATATATATATATATATAACGTATTATGATGTATAGAGCTATATAAAAGAAATTTAAAGCTACCACAAACTTTCTTCCTCTTTGTATTAACTAGAAATAGTTTCTGAAGTTATTTATACTCAAAAAATAGATAATAAAATAAAGAAATAAATAAAAATATTATTTTTTTACAACTCATAAAGCAGCTGAATTAATTTAATCAAGTTGTAATACTTTTTTATAAATTTGTCTTATTTAAAATAACCATCTTAAAATTTTATAATTTGGTTCCAAATTATATTTTATGCTTTATTATTAACCAAAACCATAAAATTTGCTTATAATAAAAATTCCAAAAGTATTAATATTTTTAAATTTGTTTTTAAAAATACATTTCTAAAAATTTAATTTCAAACTGGAGATAAATTCATATAAAATGTTATTACAAAAAAAACACTACTTACTGATTTTTCCCCAATTTAATACACAAAAGTGTAATTTCTACAAAAAACCTCAAGATGTAGGCCTACAACACAAAAACTGCAAGTTTTAAAAAATAAATAATTTTAAATTTGCCAAAATTGTAGAAGTGGTAACGATGTTCGCCACTCATACGATCTTGTCTCAACGAGTCCCCTCCCTTGTAGACCTTCGCTCCCTTCTCTCACACCTCGTCCCCTCTCGGAAGTTCATGATAGACTTTGTCTTGAATACAAAGAACAATAATAAACAGTCATTGTATTTGTTGTGTCTAAGATTTTTTCATTGAGGACTAAGACTAATTAATTAACAACGTTCAACCTTCCATTCACTTAGCTGATCATTTCGTATTTTTCACACCCGGTTAAAATCAACATTTTATATATTTATAATTTGTTTTAAATGTTTCTTCAGTGATTAGCCCAATTAGCAGAGTTTATATCTAACACTGAGTTGAAAATCTTCTTCAACACTAGAACTGTTGTTTATCTGTAACAAAGTTCTTTGTCTGACCTTTAACAGAACTTACAGTGCGGACCACGTAACCGTGCACTTGGCCTTGCGTGTACTACCAGTTCTACAAACATGTTACATATTGAGAATGTTCGATACATCAACAGCTTCTGCATCCGATTTGTCTACACATATTGTAAGAATGTTTGTTATTTTTTACCGATGATAATCTATCTAATTCCGGCAGTCTCATCCAATTCCGTGTTTTGACGATCCTTATCATGTTTGTAGGAAAGTATTTACAAGCCTCGTATAATGACCCTCTACCCTGCCTACTGTGATCTCTCAAGGCAAGTTCACGGTTACGTAGCCCGCACTATAGGCCTACGTCTTGTTGAGTTGAAAGCTGGTGGTAGACTGTCTGTCCCACGGACTTCGGCTAGTTGTCCCTCCTCTAAGAGTCCTTTACAGTTAACCATTGAGGCTTCATTTTACTCCTTTAAAAAAAGCGCGTTTCGTTTCAGTTGGAAAGAGGAAATCCTCTTACTTCCTAACTGAAGAAGGGTTGACAATTTTATAAATATTTTCGGTGATGATGACGTTTCTAATTGTGCTAATTCTAATGCAATGTTTATTAAAGTTTTCCCATGAAAATCAGTTTTAGGTAATCAAAGGGTTAATCTATAAAACCCGATCTAATTAATGGTTTTACTAACCAATGGTGGTACTACTAAACACAACTGTTATGATTATTTGTCATTGTCGCTGTTAAAGTTTCAACTTTTACCTCATTATTTAGTTACCATTTAATTCTCGTGTTGGTTTAGCTCCTATTTAGGTCTAATGGTTGATAATTTTTTATTGGAACATTTAACGTTTTGATTCATTTTTCAATAATCATTATTTATAAATAGCATTTATTATTCTTTTAATCGGTGTTTTGTCTTTAATTTGCATCGGTACCTAGTTACCCCACTTTTGAGATCTGTACTTTCATACAACTGGTTTCCTACGAGAAAGAAATTTACGCCAGTACTGGATGATATCAGTCTATGCGAGTTTTTTGTATCCCTCTACTTGCCTAAAAGCTAATGCTCGACCGAAAATAAATTTCTGCATCTGTCTTATGAAGCTAGTATTGCATCTAGTTAGTTGGGAATAAAATCAATTCCACCATTATTTGTGTCTTGACAATATTTTGGTTTCACAAACATTTATCTTCATAAAACGGTTATTCACCTTATGTTGACAACAGTTGGTCTCTTACGTTTAAGATGCTGTAATTATTCCTGTTTTTTTTTTAAAATCACATTTTATAGGAACTAAAAAACCATAGTATTAATCCCTCAGTCCACACAAATACATACGCCTATTAAGATACATAACCCCTAATAGCCTACTCCCCTAATACTTTTATATATAGGGTCAATTTTGGTTAGATATGGCAATACTTATAAAATGCAAAACCAAAACCGTGTTGCGAATTCAGAGACTATTATAATAATTACGGGGAATAACTATCGTTTGCCATGCACCAATTATCTGTAGCTTACGGCTCCAGTTTTGTTCTTTTAAATTTTATAAGTATTTTCATGTCTAAAAAGAAACACTAATAGCCTATAACCTTTTAAAACACGCCCAATAAATAGGACAAACAATAGGACAATCTGTAAGGTCTTGCCAGTCTTTAGGCCTATAGGTTATAAATAGAAAATAATTTTTTAGTTTCTTTCAAAATCGTTTTTCTAAAATCTAAATAATTATTTTGTGCCTTTTAGTTTCTTTTGATTACTTTTAAATATAAAATCGTTACACATATCTATCAGTAATGTATAATTTAATCCTTAGTAGTTTTATTTCAAGTTTGTGACTTGTTACATTCGCTCTCTATTATTTTATTGTATTTTTGCGATAGATAAATCGATATTATCCGTAAACGTCTTCAGCTGTTTACCCATAAAGATCCTTTCAGGTCCGAAATCTTCCGTATAACTTACCTTGTATCAATTTATATATTATAAAGGTAAATCAGTTATTTATTAACCCATTAACTCAATATTATTGCATTGCTATCCAGTCCTAAGATGCACAGGTCTATAGAGTTTCAAAATTCTAGAGTATCAGAAGGTTAGTTTAAATTCGATTGCAAAATTTGCACCGTAAAAAAGCGAATGTATACTATTTTGCATTATTTTTTTAGCCTTATATTAGCCTAATGTTATTGTATTATCATGAAGCCTTGTGTAGTGCTCATAGCTCAAGCCTCTATGACACCGGGAAGTTAGATTATATCCGATTGTACAATTTGTACTGTATTTAACTCATTGGAAAGAAAAGAGTAAATACAATGTTTTAAAAATAACATTAAATAACGTTTACATTATTTTTAAATAATGTAAAAAGATCACATAAATTGTAAGAACATTAAATGGTCATGGGTCTTTTTTTAATCCTATTTGAAGTTGCTTGATGTCTTCTAAATAAATGCACCGAAATCATGAAAAGTGAACAAAAGAAATATTACAAACAAATAAAACCCCAAGCCCCCCCCCCCATTAAATGCTTTGCCTAAAATCCACAAATAAAACACACCCATCCGTCCACTAATCAATCACACACATGCACCATCACATAAGCTAACCAAATACATAGACAAACTTGTCAGAGACAACATAAACTTTCACAATCACACATCCATACACAATAACATAGGCCTCATACACAAAATTCATACACATTAAAACAAAGTAAAAAACCAACAGCCTTAGAAAAATATGAAATCTACAAACACTATGCAACAGATAATGAAAACGTATTAAATGATCACACACACTTTGAAGCCAACAGCCTTTTCTATTATATGACACACAACTCAAACAACCCACCCCATTCCACAGTCATAAATCCATTCCTGTTAGAGCCTTTACACCTAACAGATGCCGCCAGTAGAGGGTTAGCTTCGTAAAAGGAACGAATGTTTTGAAACGCGTCAGCAATTAAGCAATTACGTATTCACTTAGTTAAGTATTTTTTTAAAAATTAGTTTAATCCTTTTTGTTGATTGGCTGGAAAACAAATTAGGGAATGCGGGAGTTAAACGGAGAAAAATAGTTTCGGGAGAGATCAAATTCATCCTTCAGAAAGTACGGACCGGGTCTGCCTAGGGTCAAAAGTCAATTGTAAAGTCGAGGGTTGAAGTTGATTAATCATAACTCTGTAATCAAAGCTGTGTAATTTAAACTAACGGAAACTGATCGGAACATGGGGAGTCTTCTGTAGTAACTTTCTACTGAAATTGAAACTGGTTACGAATATAAGGACTCAGCGTAAGTTAGGTAATAATTTCATCGAGTTGGAATACATTTTTGTTTATAGAAGAAAACTGTCAATATAAAAGAGAAATTCGTAATGAATCTCAAAATTGAAGCAATAATTGTAATAACTGTGTAATAAGATATCACAAAGGTTCCAAAAATTTAGGTCATCTTCTTTCTTCCAATAATCAAATCCATTACATTTAATATATTAGGAGTTCGTTAATTTTGCCTTTTGATTTACTTTACTAAATAAATATATATATATCATGAAGTTTTGTACAATTTTTGAACAAATTGGCGGCTAATGTTTTAAATGCTATTATAATAATATTAACTAAACAATTATAAGTATTTATAAACTTGCCTATAGTAGTACTTACATGCAGCAGGACAATCCCATAAAATACTTATCAATACCATACAGATCATCCAAAACCCACAATCTAACCAACACACTACAAAAATACAACTACAAAAAGCTTACTCCACACACAAAACTCTCAATAAACAATTTAAACACAGCAACAAAATCAACGACATTTACAACACCACTGGAGTTTACAAACTAACTTGCAGTTCATGCCCCAGTTTTTACATAGGCCAGACAGGGAGGTCCTTCAACACACATTACCAAGAACATATAAAAGCACTAACAAACAATAACTACAATCAAACTTCGCCGATCATCTCAACTTCACAAAACATGACTACATAGACATAACATCTAAGCTACAAATTCTTCATAAACAAAACAGAAATAACCAACGCTACACAACCGAAAAATATGAAATATACAGACACTTCAAACTACACCCTACACACATACTCAATACACAATTACATTACAACTCACACACACACTTCTTGACATCATAACTCCTAATACTCACAAAATACACCTACACCACCATAATATCCCACCCCCACCCTAACCTACGTAAACGTTGAGATCAGTTACGGTCTGAGTTGGTAATGGGACACATCTCCCGAAACAGCCGTCCTGAACAAATATAAGTAAGTGCTACTATAGGCAAGTTTATAAATACTTATAATTGTTTAGTGAAAACTAGTAGCTCACGTGAAGATGGAATCAACAAATATGAATAATATTAAATCATCGAAACCATTCAGTTGGGTACTTAGACATGAAGTCTAGGCTCCGTTTACCACTCTACCGATTTTACATCACGCACAAAATGTTTTACTTCCCTCTATATTTATTGAATATTCCACCGAATTGGCTATTGTGTTAGACTTATTGTTGTTTTGTTTGTTATTTATTGTTATGTTTAATTTTTCTTTTGTAATTTTTGTTGTATTTAAATTTATTTGTTTTTTTTATATATTGCGTTCCGTGTTAGATTTTGTTTGGCGATGATAACCCCAATTGGTTTTTCCCCGGGGGGAAAAAAATCCACCGAATTGAAATAGCGTCTCTTAGCTTCGACATGGCTATATGACTGCTCAAGCCATGCTAGCTATACAGCGTCGCGTTGGTTTATTGAGTTCTCATAGCGGCGAGTTTGTAATTTTTCTCCGCCTCCGAAGCTTTAATAGCGTCTCTTAGCTTCGACATGGCTATATGACTGCTCAAGCCATGCTAGCTATACAGCGTCGCGTTGGTTTATTGAGTTCTCATAGCGGCGAGTTTGTAATTTTTCTCCGCCTCCGAAGCTTTAATAGCGTCTCTTAGCTTCGACATGGCTATATGACTGCTCAAGCCATGCTAGCTATACAGCGTCGCGTTGGTTTATTGAGTTCTCATAGCGGCGAGTTTGTAATTTTTCTCCGCCTCCGAAGCTTTAATAGCGTCTCTTAGCTTCGACATGGCTATATGACTGCTCAAGCCATGCTAGCTATACAGCGTCGCGTTGGTTTATTGAGTTCTCATAGCGGCGAGTTTGTAATTTTTCTCCGCCTCCGAAGCTTTAATAGCGTCTCTTAGCTTCGACATGGCTATATGACTGCTCAAGCCATGCTAGCTATACAGCGTCGCGTTGGTTTATTGAGTTCTCATAGCGGTGAGTTTGTAATTTTTCTCCGCCTCCGAAGCTTTAATAGCGTCTCTTAGCTTCGACATGGCTATATGACTGCTCAAGCCATGCTAGCTATACAGCGTCGCGTTGGTTTATTGAGTTCTCATAGCGGTGAGTTTGTAATTTTTCTCCGCCTCCGAAGCTTTAATAGCGTCTCTTAGCTTCGACATGGCTATATGACTGCTCAAGCCATGCTAGCTATACAGCGTCGCGTTGGTTTATTGAGTTCTCATAGCGGTGAGTTTGTAATTTTTCTCCGCCTCCGAAGCTTTAATAGCGTCTCTTAGCTTCGACATGGCTATATGACTGCTCAAGCCATGCTAGCTATACAGCGTCGCGTTGGTTTATTGAGTTCTCATAGCGGTGAGTTTGTAATTTTTCTCCGCCTCCGAAGCTTTAATAGCGTCTCTTAGCTTCGACATGGCTATATGACTGCTCAAGCCATGCTAGCTATACAGCGTCGCGTTGGTTTATTGAGTTCTCATAGCGGCGAGTTTGTAATTTTTCTCCGCCTCCGAAGCTTTAATAGCGTCTCTTAGCTTCGACATGGCTATATGACTGCTCAAGCCATGCTAGCTATACAGCGTCGCGTTGGTTTATTGAGTTCTCATAGCGGTGAGTTTGTAATTTTTCTCCGCCTCCGAAGCTTTAATAGCGTCTCTTAGCTTCGACATGGCTATATGACTGCTCAAGCCATGCTAGCTATACAGCGTCGCGTTGGTTTATTGAGTTCTCATAGCGGTGAGTTTGTAATTTTTCTCCGCCTCCGAAGCTTTAATAGCGTCTCTTAGCTTCGACATGGCTATATGACTGCTCAAGCCATGCTAGCTATACAGCGTCGCGTTGGTTTATTGAGTTCTCATAGCGGCGAGTTTGTAATTTTTCTCCGCCTCCGAAGCTTTAATAGCGTCTCTTAGCTTCGACATGGCTATATGACTGCTCAAGCCATGCTAGCTATACAGCGTCGCGTTGGTTTATTGAGTTCTCATAGCGGTGAGTTTGTAATTTTTCTCCGCCTCCGAAGCTTTAATAGCGTCTCTTAGCTTCGACATGGCTATATGACTGCTCAAGCCATGCTAGCTATACAGCGTCGCGTTGGTTTATTGAGTTCTCATAGCGGTGAGTTTGTAATTTTTCTCCGCCTCCGAAGCTTTAATAGCGTCTCTTAGCTTCGACATGGCTATATGACTGCTCAAGCCATGCTAGCTATACAGCGTCGCGTTGGTTTATTGAGTTCTCATAGCGGTGAGTTTGTAATTTTTCTCCGCCTCCGAAGCTTTAATAGCGTCTCTTAGCTTCGACATGGCTATATGACTGCTCAAGCCATGCTAACTATACAGCGTCGCGTTGGTTTATTGAGTTCTCATAGCGGTGAGTTTGTAATTTTTCTCCGCCTCCGAAGCTTTAATAGCGTCTCTTAGCTTCGACATGGCTATATGACTGCTCAAGCCATGCTAACTATACAGCGTCGCGTTGGTTTATTGATTTCTCATAGCGGTGAGTTTGTAATTTTTCTCCGCCTCCGAAGCTTTAATAGCGTCTCTTAGCTTCGACATGGTTATATGACTGCTCAAGCCATGCTAGCTATACAGCGTCGCGTTGGTTTATTGAGTTCTCATAGCGGTGAGTTTGTGATTTTTCTCCGCCTCCGAAGCTTTAATAGCGTCTCTTAGCTTCGACATGGCTATATGACTGCTCAAGCCATGCTAACTATACAGCGCCGCGTTGGTTTATTGAGTTCTCATAGCGGTGAGTTTGTAATTTTTCTCCGCCTCCGAAGCTTTAATAGCGTCTCTTAGCTTCGACATGGCTATATGACTGCTCAAGCCATGCTAGCTATACAGCGTCGCGTTGGTTTATTGAGTTCTCATAGCGGTGAGTTTGTAATTTTTCTCCGCCTCCGAAGCTTTAATAGCGTCTCTTAGCTTCGACATGGCTATATGACTGCTCAAGCCATGCTAGCTATACAGCGTCGCGTTGGTTTATTGAGTTCTCATAGCAGTGACTTTGTAATTTTTCTCCGCCTCCGAAGCTTTAATAGCGTCTCTTAGCTTCGACATGGCTATATGACTGCTCAAGCCATGCTAGCTATACAGCGTCGCGTTGGTTTATTGAGTTCTCATAGCGGTGAGTTTGTAATTTTTCTCCGCCTCCGAAGCTTTAATAGCGTCTCTTAGCTTCGACATGGCTATATGACTGCTCAAGCCATGCTAGCTATACAGCGTCGCGTTGGTTTATTGAGTTCTCATAGCGGTGAGTTTGTAATTTTTCTCCGCCTCCGAAGCTTTAATAGCGTCTCTTAGCTTCGACATGGCTATATGACTGCTCAAGCCATGCTAGCTATACAGCGTCGCGTTGGTTTATTGAGTTCTCATAGCGGTGAGTTTGTAATTTTTCTCCGCCTCCGAAGCTTTAATAGCGTCTCTTAGCTTCGACATGGCTATATGACTGCTCAAGCCATGCTAGCTATACAGCGTCGCGTTGGTTTATTGAGTTCTCATAGCGGTGAGTTTGTAATTTTTCTCCGCCTCCGAAGCTTTAATAGCGTCTCTTAGCTTCGACATGGCTATATGACTGCTCAAGCCATGCTAACTATACAGCGTCGCGTTGGTTTATTGAGTTCTCATAGCGGTGAGTTTGTAATTTTTCTCCGCCTCCGAAGCTTTAATAGCGTCTCTTAGCTTCGACATGGCTATATGACTGCTCAAGCCATGCTAGCTATACAGCGTCGCGTTGGTTTATTGAGTTCTCATAGCGGTGAGTTTGTAATTTTTCTCCGCCTCCGAAGCTTTAATAGCGTCTCTTAGCTTCGACATGGCTATATGACTGCTCAAGCCATGCTAACTATACAGCGCCGCGTTGGTTTATTGAGTTCTCATAGCGGTGAGTTTGTAATTTTTCTCCGCCTCCGAAGATTTAATAGCGTCTCTTAGCTTCGACATGGCTATATGACTGCTCAAGCCATGCTAGCTATACAGCGTCGCGTTGGTTTATTGAGTTCTCATAGCGGTGAGTTTGTAATTTTTCTCCGCCTCCGAAGCTTTAATAGCGTCTCTTAGCTTCGACATGGCTATATGACTGCTCAAGCCATGCTAGCTATACAGCGTCGCGTTGGTTTATTGAGTTCTCATAGCGGCGAGTTTGTAATTTTTCTCCGCCTCCGAAGCTTTAATAGCGTCTCTTAGCTTCGACATGGCTATATGACTGCTCAAGCCATGCTAGCTATACAGCGTCGCGTTGGTTTATTGAGTTCTCATAGCGGTGAGTTTGTAATTTTTCTCCGCCTCCGAAGCTTTAATAGCGTCTCTTAGCTTCGACATGGCTATATGACTGCTCAAGCCATGCTAGCTATACAGCGTCGCGTTGGTTTATTGAGTTCTCATAGCGGCGAGTTTGTAATTTTTCTCCGCCTCCGAAGCTTTAATAGCGTCTCTTAGCTTCGACATGGCTATATGACTGCTCAAGCCATGCTAGCTATACAGCGTCGCGTTGGTTTATTGAGTTCTCATAGCGGTGAGTTTGTAATTTTTCTCCGCCTCCGAAGCTTTAATAGCGTCTCTTAGCTTCGACATGGCTATATGACTGCTCAAGCCATGCTAGCTATACAGCGTCGCGTTGGTTTATTGAGTTCTCATAGCGGTGAGTTTGTAATTTTTCTCCGCCTCCGAAGCTTTAATAGCGTCTCTTAGCTTCGACATGGCTATATGACTGCTCAAGCCATGCTAGCTATACAGCGTCGCGTTGGTTTATTGAGTTCTCATAGCGGTGAGTTTGTAATTTTTCTCCGCCTCCGAAGCTTTAATAGCGTCTCTTAGCTTCGACATGGCTATATGACTGCTCAAGCCATGCTAGCTATACAGCGTCGCGTTGGTTTATTGAGTTCTCATTGCGGTGAGTTTGTAATTTTTCTCCGCCTCCGAAGCTTTAATAGCGTCTCTTAGCTTCGACATGGCTATATGACTGCTCAAGCCATGCTAGCTATACAGCGTCGCGTTGGTTTATTGAGTTCTCATAGCGGTGAGTTTGTAATTTTTCTCCGCCTCCGAAGCTTTAATAGCGTCTCTTAGCTTCGACATGGCTATATGACTGCTCAAGCCATGCTAGCTATACAGCGTCGCGTTGGTTTATTGAGTTCTCATAGCGGTGAGTTTGTAATTTTTCTCCGCCTCCGAAGCTTTAATAGCGTCTCTTAGCTTCGACATGGCTATATGACTGCTCAAGCCATGCTAGCTATACAGCGTCGCGTTGGTTTATTGAGTTCTCATAGCGGTGAGTTTGTAATTTTTCTCCGCCTCCGAAGCTTTAATAGCGTCTCTTAGCTTCGACATGGCTATATGACTGCTCAAGCCATGCTAGCTATACAGCGTCGCGTTGGTTTATTGAGTTCTCATAGCGGAGAGTTTGTAATTTTTCTCCGCCTCCGAAGCTTTAATAGCGTCTCTTAGCTTCGACATGGCTATATGACTGCTCAAGCCATGCTAGCTATACAGCGTCGCGTTGGTTTATTGAGTTCTCATAGCGGTGAGTTTGTAATTTTTCTCCGCCTCCGAAGCTTTAATAGCGTCTCTTAGCTTCGACATGGCTATATGACTGCTCAAGCCATGCTAGCTATACAGCGTCGCGTTGGTTTATTGAGTTCTCATTGCGGTGAGTTTGTAATTTTTCTCCGCCTCCGAAGCTTTAATAGCGTCTCTTAGCTTCGACATGGCTATATGACTGCTCAAGCCATGCTAGCTATACAGCGTCGCGTTGGTTTATTGAGTTCTCATAGCGGTGAGTTTGTAATTTTTCTCCGCCTCCGAAGCTTTAATAGCGTCTCTTAGCTTCGACATGGCTATATGACTGCTCAAGCCATGCTAGCTATACAGCGTCGCGTTGGTTTATTGAGTTCTCATAGCGGTGAGTTTGTAATTTTTCTCCGCCTCCGAAGCTTTAATAGCGTCTCTTAGCTTCGACATGGCTATATGACTGCTCAAGCCATGCTAGCTATACAGCGTCGCGTTGGTTTATTGAGTTCTCATAGCGGCGAGTTTGTAATTTTTCTCCGCCTCCGAAGCTTTAATAGCGTCTCTTAGCTTCGACATGGCTATATGACTGCTCAAGCCATGCTAGCTATACAGCGTCGCGTTGGTTTATTGAGTTCTCATAGCGGTGAGTTTGTAATTTTTCTCCGCCTCCGAAGCTTTAATAGCGTCTCTTAGCTTCGACATGGCTATATGACTGCTCAAGCCATGCTAGCTATACAGCGTCGCGTTGGTTTATTGAGTTCTCATAGCGGTGAGTTTGTAATTTTTCTCCGCCTCCGAAGCTTTAATAGCGTCTCTTAGCTTCGACATGGCTATATGACTGCTCAAGCCATGCTAGCTATACAGCGTCGCGTTGGTTTATTGAGTTCTCATAGCGGTGAGTTTGTAATTTTTCTCCGCCTCCGAAGCTTTAATAGCGTCTCTTAGCTTCGACATGGCTATATGACTGCTCAAGCCATGCTAGCTATACAGCGTCGCGTTGGTTTATTGAGTTCTCATAGCGGTGAGTTTGTAATTTTTCTCCGCCTCCGAAGCTTTAATAGCGTCTCTTAGCTTCGACATGGCTATATGACTGCTCAAGCCATGCTAGCTATACAGCGTCGCGTTGGTTTATTGAGTTCTCATAGCGGTGAGTTTGTAATTTTTCTCCGCCTCCGAAGCTTTAATAGCGTCTCTTAGCTTCGACATGGCTATATGACTGCTCAAGCCATGCTAGCTATACAGCGTCGCGTTGGTTTATTGAGTTCTCATAGCGGTGAGTTTGTAATTTTTCTCCGCCTCCGAAGCTTTAATAGCGTCTCTTAGCTTCGACATGGCTATATGACTGCTCAAGCCATGCTAGCTATACAGCGTCGCGTTGGTTTATTGAGTTCTCATAGCGGTGAGTTTGTAATTTTTCTCCGCCTCCGAAGCTTTAATAGCGTCTCTTAGCTTCGACATGGCTATATGACTGCTCAAGCCATGCTAGCTATACAGCGTCGCGTTGGTTTATTGAGTTCTCATAGCGGTGAGTTTGTAATTTTTCTCCGCCTCCGAAGCTTTAATAGCGTCTCTTAGCTTCGACATGGCTATATGACTGCTCAAGCCATGCTAGCTATACAGCGTCGCGTTGGTTTATTGAGTTCTCATAGCGGTGAGTTTGTAATTTTTCTCCGCCTCCGAAGCTTTAATAGCGTCTCTTAGCTTCGACATGGCTATATGACTGCTCAAGCCATGCTAGCTATACAGCGTCGCGTTGGTTTATTGAGTTCTCATAGCGGTGAGTTTGTAATTTTTCTCCGCCTCCGAAGCTTTAATAGCGTCTCTTAGCTTCGACATGGCTATATGACTGCTCAAGCCATGCTAGCTATACAGCGTCGCGTTGGTTTATTGAGTTCTCATAGCGGTGAGTTTGTAATTTTTCTCCGCCTCCGAAGCTTTAATAGCGTCTCTTAGCTTCGACATGGCTATATGACTGCTCAAGCCATGCTAGCTATACAGCGTCGCGTTGGTTTATTGAGTTCTCATAGCGGTGAGTTTGTAATTTTTCTCCGCCTCCGAGCTTTAATAGCGTCTCTTAGCTTCGACATGGCTATATGACTGCTCAAGCCATGCTAGCTATACAGCGTCGCGTTGGTTTATTGAGTTCTCATAGCGGTGAGTTTGTAATTTTTCTCCGCCTCCGAAGCTTTAATAGCGTCTCTTAGCTTCGACATGGCTATATGACTGCTCAAGCCATGCTAGCTATACAGCGTCGCGTTGGTTTATTGAGTTCTCATAGCGGTGAGTTTGTAATTTTTCTCCGCCTCCGAAGCTTTAATAGCGTCTCTTAGCTTCGACATGGCTATATGACTGCTCAAGCCATGCTAGCTATACAGCGTCGCGTTGGTTTATTGAGTTCTCATAGCGGTGAGTTTGTAATTTTTCTCCGCCTCCGAAGCTTTAATAGCGTCTCTTAGCTTCGACATGGCTATATGACTGCTCAAGCCATGCTAGCTATACAGCGTCGCGTTGGTTTATTGAGTTCTCATAGCGGTGAGTTTGTAATTTTTCTCCGCCTCCGAAGCTTTAATAGCGTCTCTTAGCTTCGACATGGCTATATGACTGCTCAAGCCATGCTAGCTATACAGCGTCGCGTTGGTTTATTGAGTTCTCATAGCGGTGAGTTTGTAATTTTTCTCCGCCTCCGAAGCTTTAATAGCGTCTCTTAGCTTCGACATGGCTATATGACTGCTCAAGCCATGCTAGCTATACAGCGTCGCGTTGGTTTATTGAGTTCTCATAGCGGTGAGTTTGTAATTTTTCTCCGCCTCCGAAGCTTTAATAGCGTCTCTTAGCTTCGACATGGCTATATGACTGCTCAAGCCATGCTAGCTATACAGCGTCGCGTTGGTTTATTGAGTTCTCATAGCGGTGAGTTTGTAATTTTTCTCCGCCTCCGAAGCTTTAATAGCGTCTCTTAGCTTCGACATGGCTATATGACTGCTCAAGCCATGCTAGCTATACAGCGTCGCGTTGGTTTATTGAGTTCTCATAGCGGTGAGTTTGTAATTTTTCTCCGCCTCCGAAGCTTTAATAGCGTCTCTTAGCTTCGACATGGCTATATGACTGCTCAAGCCATGCTAGCTATACAGCGTCGCGTTGGTTTATTGAGTTCTCATAGCGGTGAGTTTGTAATTTTTCTCCGCCTCCGAAGCTTTAATAGCGTCTCTTAGCTTCGACATGGCTATATGACTGCTCAAGCCATGCTAGCTATACAGCGTCGCGTTGGTTTATTGAGTTCTCATAGCGGTGAGTTTGTAATTTTTCTCCGCCTCCGAAGCTTTAATAGCGTCTCTTAGCTTCGACATGGCTATATGACTGCTCAAGCCATGCTAGCTATACAGCGTCGCGTTGGTTTATTGAGTTCTCATAGCGGTGAGTTTGTAATTTTTCTCCGCCTCCGAAGCTTTAATAGCGTCTCTTAGCTTCGACATGGCTATATGACTGCTCAAGCCATGCTAGCTATACAGCGTCGCGTTGGTTTATTGAGTTCTCATAGCGGTGAGTTTGTAATTTTTCTCCGCCTCCGAAGCTTTAATAGCGTCTCTTAGCTTCGACATGGCTATATGACTGCTCAAGCCATGCTAGCTATACAGCGTCGCGTTGGTTTATTGAGTTCTCATAGCGGTGAGTTTGTAATTTTTCTCCGCCTCCGAAGCTTTAATAGCGTCTCTTAGCTTCGACATGGCTATATGACTGCTCAAGCCATGCTAGCTATACAGCGTCGCGTTGGTTTATTGAGTTCTCATAGCGGTGAGTTTGTAATTTTTCTCCGCCTCCGAAGCTTTAATAGCGTCTCTTAGCTTCGACATGGCTATATGACTGCTCAAGCCATGCTAGCTATACAGCGTCGCGTTGGTTATTGAGTTCTCATAGCGGTGAGTTTGTAATTTTTCTCCGCCTCCGAAGCTTTAATAGCGTCTCTTAGCTTCGACATGGCTATATGACTGCTCAAGCCATGCTGAGCTATACAGCGTCGCGTTGGTTTATTGAGTTCTCATAGCGGTGAGTTTGTAATTTTTCTCGCCTCCGAAGCTTTAATAGCGTCTCTTAGCTCGACA